>CM067347.1:825525-960038 GCA_034190875.2 Urechis unicinctus
CCGTGTTGGATTTGATACGCTTAAAAGGTGCACCCCTGCGACCAGATTGTGTTGAGTCTATATATAAACTCACTCAAGTATAAATTTAAATCAACCACGCCTCGGTAGATGTTTAGCTGTGTTTTAAAAAACATTCACGCTGCATGCGTCACATGAATTGAGGGTTCAGGTAAGCTTTATACATTTGTTCTATTCACGCGTTTTATAGATATCGTGTTTTGATACTTGGCTATATCTTGATAATTCAATAGGGTTCTATTTTCACTGGCAGTATATTTTCACAGGCAAAGTCGCATGAGGAAAACCTGCAGACCTATGTCCTGGTCGATATAGACAGGGTCAACCACGACCTGCTGGTAACAAGGCACTGTTCGACTGACACGGACCCGGTTGTAGAATAGGTAATAATACATTATCGAGATTCTACTGACTTGTTAGAGGATGATGATGAGTTATGAATTCTTATACAGGTATAGTTATATCAAATTTCCGGTTAACAAGTGGCGCTTTCTTCAAACAAGATAATCATAATCTCAAATTTATATTATTATATTAAATAGTTGCATTCCATACCAATTGAAATAGTGCCGCTGGCAACCCTAATGATGGCAAGAACGATGGCGGAGGTCAATGTCATGTCGAACAATAATGATGCAAACCATCATTAAATGTAATCATTTTAATTTTCTGTTGCATCTTTAAGTGAGAGAAATCCCGCGCTTTCAAATGTTTAGATTGAGGATAATATAGTTCTGTGGCATAGCAAGAGTGGCGTTACAAGATATTGCAATGGTTAAAGTTGCTACCTCAAGGTTAAAGGTGATCACCTCCAAGTTGAAGTGGCAACCTCTAAATTAGGGTAGACGTCTTCAAGTTACGTTGGCACGTTCCAGCCCAAAGCGGCCTCCTCCAGGTTAAGGTGGCGGCTTCATAGTTATGATGGCTGCCTCCAGGTTAAGGTGGCCTCCTCAAAGTTAAGGTGGTTGGCTCCAGGATAAGATGGCCAGCTCACATTAAATGTAGCCGTCTCCAGATTAAGGTGGCTGGCATCAGCTGGAAGCGGCCACCTCCTGGTTAAGGTTGCTTGCTCCAAGTTAAGGTGTTTGTTCCACCACAAGGAGGCCACCTCCAGGTTAAGTTGGCAGATTCCAGATTATGGTGGCTGATTCCAGCTTACAGTGGCTGCCTGTAGGTTACCATGGCCACATCCTAATTAAGGTAGTGGCCACTCCCGGATAAGGTGGCTTCCTCCAGGTGAAGGCGGACGCCTTTACGTTAAAGCCGCCACCTCCAGGTGGCTGTTAAGGTTGCTGGTTCTAGCTTAAAGCGGCCGCCGCCAGGTTAAGATGGCAAACTCCAGGTGAAGTTGGCTGGTTCAAGCCAAAAATGGCCACATAAAGTGCCTATTGCACGGTAATAGGCGTGTGACGTCAATAAAATAAGCCCGTTCTCAGAGACACAGGGATTTCCCCATTCTCTCAGGTGTCTTTTTTCACTTAATCGGAGACGTCTGAATCGCTCATATTTGTTTAGAATCTGCAAAGCAAAATTTGCTCTGGCGAAGCATCGGTTTAATTGATACAGTTGCAAGGATTAAAATATGGTTTAAAATCGAAAGACTGAGCTAATATCGCAAAGTTCCTTTATGCCCTGCATTATATATGCCTATTACCGTGTGTTTGCAATCGCATAATATTATATTGAAATTATATCTGAAGCATAAATTGCATTCTTGTTTTTAACTGCAGTCATAGCAATAATTCTCTGCAAATATTGGCTCTTAAATACATTGTTTGAGTTTCTTTACCAATATTCGAGGTATCTTTTTTGCCTTGTTCTGTGTCATGGTGCTTTCGAACAATAACGCAATATGAAAAGTATCAAGCTTGATGTTTGGGATAATTGAATACCTTACCATGGTTAAAAACACATACGCCGTTATTTGAGGATAAGATAGCACCAAAGGCAGCTAATATCCTATGATAATGCATAATTAGTATTCTTTGATGGATTGTTGTAAAATCTACGGTCAAATGTGGTGTTTGAAACAATTACAATTATAAAGACGCGCAAGGAAATATTGGATATATGTGCAATGGCCTGGTGGATAGCTGTGACGTTGGCGATAATGAATCCCTAGTTTAATGCATAATCACCGGTGTCCAAAAAGTCGTTCAGCATGTGTTTGGTTTAGCCTGGTCTCGATTGGATATTCACACGGCCGCACCTGACTGATACTCCATGTTTATCCTAACAACTGATTCACTGCTCCCATAAACTTCCGTCCGGGATGCATCTGAAGAAGTTTAGGCCACCCCAATGACAACCTCCTAAGAAGCCCTCGTTTCCGTTGCAAGCTTTTTGATAGCTGTAATACCTTTCTAGTAGCCCTTAGGACTATAGTAGATCTTTTGCATGCGACGATCTCTAAATGAGCTACTTAGCAAGCCTCTATGCAACCAGCTCAGTCGCAGCTATACCCAGTATAATGAACGCCACCTCACGCTCTTTTTGACCATCGGAGGGTTCGTAGAAGTCTGAAAGCTGTGGCTCAGAGACCAGCTTGTCGATGGATTTACCCGTCAAGTTGTAGTACTCACGCATAGCCTCGTCCACATCACGACATGTATGATTGGCATGTCCCTGGGGGTGGAGTTGTTCATTGATGAATTCTACATGCTCAGTTAGCTTCTTGGCCCATGCAGATTGAAGCTGCTCAATTTAATTTAGAGAATAAAAAGTTGCTACCAGAGAATGCAAGGGTGTTAACAAGAGCGCCTCAAACAAGCAGCGCAATCGCGGCCATTATTTCAGTATATCATGGGTAAGATTCCCTGATTAATTAGCATGTCCTTTGTGGCCATAGCTCGTAATACATTGACAGCAGCCATAGCCAGGTCCCGTGGGGTGAAATCAAAATGTGGTGCCCTACCACCCAGAGTCATCTTAGCAAGCTTGGCATAACCGATGGGTACAACGCGTTAACGAGCATTTTTACATCATTGATTGGTGTTTTCATCTTATTCCATATAAAACGGATCCGTTAAATGACTTTGCTGGCTATCCCTTGGGCACAACCTGTTTAGGGTGTGAGGCTACCACTCTCTTCCTGTAGCAATACAATGCCTGTCCAAACACCCCCACTCCCCCGACAAACGAAGGTGATGTCGCCCACGTTGGCCAAGACTGGGGGGATTGGCAGAAACATACAAGCAACCTTTGCAGTCGCCAGATGCTGATCGCCGATATACTGACGGGCCTGACCCCCAGCCATGACAGCAGCAAGCCTATCTCTCTTAGAGGCATATCTACACAAGGGGTGCAAAGGGGTTCCGCTCGCTCAGACTTTGTGGACGGCATCCTGTTTGAATAATGGTATCAGGATCCATGAATATACTATACACCTTCGAAGACTAATCTATTGCACTGCTCCCCAGATGAAGGAACCTAATTTTGTGGTATTGAGGCATTGGCCGCAACCAATGCCAACATCACCTCAATTGACGGCAAATGCAGTGGATTGATCAGACTTCAGCAGCAGTTTTGCGTGCTTGGTCCTTGCTAGTAGCTAGTGTACTGAGGCACGTTCCTCACTCGTTCGAATCACATCATTCTCTCGTAGGGCGTCTTCAAATGAGTCATGATCCCTGGTGTGGAAAAGTGCCAACCATGAAGCTGTTCACGTAGATCCTTGAATTTCTGGGTGAGGACCCAGACACTTTGCTGCTCATGGTGGCCACTAAAGGCCAGTTCGGGTAACATGTCTCTCTTCTTGGTTAGGGCTTTTGTTGCCGAGCAGTCATCAATAATGTAGTGGTAGAAAGCTCTCAAGTGGTCATGGAGCCGCTACTTTGAGTCAACCACCTCTGAATCATCCTACACACATGGCCGCGTCTGAGAGGATGCAAATATGCTCGAAGGCACAGAGGATGAATGCGATTTTCCCACATCCTGTCTGCCCACAAACAATTGCCGAATAGGGACAATCTAGCAATGTAACCTCAGTTTTCGGTTTCATCAAAACCTTGTCTCTAGACTGCCCTGCAATATTTAATTTGAATCTGTGCATTAATTACAATATATATATAGATGTTCAATGCGCCGGCCGCTTGTGATTTTTGTGTGATCTGAATGGTGATACCCTCAGACGCATTCTCCACGGCCCTGCCACTACCATGCAGCCGGTCGTCATCACTCGTTTTTAAGTCGAGCCACATACCATACTTACTGGTTAGGTACTCTCCTACGGAAACATCCGACAGACCAAGTCTTTTGCTGCTATTGCTTATCCGGGGTCTTGTTTACTCTTGTTTGCTGCACAAGGCTTCTTCACCTCATCCCACTGCTGGTAGCCTAGCATGCCCTGGGCATAGAGTTGATTGGGGATGCCCTAAATGGTCACCTCGTCCTTTGTAATCTTTGGGTTATAGAACGACTCTGTTTTCATGGCAAATGAGGCGCCCTGGGGGTCTTCAAAGAGCGGTAGGATTACCTTCATGCTGCGGGCCGGCATGTTCAGGTTGATGTCCCATAGTGTATCTCTTTTATTGTATACAACCTTCCTGTGACGAAGCACACGGTCATGCAGACTCGAGAGCCGACCTGTGTACTGGGTGCTTATCATTCGGGCCAACTCTGGTTGGGTAACCATGTCATGCTATCAGTTTCGTAGCTGTTGCGCGAATAATGCGGTTGCAGTTGTTGAACGTGAGCTCGTATTCCAGTCTGTCATGGAGCGCACTCTGGTAAAATGGCTTGTGGCTCTCGAGGTGTTCGAAGTCTAGCAGAACGTAGAACCTGTTATCATACATATCGGCAATGGTCTTGTCCTCTTCCTCGGCCCATCCTTGTCTCCTGCCCCCATTTATCTGTCTAAGTTGTGTTTCTGTCATCTGATGTGTCAATGCCTTGTTACTGGAAGCCTTGTCTATTCTGCGCAGTCTGCCACAAGTCGTGATAACAGTTGTACACGTCGCTGTCATCAATAGATTGCACTTATATCTTCAACATAGTAACATGGAGATTGATAACCCCACATTTGAAACTCACAGGAGGAGGGGGCTAAGGGAGAGGAGAGGAATGAGAATTGCTTCATTAATGATGAGGAGACAAACCTAATTGACGAAACTTTGGATACGTAGAGTACGACTAGTCTACCAGGGGCTAACACTGAAATGCCTGCTTGGTTAACAGAAGATCAGGTGGGATCCCCAGAAGAAACCAAAGTCTTACTTACCTGGTGGGAGCAGGCAGTGTCTAAGCATGGACTTCAGGCTACTCTGGAGTTTAGATCGTCTTAAGGAGGAGACCTTTTGGCTAAGTGGGGCCGAGAATCGAAGCTTCTGACATCGAAGATCAATCCCATCAAATTCCTCTCTCCTAGAAGCATCGTAGGTTCTGGTGGTACACAGCTTGCTCTGGCGTCTCAACTATTCACATGGCAACAAAAGCCCTGCAAGGCATTGACCAAGCTGCTGCTTAAGTGGAAGCTACGCTTTTAAAGAAGCTATAAATGAGCGACCCTGAAGCCGAGACAGAGGAATGTGGTGTGGAAGAAACAAGCTTCATGGAGGGCGTTCATAACTTCATAGAAGACCTAGGTACACAAACATTAAACGAACTACAACTCAGAGAGCTTATGGGGCTTGAGAAGGCTATGCAGACCCAGAGGGGTGAGCTGGTCAATAGCCTAGCTAAGAAAACTGAGATAGACAGGGATATAAAACATCAGGAAGCTTAAATGGCAAGCCCGGAGGAGGAAGGGCGGAGTGGAGATCGTGCATGGAAATTCCAAGCAAATGAGCTTGCAGAACTGCAGGACCTGCGGCGTGTCCGTATTGAGGCTGCCTCTGCAAACCGTGAACGTCTGAGATCCCAAATTAACCGCATCAGGGAAATGATCAACAGACTTCTTTACGAGGACACAACGCTAGCTGAGCGTGTACGCTCCCTGTGTATCGGCGGCGCTTGAAGATGGATATATCTCAGATGATGAATTTATGCTCGCTTCAGCTTAGCACACAAAATATGGCCAAATAAAGGACGAAATTAAGGCAACATATTTGGCAGAATTGCCATCTAGACCTGCTAATGTATGACCCCAGCTGTCCATTTAAAGAGTGGGGCTTGCTGGGTATAATGGAGGAGGCGATAGAATCCTTCTGCAACGATCATACCTGAGTCAAACAAAATACGGACCAATGGGAGACCATGAGGAAGGGCTGTGCTGGAGGAAGTGACTACTCCGCCATCATAGGGTAGAACTACTTCAGCAGCTATAGCAAGAAGCTAACTGAAACAACTAGCAACAAGGGCGTAAGCTTTAGAACGTTCTGCCTCTGGGATCATACTTTTGAGGAGGTTACAATTGTGGTATTGGAGAAGGTGTACGACACCAACGTCTACAGAAACAATATTTATATTCAGGGTGGCGCAACAGCCTACTCTTCAGATGGCCTTTAAGTGCATTGGTCCGGCGGGCACAGGGGATGACCGGTGGGATGACCAGGGGTGGGTAGGACGTTGTCTCTCTGGGGCATCCTGAGGAGGGTGTGCTACTCAAGATAAAGTGCCATTACACTCGGAGTCCTGGGAGGGTGATTCCGTACATGTATAAACCCTCAGGTTCTGTGGGGGTTGCACAACAGTCCGGTGGCGACCGTCGAGGTGTTTGTTGACTGCGTTTTCAGGTTGTGCTCCTTTTAGGACCTGAGAAGGGGTGAGGCGTATAACCAGGTGTATCACAAGGATCGGAAGGAGTATAAGGAGACGGTGGCTCGGGGGTGGGCATCTATTGAGGGCTTCGAAGACGGCGACTATAGTTTAATAGTTGCCTGGACGTGGAACAGGAACATCACAGTCCTTGGCTTGGAAGACCCAGACGGACCCCTGAGAGGTTGGCGGGGGCGTTATACGGTTTGGAAGCTCATTTCCCCATCCTAATAACTGGAACTGCCGAACCGTTAGTGATGCATCTGTAGATGATTCAGACAAACTCCTAGACTAGTGCAGACACTTAATTCCATAGAATTTGAGTAAATATTGCACCTTTGGACATTTGTTTCGATTGGGCGTTATCTATTGTATTTATCTGTGGTTTTGCATCAAGTCATTATTACCAATCGTTTATGTTTCGTCACACACAGGGAGCGAATGGCCATTTTGGGGTTCACGAGTCGTTCTAAACCGACATTTTCCACCTGAACAGGTCCATACTTCTCTTTATCACCTTCATCGCATGGGAATTAATTACCACATGTTTGTTGAATAATAACATGAAAAATGTCAGGTCAGTCACTAATCAGTGACTGACCTGCAGTGCACAATAAGAGGACCAGTGACGTCACATGGCAATTTTAACACCCTTCCTCTGAATGCCAGCAGTGGGAAGTTATGCTCTGGACATTTTTTGTCTTCCCATGCTAAGAAATGGAGCTGGCGAATCTCTCTCATTAACTCCTGGTACACAAGTTTTGAACAACATTATTTACACTGGTTTAGACATCAGATGAGTGGTTACAAGTTAATGTTATGAACCTCCCCTATTCAGTGGTACCTTGTAACACATTCGAAGTCTCCTGTAGGCGTAGTCCGCGTGGACTTCAGACGCCACCAGGGAGATCCTGAACCGTCCACAGACTTTCATGCTCTCCTTGTCATCTGGCCAATACATCACGTACTTTTTTCTACAGACACACATAAAGCATCGAATATAAACCTCAAGTTTGTACAAAGCTAATCGAGAAGATAATATTCTTTTGAAACCAGCACTAGTTTTCTGCAGCAGCTATAGAAATGAAAGCTGATCACCTTGCCTCCCTCGTTATGTCGGGTCAGCAACACAGTGCGGTTGCAACCTTGTTGCTATATCATGAACCAGAACGCCAACACAGTGTCTTCCGTCGGTCCTACACCAAATAATCGACTAGAGAGTCGTCCATCTTAATCATAGTAATAATAATAATAATATTTATAATAACAATAGCAAACAATAAAAATGATAATGGTGGTTAACTCATATGGCGCATTGTCTTATAAAGAGTCATTCCAAGATCCCACTACTTACCTGTCCCAAGCCCTGGTCACTCAACACACCAGCAACAAATTTCCCTTTTCATACCAAACACAGTTTATCCCTTTCTTGCCTTAACGCACACCTCAACATATTTCCCTTGTTAAAAACCAAGTGCCCCTACATCCCTCACTTTCTACACACATCTATCTCTCTTTAATGCGATAACACAGTTCATTGATGAATAAAAAAATGAGTCACTGGAACAGGTGGGTCATGAGATTCTTTTTGAAAGTATGAAGCGGGTACGACTGTCTTATGTACCGTGATAGCTGAAATAACCATATAGAATCACCCCCAGCTTGTCGGTGCAGCATGAACCCACATTGACCAGCTATGTAGTGATTGGAAGTATTAGGGTACCCCTGACAAGTGTAAACAGATATAAAATTGTAATTTCTCGATTAGCATAATACATGAAATATACTAATTCAATTTCAATCGGCTGAGTTCTTCCGTTGCTTCTATCTGAACACGAAAGTCATCATCTGTAGATGCATGAGTGTTTATTGACGGTAACTCTTCAAAATCAAGCAACTACGACAGCGATGACCAGAACATGCGCAATGGTATCGCACTATCTACCGATACTCCCATATAAAAGTATTTTGTTAAAATTCCCGAACGAACATGTTTAAATATCCTTATAGCAATGCCATTGTAAAATTACAATGTACTGACGTCAAATTCTCTGCCAAATCGTTGATATCTTTCTTTCCATCCTTAGTTTTTTGGACTTGTTCCTTTGGTATAGTCTGTGAGAGGTCATTGATGTGTGCCTTTAGTTGTGTGATAGAGATAGGTGCGTTGAGAAGACCTCCTGAGGTTTTTGATTTGCACAGCTGGTGGTAGAACTTGTATGCGGTGGTCAGAACCAGGAGGTCGTGAAGCGGGTTCAGACTGTGGTGGTGTCACACTCTGATTTCTCACTGCTTCTGCTACTGCTGGTGATGATGCTGATGTTGATGCTGCTGCTGACGATGGTTCAGATAAGCCCACGGGCTTGCAAGCTGTTAAGGGTTTATTTACAGGCCTAGCGACATCAACTGGCTTGTCTACTGACACGTCCGACACTTCACACAATGGAAACAAAGCTAACTGGAGACAGGCAATATGAAAAGACTGGCCGTCGTTTGATACAGTTAAACTAAATACGCCATTGAAATATACCAGGTGAGTACCCACGACGAAGGGCTGCCGCCATGTTGTCCTCCCCCTCTGTGTTGGAATTCCGCTTGCTGCGTCTTCTGTAAATGTTAATAGCGTTTGAGTAAGATCCCGTTAAATTCTGGTTCAATACCTAACTGTATTGTGCTGGCGCAATCACAGGCCAATTGTACGCATAGTATAAGTTGACTTGCTCTTCGCGTACACTTGGCCATGTTGAAATCATCTTGATAGCAAGCCTTACCTCAGACAGACGACAACGATGACGATGACCAGAAGAAACACGTCACCCGCGGCAGCACCTGCTATGACTCCTGTTGGATATCTGTTTCTGGAAGGTTACAACGAAACAATGATATCAATCATGGAATGCCTCAGGTTCGTGGACATGCCCACATAGAGTATCGCCATATGCTTTGTTGTGCACTATCGCAAACCGCATCCTACTCGGGGATATATTGAATAAGAAAATTCATCAACGTTCAATTTATATACGATATCTTAGATTCTGAGAGTAGTATCTGTAATGTGTAACTTCAATGAATCATGAAAATGGTTTTCAATACCTGGAAGTCCCTTATTCTGTGTAGTAGTTATAGTCTCTGCTGCTCTCGGTGGCTTCGTTGTAACTGTTTGTGTCCGTGTGATTGCATTTATAGTAAACATCTGAGACACGGAGTCAGAGGCGATGTTTTCGTTGTTGACAACGCGACCTTGACTTCCCATTGGCCACCAGTGACGCCAGGGATACTGACGCTGGTGGACGTGGTCGGATCCATGACATCATGCGTTATTCACTCGTCAGTCCAGCCTTCAACAAATACTTCCTGATTGTGATAAGAATGTTTGTCTGTTAACAGGTTGCCTCCTGTCTAGCTTCAAATATATAAATGCGGGATATGAAAGCCATACCTGACTGACCTCATTGAACCTGCCTTTGCGGTACTCTTACCGGTCTAAGACTTTCCAATCTTAATTAACTTGTCTTTGGACATGTTTCACTGACCTAATGCTTTTTCAATCAACTACGTCGCACAGAGAAATTGTCCGGGTCATTCCATGGAACCCGTTTGGAAACCAGACACGGTTTATATATCTTTGTTACCTATATGCGGGATGACATGACGTCACTTAGCTCTAGACCAGTGTCTTAGCCAGAGACCTGTCCGTCGATTTGTACAGGCTAGAATTTTCCCCTAAAGTCCGTCCACCCGTCCACCCACCAGCCCGTCCACGCGCCACCAAGGCCGGATACAAAGAATTAGTCAAGCCATTATAAACAGCTCATTGAAAGACAAACAGCAACGCACTTTAACGATGGTGAATGGAGTTACGACCAGCTTCGCCAACTCGCAAAACATGGTGCTAGTCCATATCGATGTTATACCTTCTCTAAAATGATACAGAAATGATATGTTCGAGGTTTGGAAGATAATTGACAACTAGAAGGGTGGCATACATTGTTCACGATCAACATGAGCAATATTCTGAAGTGTCTGCCTCGCTTTTCCGACGATCTAATAAACTTCGGGTCTGCACTGTTGGCTCGGGAATGGTGCTCAAAAATTACAATTGGGTGAAATATCGGCGGGAAGTCTTAGACAAAGTTTTTATTTCGCGCGTGTGCCTGTGCCAGCGCAGGATGTATCATTAATTTGTCATTAAATTTCTCTTGAACAACGGCCTGATATTTCACATTACGCACGCACACACACATATAACCATAACAACAAACTACGTTATGATAATCAGTCATAACGTGATGGACGGAGTTGGGGTAGGGATGGACGGGCAGTTTTCAAATCCCGGCCAGGACCCTGCTCTAGACATATATGGCCAACGCGCTATTGGTTGTTTTCTTTATTGTTTGGGACTGGATAAGTTAAAGCCAATAGGAGTCCATTATTTCACAGGACTTGCATAAAAGTTCACATATGAAACTGGAAAAGACAGGCATCGAGTGCCCGTGTACTCATGGGCTATCACTTGCCTGCCACTCGACGTTTACAACGACGCTGGTTGTTATGTTCAATGCATTGTGTGACTTGGCCAGGAGCTGCAAGCAAAGAGTTTTATTTGATAACATGACTTTGGCCAGGGCTGAAATCAAAATGCTATGTTCAGATTCGTGACAATCATAGCGTATGATCGTGTAATGCTGGGTAAGGGTCGCATCTGCTGCCATCTACAGGGTATTGGGTTAGTTCGAGTTCGGCCCCGGGACGGTTCGACCCCGGGTCAGTTTGCCCTCGCTGGGACGGTTCACCCCAGGGTCAGTTCGCCCTCGCCGGGACGATACGCCCCTGCAACGATACGCCCACGTTTTACAGAGAGGAATATACTGAATGCTACAAATTTTATTTAATAAATGAATATTATTAATGAATTTATATATCGTAATATGAAATAAATTTAAAACACAATACGTCCATTGGGCTCTATTCCTGGGTCGGCGGGATGGATGGGGTCGCGAACTTTCCCGACGAAGGAGCCATCCCTCAGCGATACACCCTAAGCTATCCACCAGTTTGGACTTCCCTTGTCGGCTGCCTTTCTCGGCCATCTTGTAAGTAACTGGGGTGGGGTCGGCGATCTGAGTGCGTAAAGTTTTGTCCCCAACGGATTCCTCAGCAGGGTGGTTGGGGGCGCTGAATGAGGGTAAAGTGACGCAGAAGGATACCGTTTGGGAATTAGCCAGGATCATTCATTCATATTCTCGTGATCTCCAGTGGCTTTCACATAATCACAGACGATCAGGTGCAGATAATGTTGAAGATTGAGGTTTCATATTCTACATAAGCCCCTCTCCGATGATGCCATTATTCTCAGTTGATCGTGTACTGCTGGGTGAAGGATCACATCAGCTGCAATCTACAGTGGTGTTGTTAGTTGTGGTACCTACGAAAGCTGGCTCTTTCTCCACCGATCTCCCACCCAACGCAGAGGCGATGTTTCTTTTAGATATGTAACTGACTTCGTCGGGTTGTTCCACAAATACGGCAAATCAACATCTCAGAAGAATAAAATAATGTCCAAAGGTTCGGCCGAATGACAGCGTGATCGATCGACTTAATAACTAGGTATTACATATCTCACCACGAGCCGGATAATTCAGTTCAGTGTCCACATGTAACTGTATACATTGTTTGTATTATAAAAACCAATATTAAATGATTGGTTATAGTAGACCTGATCTGACGGTGACCCCCACCCCCCGCCATGACAGTCCCTACAGATACCCCATATCAGCGTAACATGGCCAGCTAATTGTACATGCTTTTGCTTAAACAAAAACTAGATGTACGTAAATAATTGTTGAGAGTAGGTCTTGTACTTTCGGGTTATTCAACCATACGGTTCATGTATCACAGCACTCAAACGGAGAAATGTTGACATCAAAGAGCTTATAGCAATGCTAGAGATTTCACTTCGACTGACTACGCAAGTCAACAACCTGTCCAAAGGTAAGTGGAGAGGCCACAACATATACACAAGCATACATACATACATACATACATACATACATACATACATACATACATACATACAGACATACATACATACATACATACAGACATACATACATACATACATACATACATACAGACATACATACATACATACATACATACATACATACATACATACATACATACAGACAGATACATACATACATACATACATACATGCATGCAGGCATGCATGCAGACAAACAGACACATACATACATACAGACAGACAGACATACATACAGACAGACAGACAGACAGACATACAGACATACATACAGACAGACAGACAGACAGACAGACAGACAGACAGACAGACATACATACAAACAGACATACATACAGACAGACATACATACATACAGACAGACATACACAGACATAGACAGACATACATACAGACAGACATACAGACAGACAGACAGACAGACAGACAGACATACAGACAGATACAGACAGACAGACAGACAGACATACAAGACATACAGACATACATACATACATACATACATACAGACAGACAGACATACAGACATACATACATACAGACATACATACATACAGACATACATACAATACATACAGACATACATACATACATACATACAGACATACATACATACATACATACATACATACATACATACATACATACATACATACATACATACATACATACATACATACATACATACATACATACATACATACATACATACATACATACATACATACATACATACATACATACATACATACATACATACATACATACATACATACATACATACATACATACATACATACATACATACATACATACATACATACATACATACATACATACATACATACTAGATACTTTGCCTATGCCAGTACAGCTTGTAATTGGCCTATGACGGAAGCGATGTCAATTATCTTCGATATTCAACCATGAATAAATGTGAACACCCATCAGAGGTATTAGTATGTCTATGTCAACGGTCAAATAGCTGAAGAACCACGAGAGGAGGAGACAAGCAAGAATCGTTCCGTGGTAAATCCATCGTGGAATCATCACTTCCTAGTGATATGTAATACTTATTATGTATTCCTGGAACCACAAATGCATACATGCATACTAACGTATGTTCGTAAATATACACAATAACTCGTATGATATTATTACATATTATTGGCTCCTTCGAAACGACAGTCTAGCTCGCATCAATTTTTTTATACTATTGTAGCTGATATCGTATATTCCGCATTGGATTTGCGTACCTTATATAGTATCGCAAATTTATCTTTTGTGATTAAAGTTTTCACAAGGTATTATTTTTATTTCGCTGAGCTGCTCCATGAAGCTGATAGTCATTCAAATGCTGAATATCTTCCCGCAGTATATAATGACCTGTAAAGATATATTCACATATTAGCGCCAGGGTGCATTTAATGGCAATTGAAAGATCAATCGGAAAACGGAATGAAACAATGACATTTATGGAACAATCTATCGCGTAAATCACTCCTCAAGCCTGAGACACTATTCTATTTCCTGGCCTTTATCCACCGCATTGAAAACCATCCAACATCATAACGCACTTCTCTTGAATCATCGTTCACGCCATGAATACTACTTGGTATTGAATTAGACAATTGCGCATAAACCAGTTGAATTTGAAGCAGGTTGTATTTGAGACCTTTTTGACTGTTGTTGTATTAAGGATTCATAGTTGATATATAACAGTCAATTCAGATATCAAGGTCAAATCATGATTCGCCTAACAAATAAACATTATTGAAAGAGTGTTGTTCAAATTGCTGCTTTTACAGAATGTTTCTCATATGAATAACACATGAACAGCTGACTATATAAAGTGTGTGAACGCACGGTTTGGTTGGATTATTGAAATGTTCATATAACGTCATCAACTGGTTATCGTATGACCTGGCTCATAAATGTAACCGGATACATTAGCAATGTGAAAATAGCAGATGGGTCCGGTTTGTCGATGCAAAGGATGTAGGTATCTATGTCAACTAATCCCATAAGGAGGGTTAAGATTACTGAAACTGCTGTATTAGCTATATGGTCAATAAAGTATCATTGTACATATGTGCCTTCTTACTCACATTTACACATAATTAGATTTATATGAAGAATAAATCTGAAGCCATGTTGCACAAAAACTTACTGTGTATCAACTTCTTTGCAACAACAAGCATTTGGTAATGCATCGACATGTCACACATTATTCACGAGAAGCTACGAACATGCATCACATTTACTCAATACACACAAAGCATAAGAGGAAGTAGACAATACATTGAAGATCGCCACAATGTTCTCTGTGTTGATCATGACCGAGCAAAAACTGAATGAGCAGGGAATTGTGTTCCGACTTACAAGGCACAGATCGCTATTAATGTTGCTGACCTTACTCAGAGAAGGTTTTATAAGAATAATGTAACGATTCTGATAATAATACCTTGAATGTGAGAAACCCCTACTAGATATCAAGTTCAGGCATCCCCATCTATCTATCATTGCTCAATGCTTTCAAAGCAATTCTGGCATGCAACTGTTCGTTCCATATTGCAAATTCTGTTCAGCGATGGTCACGTTCAGAGAGAGAAGCAGGTGACAATATAATCGCCTAAGATATCAGTCGAATGAAAACAAATGAACACGATAATTGTCTGATGACTTGCACAAACACTGACAGCCTTTAATCGGCCTAGCCCTGAGTCGAGTTAGTGATGGAGATAATTATTATCTAACAGATTATCTAACAGATTTGCGTGTCATAACGGTTCACTTGTGTGAAAACATCCATGCACGTTACATTTATTCAACTAATCGATGCCAGTCACGAATGCCAGCTCAATACTGAAACGATAGCTTTCGTTAAAAACAACCTTTGATTCTGTCTGATTTAAAAAAAACCTATGTAAAGATGGCTGTTTAATGTTATAACTTATATCTAAAGGAAGCATTGTCGTCATGCAAACTCATATTTAGTAAAAGTGAGCAGGCGTTCATATAGTTACATAATACAACATCATATTCAAGTATATAATATTGACAGCAGTTTGCTTACAGGAATTAAAAAATCTGCCAGAGAGTGTTTTCGTTGAACGTGTATTTCATCAGTAATCTGATCTGCAAGCAAAATCTTATTTCTTCAAATAAAGACCTTCCACTTTTGTCGTAAACTAGTTTTGATAACTAGAATAGAACCCAGAACCCTGGAAACGGTGAATCTTTCAACTTTTTGCGTAAATGTGTATTTCTATTAACTTGAAATGGCTAAACACAATTCATCAGCATTTATTACTGAGGATCATCAGCCACTTTGGCAATATTATTGACAAGCAGCAGAAGCCTGATATTAGCGTCATCCGATGCAATTAATTTTTGATGACCTGTATGTCTTTAATTATGACCACAGTGACAGGTCGTCGTGTCTCTTCGCTTTGGTTATTATTCGCCATCCTATTAAATGTCACGATCCACTTCTGATCAAATATATATCGTTTAACATGTCGGTATATAGGACATAGTCATGAAGTCCTACAGCCACAGAAATTTAAACCGCTATATGGTTCCATATAAACTTACAGAGCACCGACCGCTCTAAGAAATTCACACCATTTTGCGAGTAATTGCATTATTTATTTCAGGCCATTCGGCAAACAATGCGATGCATATGTCGTCATTGCTTGGCCATATTGAATAGTCAAATGAAAAGCATGACGATTTCGAAAAGTCGGTGCTTAACGTACGACGTGGATCACTGTAAATGGGATTAGTTTTACCTAATAATCAGTACATTTGCATTAGTCTGAAAGAAAATGCGCACTCATACTTCCTTTGGCAATATTGTCATAGGTGCTACCGGAAAACCCCTAAAGGCAAGATAACATCGCAAGCTTTGCCCCACGTGCCAGTTGATAAAATAATCCACTTTAGCTCGTTCAACGTCAAAAACTTATTCTCCTGAATAACTACCTTCGGGTGAAAGCCAATAGAGTATGTAGTCCTCATGTCTGGTTTATATAAAGTCATTGGATCAGAAAGGGAAAAAAGTGGATTCGATCTTAGCAAAACGATATCAAATGCGATATAGTGAATAGTGGTTTGGAAGAAAGCATCCGCAGCCAATACGTAACACATGACACATGCCACGTCAAATTTGCCATTGCACTATAAGGACAAGGAGCATATTACAATCATGTATATATATGTATGTATGTATGTATGTATGTATGTACGTATGTATGTATGTATGTATGTATGTATGTATGTATGTATGTATGTATGTATGTATGTATGTATGTATGTATGTATGTATGTATGTATGTATGTATGTATGTATGTATGTATGTATGAATGTATGAATGTATGTATGTATGTATGTATGTATGTATGTATGTATGTATGTATGTATGTATGTATGTATGTATGTATGTATGTATATATGTATATATGCATGTATGTATGTATGTATGTATGTGCGTATGCATGAATGAATGTATGTATGTATGTATGTATGTATGTATGTATGTATGTATGTATGTATGTATGTATGTATGTATGTATGTATGTATGTATGTATGATGTATGTATGTATGTATGTATGTATGTATGTATGTATGTATGTATGTATGTATGTATGTATGTATGCATGTATGTATATATGTGTGTGTGTATGTACGCACGTCCGTTTGCATGTAAGTATGTATATATGTACATATATAAAATAAATAATGTGTATACATATATATATATATATGATATTTTTATATATATATATAATATATGTATATATATATATATAAATATATATATATGTATGTATGTACTTACGTACGTACGTATGTATGTATGTACGGATATATATATATATATATAGAGGGATATATATAGATATATATATATAGATATATATTTATATTATACGGAGGAGAGATAATAGAAAGAGATAGATTTATATAGGGAGATATAGATAGATATACAGATAGAGACATAGAAACAGATATATAGAGGGAAACAGAGATATCATCTATCTATAGATAAAGAGAGAGAGAGATAGATAGGATCTCTCTCTCTAGAGAGATAGATAGAGACTCTATATCTCTATAGAGAGATATAGAGAGAGAGATCTCTATATCTATGTCTCTCTATCTATATATAGATCTATCTCTATCTCTATATGATATATATCTATCTCTCTATCTATATATCTATATATATATATATATCTCTATATCTATATATATATATATATAGTTTCTTCATGGTCAGCATTATATATGCCTATTATCCTATGGGTGCAATCGCATCATACTATATGGTTCCTTGATAGTAGACCTGAAGTTTAAATTGCATTCTTGTTTTTGTAACTGCAGTCACAGCAATAATTCTCTGACAATATTGTCTGTAAAAATATATTGCTTAAACCTCTTTACCAATTATCGAGGTATCCATTTTGCCTTCTAGTGTGCTTAGCTCTGTGTTATTGTGCTTTCGCACAATATGAACAGTATCTAGCGTGATGTTTGGGATATTTGAATACCAAATCATGGATAAAAACACGAACGCCATTCTTAGAGGATAAGATAGCACCACGGACAGCTAATATCCTATGATAATGCATAGTTGATATTCTTTGATGCGATGGAGTCCTTGTGAAATCTACACTTGTCAATCAAATTTGGTGCATCAAACAATTACAATTATAAAGTCGCTTAAGGAAATATTGGCAATTGGTACGATTTGCCTGGTGGATAACCGTGAAGATGGCGATAATGAATCTCTAATTTGATGCATAATCACCGGCGCTTGATAAGAAACGTTGGTGTAATAAATTGTGCCTAGATATATCGTTAACACAATTCGATAACAAACGCCAAAACGCTACACATAAAGCAAATCATTGGTCAGGATAAACACCCGCTGCCGCAATTCACTGGGACAGGTCTTGATGTGCTGCTCAATTACAGCAGCTCTCAAAAGCAAACGAATACACATTGCTTGGTCGGGTTTCTTTAACTCTGCACAACAACACACTTTTATAATAATTGCAACTGCAGTTCCCGGTGAATAAACATAATAAACTACATAGCTATATATATATATATATATATATATATATATATATATATATATATATATATATATATATATATATATATATATATATATATATATATATATATATATATATATATAGATATATATATCTATATATATATATATATCTATATATATATATATATATATATATCTATATATATATATATATATATATATATATATATATATATATATATATATATATATATATATATACAAATTTGAGTAATGCCTGAAGGGAATTCAAAGGTTTAATAAACAAAATATATTTAGAATGAATATTCTTACAATGATTGCAGAAGCGGGAATCTGTGATATTTGGAATTGCTTCAGTTCAACAACATATTGCGCAACGCCTTTTTTCATTTTGTCAAGCTTCTGTCCGTATATTGCTGTCTTACCACTGTAGCATTAATGGTGCTCACAAAACAAATAATAAATGCATTACCAGTGACTGCTCATCCATTTCGTATGCTTGCATCCTAAACTAATAATTGTAGCTTGTTGTGTTTACAACGCAAACACAAACTAATCTTATGTTGCTAACTGAGTTTTCGATGTTTCTTGCTGAATACTTATGGCATTGGGGCAAATCTTATCAGGCCGCAAGCAGTTGTTATTGTGACACGGGTGCTATGTCATAACACGCTAATTCGCTGTAAATATATCTTTAAGAAACACCAACCTGTCAAACATTCAAAGTGCAATAAAAATTGCTATCCTTCTGTGGTGCTCATCGCAGCGAACATGCGCTAATGTGCGTTGTACAAATTAGGCTACAGAGCGTCTCAGAGTGAACCGCTGTGCTGATGTTGTCTAGTTCGTTATGCCCCACCAAAATAGGATCCCGTTTGAGAAAGAAGACGAGACAAGCAGAGCTAATAAACGTTTCAAGTGACAAATGGTCTTAACTTCCCCAGATCCTCACATAAAATATACACTTTTCTGTCCAAGATCACCACATCACAAATAGACTTAACTGTCCAAGATCATCACATAAGCAATTCACAGAACTGCCTTTGATTATTACATTAAGTGCACTATCTGAGACATTCACATAAAGCATACAGCGAACGGCCACAGATCATCTCATCAATCGTTTAACAAGCTGCCACAGATCATCGCATCAGAAAAAAAGCAATCTGTCTGCGATCATCACACCAATCTCAAAGCAAGTTGCCTACGACCATCACATCAATCCAAAAGCATGCTGTCTACGATCATCACATATACCGAATCACAAACGTCTAAAATCATTACATCAAACGTATTACTAACTGTTTTTAGCAAATAATAGCATAAATAGTATTAACTGCCTTATATTATCATGACACAAATATGCTATAATTGCAGAGTTTATAGCTCCGCTAAGAGGGTTCACTCCATGTGGCTCTGCGGGGATAGATTCTCTAATTATAATACACAGCCATCGTTAGATGTCGCTACCGTGAGATAAAAAAAACCCGGGAATATTGGGCTCATGTCACTGCGATTGATTAGAGCGGGAAAAAATGTCGTTTCGCTGAGTTTTTCCACTGCCAAAATATGTTGCACAATAGGCTGAAAAAAACGAAAATAACAAATGATAAATTGCCCTGTCTGGGATACACCTACGAAAACAGTTCGCCTCTTACTCCGTCGTCGATTGTTCATGTCCGCTGTGGATGGTGATATTTGATTGTTAAGAACCGTCTAGAGCGAGGGAACTGGCCTGGAGCAGACATTAACATTTGTTGGCATGTCAGGGTCATGAGAAGATTCTCGAGCAAAGAATTTAATGCTACGCTAGCTGTGTGGTGATTATGAAATTGCCTGAAATACTACCCCGCCATCAGATGACGATACCAAGAAATCAACAAAAGCTCATGGGACTGTTGATCCATCGTCTCGGGGGTAGACGTCTGTTTAACATATTGAGTGATCTGATTGGTCGAGGCGACCACTGCTCCGAATTAATAAGATAATTCCACGTGGTTTTAAGAGATGCTATGACAAAGCAACACGCGGCTTACAGGTGGCGTCTTCACATATCTTCTTGAATTAGCGCTCTTATCGAAGCTACAAATTCTTTGCTAATACACATCGCCAGTGGCACTGGTTTAAGTCAGCACAACTGAAATGGACTGAACTGCCTGCGATTATCACACAGCAAATGTAGATTCGTCCCGGTAGATCAATGGTTCCGCCTATGACTTCCGTTCCAGGGATGTGGGTCGGCAATCCGGCAATAACAATAGTTCGCTAATGACATTATTAGATCACAGACCAGCCATCACCATCATCCTAATCAATCGCTGTCATAATATAACCACGTTGTGTAACCCATGTCTCCCGTGTTGCATTACGTTTTGATTTCAAAAACACAATTGGACTAAGCTGGCTATGATCAGCATTAACAACTTGTTAACGTTGAGTTGTTATTCGATTGAATGCGACATGCTATCTCTGTTTGACATTGAGTCCTGAATACTGCATGATTCTTTTGGTTCTAAGCACTTGATTTTTCTGATAAAGCTTGTTGACTCATGTACATGTCTGAACCAGTGTGTTAAAGAGTGTAATGGGATGTAGAGCTTCTATAATGCGGATGGTCCACGAAGATGATGAAAAGTTAGTCGTCCCGACCATACATTCACCTGTCATTGAGAAACCAGCACATCTCGGAGTATGTGAGCTGTTCATGTCATATGTCGTTATGGAGCAACTTGTTCTTTAAATCAGGTTAGTGTTTACATCAAAACGTAAATCCTTTGCGTGCTGTTTAAATATAATGGACATACTGAGCTGAGATTGCCTTAATCTAGGTCGATCCGTAATTAATCGGTTCATGACCAAGTAAATGTTTATTTTTATCAAGGTTCCGCTCACTTATTGGTAAGCACAGGGCCAATCTGTTAATGATTATCACAAGGAAAGGAGAAATGAAGCATGATATGGGCTAGTTTATGAATGCTAAACTTGATTAATAAGACCATTCCTTAAGAATGGCCCTGAAGTTGATATGCAGCTAGGATTTGACCCACAGGTTTGATTAGGATTATCACGTTAAATGGCGATCCCATCTTTGCAAGAACATGCACTCGACCCTGTGGCTCAACGGGTTTGTTCCATGTGGGCGCTGGCACTTAATGCGGGTGGTCCAATCAACCACAATCATCCTCATCCGTCACAGTCGCGATTTCACATCGTTGTTAAAAGTGACGTTAAATCCCATTACCATTACCACTACTTTGAAGGGAATATGCATGAACGCTATTTGGCAGGCAAAAAATGACCATCTAAAATAAGAATGGTTTGGTGACTTTTATAGGTACTCAAATACCAAACACAGAGATTTGAAGACCTCTAGCGAGGATCGAGAAGTCGCGGCACTTACAGAATTCAAGTTGAATTTTATTATTTCTGAGGAGATGCATACGTTCATGCTACCTGAACTTATTGCTCTTGATGTGGTGGCTCAGGTCATTTCAGCAATTCAGACCATTCAACGGAAGCATCAGAAAACTGTTGCGACAAATTCATTTACAGATTCGCCTAGGGAATAGACATCAATCATAATTCAGGAGTTCATGAAGGGATTGGCATCACTGTCCGATCCATCGACTATATATCAAATACGGAGTTTCAAGGCGGAAACCAAGGCATCTCACCACGATACAGTTTTTTTCACTGATTTCTGGCCTGAGGGTGTTTGTGTGTGGAGATACGTCAAGACTTAGAAATCAGCGAAGATAAAAGTTTGTAAATACAGATAACTCGCGGCTCACCACACTGATTAAGTCATTTTGAGCCCATGTTCAACTGTAGATTATATAATACTTTCCAATGATTTAAAATGATGGCCACCCAATACCTTATGGTGATCGGTGACATGGGCATAACAACCATTAGGTCCATAGTTGCCTTGCCAATTGTACGTATTACAGTGTAAATGACTCTCTAAGGTAATGTGTATGTGATGAACATATACATACGTTATTGAGGCTAAATAAATGTCACTTTTCATCTTTTGGCGTTTGAGACATGACATGTGATGTAACGGGATAAGAACGAGTGCAACTCAAAACAGCTGTCCTTTTCTACACCGTTAATACAAAGGGTAGTGTTATATTTATGATTAATACGCATTTTAATCAAGTAGCTGAGCATTGAATATGAGCGGCACGTTTCATCGGTAATATAAGGTTCAGAATAACAGTTTCATATTAGAGTCTGTGTCACAGAACAAAGCACGCGATGCGAAATTCCTGTTTTAATCAAGAATACATTTCGTCCTTTTACAAGCAGATATTAACAAGTTCTGTCAACCAAATAGAATATATGTGACATTCATTGTTACCAAGAGGTAGTCAATCTCTAGTCGTCCATACAGCGTAGGCACAAGGTGATAATGCGACCAGTTTTATGAGACAGAGGTACCCAGAGACAGGAAGTCATTTTACGATGCCTTCAAAGCAATCGGAATTTTATTTGCCTACAATGATGCAATCAAGCAGGCATGATTGCAGATTATGTTTTCAGATTGCAACGGCTTGTTACCATGCAGTACGTCAGATGGTGAGATACGATTTAAGACACAGGACTTGTCTGTTGTCTCCAATAGAGCCTTGCAATCTCTTTGTAGTGTCGATCAATATTAAGAGCGGTTCATTACCGCTTTAGGCCGTATGGATGATATAACTGCCAGAATAAGTACAGATGATAAGCTATTGTTTCCAGCAACAGCCACATACGCCATACAACATGAAATCAGTCAATTGCGGATATTTTTAAAATAATTATTACACGACATTGCAAGAATAGTGGCTACATTATTGTAGAAGTAAAATGTACAAAATCTTGTAACATGAACTTGAAAGGGCATTATTTTATGTAAGTGCCTTACATTAAGGCAGTAGCATTTTGTATGCGACACTACAACTTTGCAAAAAGGTGCCTATGTGGTAATAATAGTAAACATTTAAAACGGTACTTTTGTCTATAAAAAATAGGGTCTACATCAAATTATTTTTCTGTTTTCATATGTTTGCGTTTTGTGGTTTTACGTATGAATTGTTGTCAAATAATGCATGATTCTGAAATTAGGTGGCCATTTCACAAACAAGTCAAGTTACTGATGAGTTTGGTCTGATTGACAATTCAACTTTGAACGTGAATTAATTCTTGCCTGGTCCCTTTAAAGATATTGCTAATTATCTGCAGTCAAAAGAAAGTTGATATTATTTGGGAAGAAATCCGGATTTATGCCACAAAGCAGGTCAATCAAGCAGCTGTTGATAAATGCCAGCAATATTGTGCGTTATGATCAATGCATCTACCCCGTGCCACTGTGAAGGATGTTTCCATTCATGTATTCAAGGCGTCTGGATGCCTGTAATTGTCGTTATATAGTTTTCATTTATCAATTATGCAATATCAGCATCAGTGTCTACATAGGAAATGATAATCAACAAGGAATCAACAAAAGCTTTTAATAGTTTGAGGTCTCACAGTTAACGAGCGGAAAGTGTTAGATACTCCTTAACTCGTAATTTAACAAGGCGCCCCCAGGCGTAAGCGGGTGATACAATTTATTACATGAGACAGAGTTGACGGTTTAATGAGTGTCACAGCATGCCTGACTTTCCCAATATAGCTACACATTCGCTATGTTTGTTTGGCGTAGATCTATGTGATTGGACAACTGATGATTAGCGTTAGATTGTATATACCAATGGGGCATGTGCTCGTACAGGAACTAGTGGACATTAATCCAATTGTACATGGCACTGATTTGTCTGGTAGTTCCGCGTATAACCCACCACCGACCCAATTGCTCAGTTGTTCTTTTCTATGAGGTGATAATAATAAACACACATTGGATCAGTGACGATTTATCTAAATATGTTAAAAATAGACGAAGGTAAACAATGTGAACGGGTGGGCAGCTGTGTATGTGGCTATATATGAAATGAGTAAACGGCTTTAGCAGATATAGAATCTCGGCATTGTACGACATAGGCGCCAATCTATAGTATGATAGAAGTAATCTTGAGGAGAATATATGTGCGTATTAACGCATGTATGTACGCATGTATGTTTGTATTAATGGCTCAAGTCATGGCCGGTAACAAGTAATACAGATTGATAAAAAGTAAATACAGCGAGGTCGATTTACCACTGATTATCTCATCTATTCCTCTTTCTCCTTTCTGTTCTACGACAACTAAAAGACAATTGATAACGCTAACATAGACCGATTGTCGTTGAGGAGCTGTATGAGCACCTGGGAAGCAGAGAAGGTCGGACCTACGTGGTGTTCTTTGTTATCTATTGTGCAGTGTGCGTTGAATACAGTAAGCGACTTTATGCATTAGCGTCACCATTTACCTTCTAACTTTCAATGCCAAATACATTCAGCAACTCGATTGATTAGACCTAATGCAGTTTGAGTGCTGTTATTCAGTCAGGTCCTCCCATGTGTCACTGCAATATCTCGTCTGTAATAACCCTTATCTATAAAAACATTTCACAGCACGCACAGAATATCTCACAGCCACTCGATATAATTTATGGGCATACAGATAAATATGTATATATATAGATAGAGAGAGATAGATATATAATAATATATATGTAAATACATATATATAGAGAGGGATATATATAGAATATATATATATATTATATATAGAGAGATATTCATATAGATATATATATATATATATATATATATATATATATAGATATATATATATATATATATATATATATATATATATATATATATATATATATATATATATATATATATATATATATTTATATATATCGGCCTCTCAATATTATCATTCATTTACTCCGCAAGGACGATAAAGATGTTAAGCTAATTGATTTTCGTCTGCAGGTCTCAACACAGTGTCCCTTGCATTAAAGAAAGGTTCTAGACAGTTGTTGTGCCCCTTCCTGGCATAGCATGAGATCGGTGGTGCAAACGCTACGGACCGACAACAAATTATTACACTGCAAATTATCTTAATTGCCTACCTTTATCACATCAATAATAAATCGATCACAACACAAATATATCAATGGTATCGCCTTGGGCCAGGTGCTTGCATCGCTTTTGTGCCAAGCAGTATGCTTCTCTCGTTTAGAAGTGTTATTTGTGTGAGAATGATATCCGACCTCTGAATGACCTTGTGTCCGTGATTGATGGCCTTTGTTTTCCCTGTATAGTGGAATTACGTCAAGCTGACAAGCCTCTAGATGGTTCATTCACGTAGCTCGATTGCATGCCGCACTGCTGTCTGGCCTTCTACAATGACCTATAATAACAGGTCAGGTATAAAACAATCTAATGTCCGATCTTTTGATGGGAATTATAGGAGGTGATATTCGGTCATCTGTAATTCCTTTATATTAGGACACAATGAAGATTGTATGATATCATTACTTTAAAGAAATATATTTATATGGAAACTGACTACGGTACATCAGTATATAACAAACTTCATCTGAACATTCACCCGCTCTGATCTGACAATTGAGGATGCAATACGTTTAACAGTTTCCTAGTAGCATTTGCCAGGTGGGCGAGCTGTTTATGGCATATGATATTTTTGTGTAACGACGTTTACTGACGTATGACTCTCTACAATCATGATGCCAGTATTTTAACATTGAACGAGTGAGAACATGGACATAGGTTCAATAGAGTCTTGACAATTGTTTAACTCACAGCCCATTCGTTTATGGTTACTACAATATATCAAAAACTGAAACATTATGCCAATCGGTTCATAGATGTTTACCACGGAGAATAGGCGATCCCGTAGCAATGGCCCTGAAGTGAATATGCAGGTACTTTTTTGACAAAGATAAGTATAACAGAATACCATAATTAGTATATGCACACCAACTGACTATGTTGATATCATTGCACCAAACACAATGACCAGAGCACATATTCGGGAGTGGAGCAGAAGTAACAAACATTCCGCCGCCCCATTGGCATGGATTCCTGACAGGGTTAAGGCTGAATTAGTATAGGTCAAAGGCGAGGTGTCATTGCTTACCACTGATAACAGAATACAGGCGTAATAGATCAGACTGGGTCTTACGAACTTCATCAAGGAATTAACCATAATGAGCTGCACGATTTATTACAGGAAACCACCATTACAACTGCTCTAAGCTTGCGTAAGCAGGTTCGCCTTTGATACCCGAATCGCGACTATTGGAGTCAATGAGGTTATATATTGGCGGGACATGTTTCATACGCTAGCAATGACAGACATCCCCTGACCACGGCTATATTCGTTCAAGGTAGACGACGCTTCTGAAAATATGTTTCCCTTCAATCAACAGTTACCCATCAGCCTTTCGGGTCTCTTGAACTCATCCACGCGATCAAATACCCTAATGACCGAACTGACAGTCATATGTAAACAAACATGTCTAAATGACTGTCACAGACGCAATTTTTCACAACACATTCTCCTTGATTCAAAATAAAAAATAAACGCGGCCCCGTGTACTGCTTGGCGTCACACAACGCGTCACGAGAGAGCCTCACGACGCATTGTGGGACACGAAGCAGTACATCGCGCCAATATTATTTAGCAATGAGGTCACATCGAGGAGACTTTGTTGCGCCACTATGTCTTCTGTGTGATAGCAAGCTAGCCATTGGGTTTGCTTGCCATATGTGCTGAAGCCGAAAAGCTGGTGGGTTATTGTTGCTTAATGGGAGCAAAACTCTCGAAACTATGTCGATACTCTAACTCGTCAATAAAATATTTAAAGCGCTTTTATTACGTTCAACAACAAATGTCACCATGCGATAATATTTTATGCCATAAACAGCGCAGTAGTCATGTTAAAGCCATTAGCAAATGAATTAACGAAGCTTGGAGATATATTGATTCCTCGATTGCCAGGTCGGTGCGGGTGAATGATCAGATGGAGTTTATTTTATACTTGTGTAAACTTGCGACCATCTGTAATAACGGAGATATACACAAAATGTTGTCAGTGTTATTGCTAATACAACATCATAAGTAATCCACATAAACGAATCTCTTTGAAGTAACGCTTTCTTTATTTTGACCTTATTTAAAGGCCGTAGAGATGACCGGTTATCACCTCATATAATTCCCAACAAAAGATGAGACGTAAGATTGTTTTAAACATGTTTGAGTAGTATAGGGAGTGGCGGTTCTGGCGCTGTTATCTATACTACTACTACACTGTCTGTGAGCGTAATGTCAACAATCTACACCAGGACCCTGCGGCATAAGCTTTTCTACACGACTCACACGTTCCTTAAGGTCCTCATACTTTGATTCCAAACCCCTCACAAGGTCCACCTTCTCCTTCGTTAAATAATCCACGTCTACCTGCAGTTCGGCAACCTGTTCATCGGTGCTCATTCTATACCTCAGCCCTCATCTATTTAGTCCCTAGAGGACGACCCTAGGCAAGTGAGGGACCCTCTATCCGGATTTTTTAGGGGAATTATGCTCTACAGTGGGAAAAAGAGCGGTTGTGGAAGTGGGAAAGGGGGCCGAATTTCTGCAGTCTGAACGATAGTCCACTAGGAGTTATAGATTGTATATAAAAAAGGCATTTTACCCCTATTGAATAAAAGGGATGTATGGGTATAATGAATCACCAGAATAAGGCAAAGAACATTCGTGCTGCCCTCAAAGCGGTTGGGGAGGAGCCTCCATTTGCCTTCTCCGTCGCTGCCCTGAAAGAACAGATTACTGCGTTGACGAAACTCCGCCCAGATACTGTTATTCCGCGGGACCAGTCACTGTATAAAGAGTTAAGAAAGCGGGGATTGTTCGCTGAGAGGTCCAAGCGTCTGTGTAACGATATTTTTGATCTGACCGGCAAGATGCCAGACTACGCAAACACCAAGAAAGCTCAGAACGCTCAGATCAGGGATCTGCAGGCCCTGTTGGCTCCCTCCCAGCCGCAATAGAGACCTCCACCGGAGCACTAGCAAAACTGCTGGACGCCGATAGGAGGAGTCCTTGGAGGGCCTGGGGCCAGGCCGGGTCACCTCTGGTGGGCTAGAGGAGGATTCTAAGGTTTGGGCTGGTGGGGGGCCCAGTCTATACGATTTGTTCTATACTCTGCAGCAGGTGGAAATAAAGGTGGATGGGTTGGAGAGAAAGGTGGACGCCTTTGCGGCAGACGTGGAAGAGGTAATAGACGACATCTCGTCGGTTTTGATAAACGATATAGAAGAGTTTGGAACCAATCTAGGAACCATTGCGGACCTAGCGTCGTTTTCAACAAGAATGCAAATGGCGGATATGTAGTATTTGCCGCATTTTATTTGCATGGAAGGTCTGGAAAATCACAAAAAGCCACACTGAAGCCGCATCGAATTTTCTACCATACCCAGAACCGGCCCCAAAGCCGACCCCAATTCGGGACCCTTTCTACATGGAATAGGAGACAGAGCAGGCAAATAGATTGCTTGGGGCGAAGGCCAATGGAGGGCTATGTTTCGGCAACTTGGTGGGGGCTTGTGAGGGAGAATTGGTGGTTGGCGGCCCTGGAGGAGGTTGGTTGCCGGATGACTGGCAGTCCTGGAGGAGGTTGGTTGGTGAGTTGGGTGGCAGTCCTGGAGGAGGTTGGTTGGCGGCTGGATGGCAGTCCAGGAGAAGGTGGTTCATGGCTTGGCTGTCGGCTTGCTTCCTGGCTTGGTTGTCTGCTTGCTTCCTGGTTGGCTGGCAGTTGGTTGGCTGTTGGTTGTATACAGGCTTGCTAAGTATTACCAATTAGAGATTAGATCTATATACATAGAAACATGAGAAAGGTAGTGTTTGAAAACAACCCACTGTAACAGACCCTGTATGAGTTTTGTAACAATAACATATGTAGGATAAGACGCAGTAGCTTTAATCGTGTTTGTACGGGCTGTCAGAAGGGTATAAGAAATAACATAGGGTTGTGTATGGATTGTGGGATAGATAAAGTCCACCACAGGATTGTTTACCACATGAAAAAAAAAGAGAACAGTCTGTCAGGAACTCACCGGCTGAGGGCGCTGAACCTTAAAATGTCAACAAGGGCAAAGTCCACTTGCTCTGTTACATTTTGTGTATCATTGACAGCCCTTTGAGAGATATGGAATTGTATAGTATCCATGACTAATAATCAGCGAGCGTGTGACGCCTAAAACGTTCATGTTTCAATTCACGGTTTTAAGCCGCCTTATCCACGCTCTAAGGTTGCACTCAAAGCACTTGAAAAGCGTAATGAATATGACCGTACATACTAGGAGATATTGGCTAGATTAAGGGCTGGGGTGGCACGCAAAGCAGCCCCAGTTCCCGCGCCACGCAGACCAGTCCCTGCCCCGCACAGACCAGTCCCCACAGCACTTCTTGAGTTCAAGAAGACTGAGTGGGCTGTTAAGAACTATTTGCGTTGATGTGATGAATGTTCCTGAGTCTCATCCCCTTAGCTCAGACCTTATGCTTTTCGTTAAGGGAATGCGCCAAAAGATGTATAAAGTTTTGACTGGTGAGCTGGAAGAGCTAGGTGGAATCTAGTGTCAGTTTGCTGTGAAGGTAACACTCTCCAAGCACGCCGATGCTGACAGCACTGAGTATGTTGAACCTGTGTTGCGTAATAAGCATCAGGTGCTTCTCTCCTCAGAAGACCTGGATGTTAGGCTGGACCAGAGTGTTGTTAATATCCAAGAGCGGTTGGAGAAGGGGACCAGCCAAGGTTCTGGTTGGGAATTTGAGTCAGTCACAACTCTGTGGATTAATATTGCCAACTATCAGCAATTGAAAGCTGGCTCCTACCTAAAACTGCCGGGAAAGCTGGCGCTAAAGAAGGCAATCATAAATGTAAAAAGCATAAACGACCCATACTGCCTTCTATATTCCCTTGAAGCGGCTCTGCACCCGGTTGCCGGCTTCTGGTGCACAAGTCTGAGTGCATAGGGATAGGGCAAACTGTTGCGCGAGTGGATATGCCTGAGGAAGGGAAGAACATATTATCCTTCCAGAACTGGCAGAAACAGCTTGCGGCACCCTACATCATCTGTGCTGACTTTGAGGCGCTCACATAGCGGGGCTATGACTCCCATCTCTTGATGCAGGGTATAAGCAAAGTAGAGGGGAACATAAAATGTATCCCCAACAACATGGAGAAATATATTTTCCTGTCACTTGGACAGTTGCACTTCATTGACAGCGCACAATTCCTCCTGGCCTCGCTTGACAAGCTGGTGTCTGCTAACAACCCAGATGCCTTTGCTGTGATGGCGGAATATGAGCCAGACCAGATGAAGCGGTGGTTGCTGTTGCGTAAGGGAGTCCTCCCCCTATGAGATCATGGACAGCTGGGATAAGTTTGATTCCCCTCTGCCGCCAATCCAGGAGTTCTACAGCAAGCTCTCTGAGGAGTGTATATCTGCTGTGGACTATGCCCATACACAAAAGGTCTGGAGCGTGTTGGGGTGTAAGAACATGGGGGACTACCATGATCTGTATTTGCGGACAGATGTGTTGCTCTTGGCAGATGTGTTTGAGTTGTTCTGTAAAACCTTTCTTAAGTAGTACAGGTTGGATCTGGCCGTCTACTATACCAGCCCTGGTTTGTCGTGGGATGCTTTGCTTAAGAGCACAGGTGTGGAGCTGTAACTACTCACCGACTATGACAAGCACCTGTTCATTGAGAAAGGTCTACGCGGTGGTATAAGCATGGTGTCGCGCCGCCACACTAAGTCAAATCACCCGCTCGTGACCAGGATAAACCAACAAGCTACATCCAGTACCTTGATGCTAACAATTTGTATGGGTGGGCTATTAGTCAGCCTTTGCCAACTGCTGGCATTGAGTGGGTGGCTGGGCCGGAGTATCTACAGATACAGGACCACCCAGATGATGCTGAGACAGGAAACATACTTGAGGTTGACTTGGAGTATCCTTCTGCACTTCATGATGAGCATATCGACTACCCGCTGGCTCCGGAGCGGCTTATTGTAGAGAACGACTGGTTGTCGGATTATCAGAAGAACCTCCTGGGCGAGTTGGGTGGCACCTTGGATGGGGTTGAAAAGCTGGTGCCGAATCTGCAGAATAAGGAGAAGTATTTGGTGCACTACAGGAACCTCAAGCTGTATTTGTCTTTTGGGATGAGAGTTACCAAGATCCATCGAGCGTTGGTCTTTAACCAGAGCCCCTGGATTAAGCCTTACATTGAGATGAATACGGATCTACGTAAGGTGGCCACCAGCGACTTTGAGACGGACCTGTATAAGATGATGAATAACTCTGTGTTTGGTAAGACTATGGAGAACCTCCGGAGGCGGGTTGATGTCAAGATTGTTTACTCAAAGGAAGAAAGAATGCGTAGGCTTATTGCCTGTCCTGCCTATGCGCGACATCAGCTGCTCTGCACATGCATAAGACTCACCTGGTACTGAACCGCCCAGTGTATGTGAGCATGTGTATACTCGAACTCTCCAAGCACCTGATGTACAACTTTCATTATAATACCATGAAGCCCAGATACGGCAAGAACCTTGGCCTTTTGTACACGGATACGGATTCGCTGTTAATGGAAATACGCACGCCTGACGTGTATGATGACATGAAGGAAGATGCCCATCTCTTTGACAAAAGTAACTATCATACCTCCAACAGCCTGTACAGCAATTGGAACAAGAAGGTTCTGGGTAAGATCAAGGATGAGGGCGCCGGCGTGCCTATCAAGGAGTATGTTGGTCTGCACCCTAAGATGTACTCGATCTTGATGTCGAACCAGGATGAAATCAAAAAAAGCAAAAGGTGTGAAGAAGGTGGTGATGAAGAAGCATCTACGGCTCGCTCAGTATGTGGAGTGGCTGTTCGCCCAAAAGCAGTTTCGCCATGGAATGAACATATTCAGGAGTGACTTACACAAAATATATGGAATCCACGTTAACAATGTGTCTCTCTGCCCCTTTGACTCAAAGCGCTGGATAGCTCCGGATGGTGTTGATACCCAGGCCTATGGGCACGCGTCGATCTATTGAAAAGATGAGGGCTGAGGTATAGAATGAGCACCAATGAACAGGTTACCGAACTGCAGGTAGATGTGGATTATTTAACGGAGGAGAGATGGAACTTGATATTGAGGTGAGGGATTTGGAATGAAAGTATGAAGACCTTATGGAACGTGTGAGACGTTGAGAAGAGCTTATTCCGCAGGGTCCTGGTGTAGATTGTTGACATAACGCTCACAGATAGTGTAGTTGTATAGGTCGCTGCGCCAGAACCGCCACTCCCTATACTACTGTTTGTATAGCCTATTATAGAAGGTGTGACAGCAGTGCGTCATGCAATCAGGCTATGTGTATCGACCATACACCCACTGTACAGGGAAGACAGGCCATCAATCACGCACGGACTCAAAGTCACTCTCACACCAATAGCACATCTCTACGACATCAACATACTCATTGTTTGTAACCTTATGCAGTTCTACCTGGTAATGAAGTGACGCCGCACAAATTGACACGAATCACAATGGTTACAACGTGCATATACAAGCGTGGTGATACTGCGAGTTCGATGTATGAGGGTGGTTGTGATGCTCATAGACATCGCCCCCTTGGCTCTAACGCGCTGCATGCACAAGGTTGCGAACCCCATCGCTGGAATGGAAGTCCACGGAGATAACAGTGAGTCATTTGTGATGTGATTGCATATTATTAATGCGATGGTGTACATTTAAAGTCATTTGAGGTGCAATGAGTGTAGGTAAGTCAGTTATTCTGCGATGAGATGATCCATGTAAACCGAAGAGCTCAAGCTTTGAGTATGCAAAGACCATTTGCATGAGTCACCAGCTTGGCCAATACGAGGTGGCGCTACCACAACATAAACAAAAGCACATTGGATGGCTTATCCGACGTCACCGACGTCATGTGGTTTACGTTGAAGAAACGAAATCGAGGTGACCACGTCACGCAACATATGCGATTATACGCGTGACGATAAGACAACCAGTGTCCTCGCTGGCTGGTGATGCATGTATGTATGTATGTATGTATGTATGTATGTATGTATGTATGTATGTATGTATGTATGTATGTATGTATGTATGTATGTATGTATGTATGTATGTATGTATGTATGTATGTATGTATGTATGTAGTATGTATGTATGTATGTATGTATGTATGTATGTATGTATGTATGTATGTATGTATGTATGTATGTATGTATGTATGTATGTATGTATGTATGTATGTATGTATGTATGTATGTATGTATGTATGTATGTATGTATGTATGTATGTATGTATGTATGTATGTATGTATGTATGTATGTATGTATGTAGTATGTATGTATGTATGTATGTATGTATGTATGTATGTATGTATGTATGTATGTAGGGATGTATTGTATGTATGTATGTATGTATGTATGTATGTATGTATGTATGTAGATGTAGTATGTATGGATGTATGTATGTATGTGTATGTAGTGTATGTAGGTATGTCTGTATGTATGTATGTATGTATGTAGGAGGTATGTATGTATGTCTGGGTAGGTATGTATGTCTGTATGTAGGTCTGTATGTATGTATGTATGGATGTATGGAGGTATGTCTGGAGGTCTGGGTCTGTATGGAGGTATGGAGGGAGGGAGGGAGGGTATGGAGGGGGTAGGTCTGGATGGAGGGATGTATGAGGTCTCTCTAGAGATGGAGGGAGGGAGGGAGGGAGGGACATAGAGAGAGACAGAGAGATAAAGAGAGAGAGACAGAGAGAGAGAGAGAGAAAGAGAGAGAGAGAAAGAGAGAGAGAGAGAGAGAGAGGGATAGAGAGAGGCAGAGAGAGGGGGGAGAGAGAGAGAAAGAAAGAGAGAAAGAGAGAGAGAGATATAGAGAGGAATATAGAGAGATAGAGAGAGAGAGAGAGAGAGAGAGATCCTCTCTAGAGAGAGATAGAGAGATATATATATAGGGAGAGTATAGAGATATATATATATAGATATATATATATATATAGATATATATATATCTATATATATATATATATATATATATCTATAGAGATATATATATATATATATATATATCTATATATATATATATATATATATATATATAGATATATAGCTCCTTTGTTATGCGAATGTCACCCGTTGATGAATAAAACTTTAGACGCACCTGTTTCTCGATTGCCATAACGGGGCGGGCGAATGTTCAGATTGAGCTGATTTCAGACTTAAATACCGCAGGGAAAATCTGCAATAACGCAGATATATGCAACATGATGTCAGCGCCATTGCTATCATGCGATCTTAATTGGGTCCTTATGTTAAGACCGTACAGATGAACGGTGATCACCTCCTGCAATTACCACCAAAAGATCAGAGGTTTTATACCTGACCTGTTTTTATTGCTCGTTGTAGAAGACGTGACAGCTGTACGTCATGTAATCAAGCTAAGTGCATGGACCATATGGAGGCTCGTCTGTGTGACGTACTTTCATTGTAAAGGGAAGAAAACAGGCCATTAACCACGGACTCAAGAGGTCGTATGTCACTCCCCACCAAGAACAACTTTAAATCTGCTTGTGATGTAAGAAGAAAATGAAATGAACACAAGTATTTCACGCGGCTTTCGACGACGCGGTGATGCCTTAAAGGCGACAAGTGGGGGTGATAGTGATGCTTAGGCAGCGCCCATTGGATGCCAAACGCGATGTTAGCACCTGCTTGATAAGCCAGTGGTTGATGTGATGATCTTGTGCAGTTCAGTTTATTATTGGTGCGATGATCATTGGCAGTTCAGTTTATGATTTGTGTGATGATCTTTTGCAGTACATTTCATTATTGTTGTGAAGATCTTTGACAGTTCCGTTCATTACTGGAGTGATGAGCTTTGAAAGTTCCGTTAATTATTGGTGTAATGATCGTTGGCAGTACAGTTCACTATTTGTGCGATGATCTTTGTCACTACAGTTCACAGTCGAATCTTGTGGTATCTGACTGCGAATGTTAAGGTATATTTGCGAAACTGACTATTATCATCATTGTTATGTGAATAACAATATGCCTCCTTGTTATGAATTAATTGAGGCAAGACAGGCTAGGGCCATCATTCGTTACGTTGTAGCTATGGATAGGATTTATGGTTGATGTTATAATCATTATCGGTGATGCAATCAATTCCAACTTGAGAGCTGAGTGAATGCAAAGTTGTGAAGGTCAACCTCCCTCATTTGGCGACTTGGTGGCTGCATATGCGCTTAAATCAGCCTCTGAAATCTAGCATTATGAAAGACACTTGTGTGACTCGATGCAGCATGCCATGCAAGCAGCAATTCCTGGTTAAAAATGACCATTCTAATGTTTTGTAATTGCATATCAGTGCTGATGTACAAAGTTCAGTACTTTACTATCTGCACATAATTGCTACCTTCTGCACTAAACTAAATTAATGAGTTGTTGATAGTTAGCATATCACCTTGCTCTAAGCAAGGGGAAACTCTAAAGTATCGTCCAATTTATACCCACGTTTCAAGCTGAGAACATATCCTTATGACTAAAGCTTATATGAAACGGTTTTATTTGTTAACGCTTATGTTGGTAACAAACCTGCACTATATGGTTCGTTACTCATTTTGGTAATGCATATTGCTTCACTGTTGTGGGTGCACACGGTAAGCTCGGAAAACACTCATATCGCCATAAAATGCCATTCTAACACACTAACATGCTTTTCAAATGTCACAGCGGATATCAGTGTCAAGCTTATATTAGTGCATGGTGATGAAAAATACGGTGCCGTGGTTTGGCAGGCAATACACGATATTTTATTTGAAATTACATAACTGATGAACAGCGTACAGATCAACCGTCAAGGTGAAGAAGGTGTTTCTCTGATAGGTTGCTCCAAATATTAGACATCACACCTTTAGCCTAGTAAACGCCCACCTCCAGATATCTGACACTGATCGGCAACTTAATGTATACTAATGTCTTTAATGCCTAGCGACGTGTTCAGTGTAGCAATGTGCCATATCGTGCAGCTCGGCGGACTGCTTGCAAGGATGGATACCTTCAGCAGATGCTAGAATCTGAAAAGAAAACAACATAAAAATAAGTTTATTATAAACTCTACGAATAAGATTTAATCGACAATTGTACCTTGGATTATTTTTGGATAATATGTCCCAACGTTCTGTTTAGCTATAGACCTATGACAGTAGTTTACATCAGCAAACAAGGTGGAGAGATTGAATGGCAAAAAACATTGTGTAATGGGGGTTTTCTTGGCGGCCACGATTGAAATGCTTCTCATAATGCAGAACATAAAGGTAATCAACCAGCTTCAGGCTTTCTGGCCGGGTGTTTAAATCTAGTTTTACCCTTAGGTTTGCGGACGAATCGACGCCATAAGTAGTCGCCATTGATCGCATTGCTACCCATTTAACTTGTGGCAAACAAAACCAAGAAGTATTTCGGCTCTGTATGTAACAAACTTTGGAAGATTGTTTTCAAAAAAGACCGATAAATTCTTTCATCGGCAAAAGCAATATGTTAGAATAATAAAGAATTTACCGTATTCCGCATATACCGCTAAAATTTTATTAATGCCTATTACTAAAGGTAAATGAAATACTCGATTTGAAACAATGCAATAAATGTGTTAGGCCGCATCTTAACCATTGCTAATTAGGTTGCAATCTCTATTTGAACACATTCAAACACTCAACACTCAAACGACTTATCTACAATACAAAAACACGCTCGCTGCAATATATCATAAAGGGAATATCCCACATCTATCCTCGGAAAGCTTAAATATAATAATTTGTGTGATGAATACAAATGCTCTTCCTCGTTATGTCACTTTACAAGATATTATAAAAGTTACCTGCTCTCATTATATTTGTAACAGCGTGCAGGGCACTCATGTTCACTTCGCAAATACTGCTACACAATAATGGTTGACTATGCATTAGGTAGGGTCCTGTAATTGTTGTAAATTGTTATGTTGCCCGTTTTGTGTATTTGCAATGGACTGGGCATGGCCTCAGTAAGTCTCATCATTTCTACCATTTCCATGCTGAATAAATCTGAATAAACATATATCCTATCCTAAGTATGCTTGGGTAACTTTCAATGTAGGTGTTATACGTATTGACTTCACCAATGCAAAATTTATGAACATTGCAAAAAGCAGCATTAAGAAGAATGACTGAAATACTACTTTGATATATTGGCTTCTGCGAGGTATGGGGATTGCTCTTCAGTATATACATATCGACAGTAGAAATCTTGTGGCATATCGTGCATCGTCGTTTTGATTCATGGAGAAATGTAACGATACCAAACACAGACAATATCAACATATTACCTCACTGGTACCACCATTATCGGGAAACATGCACAAAACACGAGGTACGCACGTTAATATATATATATATATATATATATATATATATATATATATATATATATATATATATATATATATATATATATATATATATATATATATATATACATATATGATCTTGTGCAGTTCATATATATATATATATATATATATATATATATTTATAAATGCATAAATATATATGTTTATAATTGTACATATATACATATGTTAACGTATATGTATATATATATATATATATATATATATATATATATATATATATTTATAAATATTGGTATATATATGTATAAATAAATATAAATATATATATATATATATATGTATACAAATATATATATATATATATATATATATATATATAATTTTTATATGTGTTTGCGTGTGTGGGTTCAATTATGTGTGTATGTGCATGTAGGTTGAAGAAACCTATTCAGCCAGCTATCTCCGTTCTTGCATTGCCCTATTTGGGGAGCTATAAAATGCTGTTACATGTCGTAAAAACCCACGCAGCAGTTAGCAGGTACATTACTTGGCAACTGAATCGTTACATATGTATATATTGGGTGAGTCATTCCGGAATCTTTACCTGTGGTACATTGATAGATTACACAGGTCCCGCCCAGAGCCTCCCTGTAATGCATCGATGTGCATTTCTGATTTATGCATGACTATTAATTGCGGACGAGGAGTTAGTCAGTTTATATATATATATATCGCTTGGCGCGAGTTATCTGGCATCTTTTGAAAAACCTTTTGTCTCATTGAGGAACGTTAGTGTATTTTGGGCCTTTAACAGTCCGAACGATGACAACGGAGTGCAGTTGATAACTAGAGTGTAGTAATTTTCCTGTATCGTAAAGTGGAACAGTGCATGACGCCGACAGAGTTTTCCGTAGGCCCTAGGTATGTCGAAGTTATAAATATATTTTCACCAGAAAAGTGGTTCCGGTTGAATTCTATAACTGTTATCACAAGAGGAACAAGCAGCAAGGGCCAATTAATTGCAAATTAGCATTCATAGTAGAGGCAATTGACACATCCAATATCCAAACGGAGGCTTGGCAAGACAGCTCCGCTCTTCAAGTATCCAAGAGCTATAATTTGGCAAGACTTTTGTTCGTCTCAGCGTAAAAAAAAACCCCATAGAAGTGGACTATCTACTCACATAGCCTTTCATTACTTCACGGATTGAAAAGTTGATGAGCTTTTCCGGAAGTAAAAGAGATACATTGTCAGACGGAGTTTGTAAACGACACCATACCGGTAGCGAAAAATGCAATAGTATTATTTAACCCTGAAATACATATCGTATTTTGCCACGTTGTCGAAATTGTGCCAGATTTAATTGCACTAGTTTGGGGCTAAATGCTCGGCACCGATCGAACGTACAGCCAATAATTGTATTGCGTTTATTCATCTGATTAGCTATGTTTTATCAGGATTAAAACCTCTGAATCATGGTAGCTTATTTGGCTTATTCACGCATAAACTCAAGCTCCTCAGACAATGGCACGAACCTATTTTCCAACTATTTGGTTTAGCGGGACGCACTGACTCATGTTAAAGTACCAGACAAAGAGTGGTAGCATTGATAATTTGATTACGCAGCTCATTCTAGAAGAGTAATGAATGGTTGTGTCGCGATATTAGTATTTGATTTTGCTGTCAGCAAAGAGTTACATGCGCCGCACAAACCGGTTACATTGTGCGACGCTTGAACACTTATGATACACAGCTCAGATGACTCGACTTTTGTACACTTACACTAATCCTGATATCATCCGCGTTTGGGTATTTGGCTTCAATCTCTCAGCACACCCAGGTGACATAAATGATTAGCCATAGCATTAGAGCACACGACTATTTCATTCAAACGCTCTCAATAATGCCTTGTTTAATAATATTTCACCACATGTTGGTATGAATTGTAACACATTTCTTCCATTTACCGTGAGCTCACATAATTAGTTTACGATGCAACTCTGGCAATGATGCATGACATATTGTCATGTCGGCCGCCATGATGCCAAAGATGAATCACCAAGTTTCTCCTGATATCTGACATTACGCCGTCTGCACAGCGTGCACCTGCTACTGAGAATCTAATACTAATAAGTCACGCAATTTTTACTAATGTTTCGATGGCCTATCGTAGAGTTTTGCGAGACTAATAGGCAGGATCTCGTTCGCATAAAGTGAATTTCTAAAATGAGTCGCTCATACTGAAGCGAAGCGAGGTATTTACTAGTGTTTTTGAAATAATTGCATTTTATATTAAATACAAATACCTGTAAAGTTCGTATGACAGTTACATAACATAACTACGGTTATCATAGGCACTCTTCTCATGCAAGAAACTTTCTGAATTCACCCAGTGTCTGTTATACAGAATTATTGTCTAAAGTTGCGTCTGGTGTCTTAGTTTTAGCCCGAAATGGGGGTTGATCGAGGCTGTTATACGAGTGTTACGTTAAATAAAAGTTTTGTAATTCCTTTGGCAAGTCGGTTTGAGTGGCGTCCAGTGTAGCTGTTACATATCTAATAACTCCTGCAACTCATCCATTATTACAATATTTATTGAGTATCAATTTCTACATTCAACCAATAAATCATTTATGCAAACGATAACAGCCTCAAATAAACTAATTGATACGATTTGCATGCATCTTCTATCCAATTTACATCCAAATTCGTCATATATAAACTCAAATGCCTCCCATTTGTCTCTTACCCTACGTTACTGTCGACTTCAAAGTGTTGTTTATGACGCAATTAGGGGGCAAGGCATAACAAACAGTTCAAGTTGCATTTCCCGATAATGTGTCATTGAAATATGTAAGATATTCTGAAATGTCAGCAATTTTTAGGGGAGTTCAAACCAGCTTGAAGCAACTCGTCTCACCTCTATGAATATTGAACAAACCAATTACCGTGTCTATGGATTTAATTGCGCTCATTTATGGCACTAGACGAACGATAAAGACATGGCTGTGAATATGCTCAACAATTACTGCTGCAAAATTGAAGCACGCTCAATACATCATAATGACAAATATTGGTTCTAATAAACAAACGGATTGCTCGATTACCATTTTGAAAAGAAAACATTTTCTCTGAAACAACAAGGCTAAATATAATTCAATGCTTAAAATGACGATTGTTTTTAATACAATGTTAGTATTATTTCTTTGGGAACCAACATCGATCAACGAGGATGTAAAACTGAAATCGACTGAATGTTAATTAATTTGCATTGAATACTATAGTAGATCTCACATAATGTGTCCTCTTCTGTGGTGATTGTCAGTTTGATGCACTTGATATGCGAGAATTAAAGCCTCGGTGTCAGCAACTTAGTGCGGGCCATTCGCTTCCTCTGCTAAAATTGCGCTTATTTACCCGTGTTTTCTAACATAAAAGAAAAATCATCAGCGTGCGCTAATGATATTATTTACGCATAATTTAAGTTTCTAGCATTGAGAACGATTGTGGCGGCAGCGAAACTGTCCTTTCTAACACGTCACGTAAGGCACACCCATTAATGTGAATCACTCACTGAATTATTGTGCATTTGATATCAATTGTGACGAATGGAAGAATTTGGTGTTATAAACATTGTTAAGGGGATGCAAACTCGACCACGACTGAGAAAATTAAACCGACCGGAGAGAATATTGAAATGATTGAGGTATAGAATATTGAACGATGTAAATTGGTTTCTGCATGGAGGCTGGTTGCTGAGCAGGGTTAGATTTATTACTGCACAAATCAGTAGCATAACGGGCTGTAGCTGTCGAGCAGCTGTTTGGGATATTGATGGAGTGTATTCACAGGTTAATACGATTTTGTTTATAAAGAGCGAAGAATGGCGCAGCCATTTGGCATCTGCACAAATGTCTACGAATCGTCGTGTCTTACTTACAGCATTCATGATAGACTACACGATCAGTTGGTCAGACTAAAGGAATCTAACACGTAAATAACCAAACGCATACACATTGAAACACAGACTGACTTTAATCTATAATTTTATAAACTAAAAATGTCTATTTAAATTTAAGTTTGCTCGTCCTGTTAGTTTGATAAATACCATTGCTCTATCAGAATAAACTAATTTGTCTGACATGGGTGATTGTTTTTGCGTAAACGAAACTTTGAATATTTTATGCACAAATCGTCTTTGAAGATTGAAGGGGTTGAATTAGTATGAGGGAGCGTTTCGTTGAAGCTTAAATTGTGCACTTTAGCATCGTTTCATCTACAGTAATGTTTATCAGCAGGTATTCAATTTCTTTAGTCACTCAAACGTCTTAAGTCAAACTCTTAGCAGCGAATCTAGCCTCGGGGAATTAATCCTTGTACCGCTCTTCAGTATCCTACAACTTAGTTCCAAATATTGCCTTCCCACCCGTGAATATTCTATAGTTATGGGTGGAAGAGAGACTGGAGATGACACCTGCAGTATTGTTAACCAGCATAACATAGCCGCTCAAATATTTGTGTCAAACTGTCAGATGCGAACAACTTAGTTTATTCTAGTTCAGGTAATTCATACTTTATTAATTATGTGGTTTTTTATAATCCTATTACCTTATCATATCTGTTTCCTCCTCGTGAAATATTGGCCTTATACAACTCGCATAGTTTTCTTATATAATAACAAGTGAAATATATTTATACACAGAAAACCAGTTCTGACAATATTGAAAAAAACTTTGGAGTCGCGGAAACTTCGCTTTTTCATTAATGCAATGCAGATGTTATCGCTTACAGTCACTGAAATGTACCTTGGTCATCACTTTTGTCAGGCAGGCTAATCAAGCAAGACTCTAACATCTTACAACAGATTTATTTATAGATACGTTAAGATAGGTGATCGGATATTCCGACAGATTATTTACACCTGTGCTCTGGCACATAAAAATAGTGTATTGATCAGAATGTTAGCCTCGGCGATGTAATTAACTACCCAGCAGGTGTGAGTTGGCGAAACTTCGTGTATGATGCTTGGCCAATACCGAAATTTTAACCCATACATTGAATGCAAGTAGAAATGCAATTTTCATAATCGCATTGCCCGAAATTATTTCCTATCCAAAATATTCGGGGCAATAAGTGCGGTATAGACCATACCTCATCTGTTATGCAATAATGACCGAGTACGAGAAGCAGATGGTTTGAAGTGTTTCGGTGAATAGGATTCGAGTGTGGTCACAAATTTAATTTGCTAGCAGCAATACGGCCAGATCACCAGGCGACGTACGTGTGTGGGATAAAGCTGGCAAATTGATACTGGAGCAGTTACGAAGATTAATAGGCTGAAAGTATAGAATTGGAAAAGATGAAGGCAGCAGGCAGGTCAGCAAATGGAATACCTCTAAACTGCATCATATATTCACTAGTACAAGAGTATATTAAGGTCGTTACGGCCACTTACTTAAATTTGCTAAATATGTTACAATATGATAAAATGTACAAAGTCGCATCCCCAGCAACAATGCGACTTGACTATGCAGTAATAATTTTCACATTTCACCACTTTGCTGGTCCTATCAAAGAATGCGAATGAGCTTTTATACGCCGTAGAATATCAATGGAGAACCTTGCTGGTTGTGAACGCAACCATTGACAATGGAAATATGCAGAGTTGCTATAGAATATAGTGTTTTTTGGTTGAAGCGACACTCACCAAATCACTCACTCATTACTCACTCACTCACTCACTCATTCACTCACTCACTCACTCACTCTGTCACTCACTCACTTACTCACTCACTCAATCACTCACTCACGCACTCACTCACTCACACCCTCACTCACTCACTCACTCACTCACTCACCCACTCACTCACACCCTCACTCGCTCACACACTCATTCACTCACTCGCTCACACCCTCATTCACTCGCTCACTCACTCACTCACTCACTCAATCACTCACTCACTCACTCAATCAATCACACCCTCACTCACTTACTCACTCATTCACTCACTCACTCATTCTGTCACTCACTCACTCACTCAATCAATCAATCAATCACTCATCCTCACTCACTCACTCACTCACTCACTCACTCACTCACTCACTCACTCACTCACTCACTCACTCACTCACTCACACCATCACTCACTCACACACTCACTCACTCACTCGCTCACATCCTCACTCACTCGCTCATTCACTCACTCACTCAATCACTCACTCACTCACTCAATCACACCCTCACTCACTTACTCACTCACTCACTCACTCACTCACTCACTCACTCACTCACTCACTCACTCACTCGCGCAATGCTATCCTGATCATCATTGGTGTGTTTAAATGTAAATTGTAGGTTTGATGGATAGAGGGGCAGTGGTCTGAAAATAATGATTAGTTCGCAAACTGATGATATGATACGGTCGCTTTTGGTTTGGTCCAATTAATCTTATGCAAAGCAGATATTATTAATTAGTCTCTGAGTCGCTGAAGGCAAGATTGAGCAGAGGCTCTTCGGGGACCATTTGTCAAGCCAGAACAGTACATCACACAAAAGGTACCAATGTATCCATGTTACACACGATTGTGGAGTCGTGCATTGTATTTGATAGTTTTCATATGACACGATCACGATTCAAACGAATCAAAGTCATTCACGCTCGTAAATGTTATATATTACCGCACATAAACCACTGCTAAGCCAGCGAGGTTCGTGGTGTCTAGGGGATCCAATGTGCTTGAAGCAACAACGCTATGCATAATGTACCCGCTGCTGTGTAAGACAAAAGGCATATAGTGGAACGGAGTCTGACAAAATGAATAATATTTTCCTGTTATGACTAATTTCATTGACCATGGCTTTTTTAGTTGGGTCACATTTATCGTGTTCTGTGCCGGTCATAAAACTTGGTAGTCAATAATTTATATTTGTTATAATGTACTTTATGTCGCATATAAAGCCATTTATAACCAATTGATGTCTGTAATAATTGAAAACACGCTGCGGTTATCAGAAACTTAGGATAGCTACGTTCAACGAATGGTACGGCAATTGGTAGTAGGACCCAGCGGTGCCACACGGACCATTGGGTTGCTTTACCTTGCCATACATTTATATTTAACTCGCTAGTTACTACAAGGGTATAAGTCAGATATATTAGTGGACTCATGGATCAGCTATTGAAGCACCTGCAGTGTGTTTGTCATTGCCTGATCATGGACATGTATGAATAGAATAATCAGCTCACCTGTCCGCATTATTCGATTTCAATTGAATACAGTGAAATGGATATTGTTTTGAAGGTCTGCCTTACTTTGCTAATAAGGTGACACGATGTTCTGTTTAAAAGTCGAAAGGCTAAAATTGGCACGTGATCATTGTGCTCACCGCAAACCAACAAAGAAATATGCGCTGCAAGTCGGCTGTTTTTGCGCTTGATATGCCTTGACAAGGACAAGCGGCCAGGAAATAAATATGTTTTGTTGTCTCAGTTGGAATTTATGTACATTGACACTTAATGCTAATGATTCGGACTAAAGGAAGCTCGGAGTAATTGCGTTATAAGGGGTTGATGCTAACTGTGCGTTATCTGTTTTGGTTAAGGTTACTATCAAATAGTAACGATCCTTTTATATTGATTGCATGCCCTCTAGAAGGTCACATCCCATCTACAGCTCCTCATGCCCCACATTTCTTTTCGCGATTTTTCTTGTGAGGGGCGGGCAATGACAGAAAGACAGATACCCATCGCCATTTCATTAATTCATTTAAGTTAGTATAGCAATGCTACTGGCTCATTCAGGTACGGTCTATTTGAGATGGTAGGTTCACAAGCTATTAATAGTTTTAAGAAGAGCCGTGCAAGTTGTTTGTACGCTATATTTTTACCTTAACACCATGCGACATATCGTCCATGTACTTCTAGTCACTACCGACATGTATATAAGAGGTAAAAGAGTGAATGGTAAAGCTATTCTGAGGCAGAGTTAAGCCTCAATCCAGCTTATTTCATCGCAAGATAATATTGGCTCTGAACAGTTGCCATACGATTGCAAAATATAGCTGCCGCGGTAGAATGTGCAGAACTTTGTGGTGGCATATCCAAAGTCTTCACTGCTGCTTTCGAAGAAAATCGCCGATGCCACGCCAATGTTTTCAGCCGCTGTGGTTTGGTCGTTTTTGGTGGCCTACATTCAATTTGCTTCGATTCAGAAAGAAATTACCAACATTACTTATTTTGTCTACAACGGATTTAAAACATTAAGGTGCAATCATTTAAATGCACCCTACCACAAAAAAGCGCAACGTAAAATAGTCGTGAGGATTCATGAATTGCGAACTGTGATTATCCTATTTGTCAGCTCGTGTGACGTCTTCCCCGAATATAAGTGAATGGCAGCATCGTCACTTGGGCATGAAAACTTCATCATCTGTATTCATACCATTACAAGCAGCCGAGAGATAACCGAAGCATTTAACGTTTATATGCCAAGGGGCTTCGCTATTATGCATCACTTTAAATATCAGGCCGGAGTTTTGGAGCGAGGATTTTTCAGAACGCTTCATGTGATATAATGCCCAGCATTATAAGGCTCAAGACACATACCATGCCTTGGAAGTACACATCGGATTGTCAATGCTATGAATAAATCAACATTCAAATATCACGACCACTTCTATGGCTCTTATGGTCACCTTGGAAGATACAGTGAATGAAAAGGCCGAATAATCCTGATGTCCGTTTTGCTTTTGTTATGTCTGTCACGTCATCCATTTGCAAGCATCCCCAGGACGTGGCGATTAATTGTAACCCAGCGTGTGATCATTCGTAAGGTGAAGAAAACCCACAAGATTCAGTCGATAGGCAATTTATAGTGTCCTTGAAAGTTTCAGGAAGCGCACAGTGTCACTAGTTAAGCAATATATTCGTGACCACGAGGAATTGAACCTGTCAGATTCCATAAGACGAAAAGTGTAAATTAGGTGCGCTGCAGCGGGAGGAGCAATTTAGCTGCGCCGCAGAAGGAGGGTTCTTTAATTTCGTTAAGCCGATGTTGCAGATTAAAGTAAAATAAGTTCAAAGTAAAATAAACGAATCGTCAAGCTAAAATAAAAGGTCCTCAGACTGAATGTATCTCTGTGATCATGTTATGCAAGCATCCTCTTGGTCAATGTACTAACTTTTGTGAAAAAAAAAATAGATGAGTAAATGGAATCAAGTTAAAGATAGGGATGTAATTATCGATTTTGGTCCATATCAAAAGCATTGCAGTAACTACCTTGGCAGGTTTAATAATGCTCGATTACTAGCAGCCAATAATATGCCAGAGAATTCCGAGATCTTCCTGATCTGCTGTTCAATGACTTCTAAAAGTGTTAAATTTTGTTTACACTAGAGTTATTTAAAAAAAGGTTGGCACAGGTCACCAATTAATTATCATCGAATATGGATTGAATTCCAAATAATGAAAATTCATTGACTACTTTTGACAGAATTACCCTTATCTTCTGCGTCAAGTAGTCTCAATAAGATCAAATAACGATGAAGCGAGAAGACAAACTTTCACCTTATCATTCGATGGGCAGTGTTGATTGTGTGACGCATTGAAACACTATTCGTGCTGCACAAGCTAACAACATTTATGTAACAATAGGTGGATAATTTAGTGACGAATAAATTATGGTTTCAATACGTTAATACGACCAATGGCAGTGCTCAATGAATCAACATAGATAAAATTATCATTTAAAAAAACCTTGATAATGGAGCTTCTTTAACTGTTTCAATAATTCCAACGTAGACGCTACGTTGTTCTTCTTAGACCTCCAACCATGATACTATTGTTCACTGTATAAAAGATGCACCTCTCCTTCCTCGTAAAACAAATCCCTTAGCGTTGTTCATTCATCACAGCTATCGTCACACACAATGGGTGCGGTATTGGCCTCAATGTCCATATCGTCATTCTTTAGGTGTATAATATATCGTGAAGGTGCACGGAGCACAAGGCATTTAAGACCTTGGCCGACGAGAACAGTGCCGCATATCCATCATCTTAATCCGCTGCAACTGTCCCGCCGCAATGGAAATTCTAACTCAAGTCAATAATTCCCGTGACGCTCAAGCCGTTCTCCATCAGCACGTTGTCGCCTCCAACTAATTGCTCGATAATTCCTCCATTTTGTGCTTCACCCAGTCATCATAATGGCTGCCGTGTCCTGATCGTAAAATGACATCGATGTGGCGAGGGTGATTATAACCACATTGAAAATAAATAAGCAGAAGAGGGGAAAATATCGATTTGGCATGGTATGTTTCGATATTTAAAAACCAACATTGTCCATTATGTGCAGTTTCATTACGTCATTAATGACAAACTATGGTTCTATAATACCTTTGTTATGGAGTGAAATCATATCACGGAGGCTCCATGGCAACTCTTGATGGTGTATCGAGTTTACTGTGAGAGTATCACGTATTTTTCGTATTATGCAACGCCGCTGGCGTTGGCACAACTAATGCATCGGACATAAAGTGGATTTCAACATGGCGGTGAAATTCCGCTGGGCTTCGATCGGTGGGATGGATTCTACGGCGAAAATGTATACGGCAGAGATACTTACAGAGTTATAATTCAGCCACATAGGGTTTGATATTGCTGTGAGAGGAAAGAGATGGCCATACATTTATATAAATATATACATATGTATATACACACATATATATATATATATATATATATATATATATATATATATATATATATATATATATATATATATATATATATATATATATATATATATATATATATATATATATATATATATGTATACAATTAATCACATGGGAATAAGTATATATATATATTTATATAATTAATCACACGGGAATAAGTATTGGTTCAATTTACTTGACGCATAGTGGTGTCATCAGTAGCGCTTTATATACTTGCTTACGTGGATGTATTCAGAACACATTGCCTTGTACAGAGATCATCATTCATCACCTTTTGTACTATGATATATTTGAATCACTAATTAAAACACAGACGTTGTAATAGACTGTTTCATCTGTATTGAGGATTGGAGCAACGGCCAATAATGCCCGCTAACTGCTACGTAAATGTAATAACCATTAAACAACAATTGTCTTGTGGTGCATTGCTTATGCTTTTGTTGTGCTTTCAGCACCGATATGACATGAATATAGCGAAAAATAAGAAATTTCCCTGGTGCTTGGAGAACACCGACACATGTTGTTAAACCTCCCCGACTTCGAACGAGATACCTTTAAGATGACGGTAAGTTAGCATTACTCTGAAATGCTATATTGATACTGCATGCACTAGCACCAAAGACCGAACACGCCCTTTATGAGTTTACAATATGAAGGGAGGACGGATATCGTTGCACTCTGCTATAACAAGGGCGGCAGAAATGGTGCTATTGACTTTCGTTAAATGACGTCTCACTATCTCACAAATACAAAGGCTTTTCAATCAAAATACCAACCTGTCACTCTATCAATGTTAGCAGGTATGATTTGCAATAATCTAGCAAGCTACAAATATTGTCCATGATAAACGGGAATTGAGTTTCCACGCCAACGAGTGACCGAAACACATATGTACTAAAGGAAATACCGCGAACCGCCATTCATGGCATAAAAGCAAATCGAATCGGGTACCCTCGCAATCGAAACCCTCTACAACTGCGACGAGCACCTTGTCTAGGGTCCCTACCAATAATCTTGGCGCTATTCTAGTGACGTAAAAGACGCGGTACAACGAAGATTTATAAAGGAAGCTGTGCGTGCTCTGTAGCAGGTTTATGCAGCGTGATCCACGACTCAACCGTGCATGCGTATAATCTATTTGACAAGACGATAATAAGATAATCCAAGACGACACAATAGGTGAGCCAAGGTTCGATAAATTAAAACATTTCTTATTTCGCGAGTTGTTTTATACAACGTATGCATTGGGTCCTTGCGATTTCGGGATGAGGCTCAATCAAATCAATTGTGAAGTCCCGAAAATTTAAGTGATGAAATGGTTGTTATCAATATTGTTTCTACAATAGATAAAACCGCAACTACCATAAACAGGTACGGTGGATATTGATAAGACATCACTATAATCACCCGTTTCCAAAAATGAACCAAATCAGTGCATTTTCAATCCACTAATAAAACGCTTATCTGAATTCTAGCCCCGGTAAACTTATTTTAAGTTAATGAAAGTCACAACAATCTGGCAATAGACCCCAAGTAAAGCCCCTGCATTCTAGTCACGTAAGAATACTATCAACGGTCTAGCGCTGTATTCGAAGGCCAAATAATTGTATGACTAGCCCCGTGCGTCGGACGCAGTTGGTATTAAGATCTGTATGTGTTGTTAACAATTGATTATATATATATATATACATGGGTACATATACATATGTATATATGTATATATATAGATATATATATATATATATATATATATATATATATATATATATATATATATATATATATATATAAATATATATATTTATATATATATTTTATTCTAGTGAATATATTCTTAAATAAAAACCTATATCACGATTTATTGTACACGATATATTTCACGATCTTAAACAATTCAATAATATCAGTTGATTTCTGATGATATTTTTCAACGAATTAATATAACCATAAAACACAACTTTAATTGAAAGCTACCTCTGTAGGTCCCACTATGAGTATTGTAAAAATGTTCCGTGCCAAGTAGAGAAAATATATCAAAGTAAATAACCAAATTGGTCTTTTGTGTCACAAGCATAGGACAATGGAGATGCATCGCATCAATTTAGACCATGGACATTAATTATAGAAAAAATCAGCAATCATTCAAAACACAGATTAATATTTACAAACTAAATGTGGAGCATGCTGGTCCACACAGTATAACCAATAAATAAATTTTGTTCGCCTTGCATTATTAGACTTATGATCCATGCCATGGCATCATTATGCTTGGTCAACTAAATAGACATAACAATATTCTACATTAACCACAATACTAGCAAGCAGATATACCGTGTTTTTTACCTATGTACACGCTGCGAATAAACTGTAGATGGCTTTGAAATCAAGTAGTTATCAGCTGTAAAACATGCAAGAATATGCAAGCAGAATAGTAAGGTTTGATGAGTTAAACTACCCGAGGATATCATTGTTGGCGTCTTGGACTTTGCAGCAGCTCCGAAAAAAACGCCTTCAAACAATAATTATGGCGGGTTGTTCGTCTTCATAATGTTGTTTTATATTTTGTCATTCTCATTCTTTCATGAGGTAGTGTGCTTTAAGAAGAGCCACAAAGCTAAGATACAAAGTGTACGGACTAATACTGGAATGTATGTTAGTACTCAAAAATAAAGTAAATAAACAAATAGCAGTTGTTTAGGTGACACCGCAGCAGAATAACGACGTCGGCAAGTGATCCATAAGGATAATGCCTAATTGTTGTCTCTGTGTGCTTATTAATTATTTACAATGTTTGTACTAACAATGATAAATGAATGAGTGTTTGCTCACCCACGCACAGACGATATCGGTCATTGGGATGAAATTCAATTGAAACACTAACCTCGTTTTCAGGGCACCGTCAACATTAATCAGCGAAATATTTGGGTCGCAAATTGTGCCCAAACTGGTTTCTATCAAATACCCTGATCATTGACTGACTCTTTATAGACAATCACATGTATAAAGCATATATTAGGTTACTGATGATGTGACCTGGCTCTCCTCATAGTTAGACTACGACTTACCGTATAATATTCAATTTAAAGATTTCATGTTCATCTGGAGATTGATGATTGTATTGATTATAATTATGACCTTGCGGGAAATATTCCATCAGCAGGTTTATTGGGGTCGTATATGGCTCACCGATTTTCCATACAACGATTTTGTAACAGTGCTCTCCGATAGCAAGGCATTAAGTTTAGGAGATATTTGTGTCAGGAAGACCAACATTTTTTTCGGTCACCTCAGATGACTATATGCTATTTAAGTAGATTGCTTTCAAGTGTAGTGCATGGCGTGATGGGATTAATTATCAAAGCAGGATATCGTATGGTTGATTTGCTCTTAACACTTATCACATAAAATGTCCCCAACAAGCAAAGTCTGTTTTGACTTACACTTACTTAGGTAAGCTCCCTTATGGAAGGCTAACCAGCTGTTAGTGAAGAAGGAATCAGTTCAATTATGGTCGACCTCTTTTGCTGTCTGGGGCTGAATGATGATCGATTACTTCTTTTCTGCAGTGCTTCCTTACACTAACGGAGTCAGACCAACGCAAATTCGTTAGTCATAGTAAATGGGTTGTGACAATATGTCCGGGTTTTCTTATGAACCACCTCTGGTGATAACTATACACAAAGTAATATATGAATTAATCGTTTTTTATGTATTCTTATTAATTGGTTGCGTTTACGTCTATTTTACAGCTTGTGTCTGCTCGTTTGAATACCACCGACGAGGTTCCAGTCTGAAAGACTGTATAACAAACAATGACGTAATTCTGACAGGTTTAATCGCTGGTTATATTGATTTAAACATGTGGCGCCATAGAATATTCTCAAGATAACTGCCCTAATGTGGTCCCTGGTGGCATTTGTTTCTGATGGCCGTAATACATTTTTTCGTAATTACCATCATCTCCAAAACATACACTCCAGGGACATCACATGAATGGCGTATCGAGGCAGCTAAGCAACTGCAACGAAAAGAGAACAATGCAACAAGCAATGTTTTAGCTCCATTAATCAACCACCAGGTCACGAGAACAATAGAAAAGGCTGGCTATTCATTGAGCATACAGCTATATCTATTCATCTAGCTGCACATGTCTATTTTGCCATCACTTGTGATGCGCAGATCTTTTTTTTTAGCTGGCATTATATATCTCGCGCATGCATAATATGAGTTTTTGATTATGCATTACTGTTATCATTTGCCAATGCTTGTGAAAAAATTAGGAAAACTTTGTAACTACCTAAACTTCTAATCCTATCAAATATCTTGCATGTATATTTGCAAACCATGTAGATCGGTTTCAATAAAGTTCTATCAATCGCATGAAAAAGGGTAGTATTTATATCGCTATTTTTCCAAACGTCATATAGGTCACTTGTTTGTCATTACCATATTCTTAGCTGTATGATATCACAATGACTGGCGGTCCCTGAAACTATTGCTCAGCTCATGATAAACGTGTGTATGTTGTTTAGGATCACAAATAATCGATTGCTTCAGTTGTTGTCACTTCCAGCCACATATAATGGGACCCGTATTTAAGCTGTTTATAAGGGAAATGGTACGAGTATGAGAAGAATATAATGAAGATAAATAATATTTTTATTTCTACAGTCGATTGAATAAGCTATGACTGTTAAACGAATATCCTTCAGATGCGAGCATACAAAATGATGCTCAGCTGAGCATCGCAATTGATAATAATATTGTTTTGTAGCCATCCGAAGTGATGTCAAATAGAGTCATATAGACATATTCATTACCAACATATCTAACATGGCAGACTATGTGTGGCAGATTTAATGTTACTTTAAGCCCATTGCTAACCTGGATCATGCTGTATAAGTCTTGTTTATCGGAATAATATATGTCCCTCGTATGTAATTTTTGGTAGAGATGCGGTACAGCATGCGCCGGCAGAAAATTTGATGACGACATTTAAATTACTTCATGTTAAACCAGGTCAAGAAAACCCTTATGGAATCGAACTGAAGGCCCCTCCGCTGCTAATTAATGAAGTTATCCATTAGCTAGGGGCCACGCCCGGAAATAATCGGAGAACGATTTTGGGCAACCGGCCGTACTGTAATAGACGGATGAAGGACGCGGGTAGTGCATCGCTTCCGTTTTATGAACAAGCCGGGACATTGCATGCAACGATAGTCTTCACTAACTAGGACCATGAATCAACATGCAGGAAAAGAGTTGCACGCCAAAATGAGATGCGTTTGCTTTTTCAAGGACCACATGTATCATTTAAAGGGGTTCACTGCTGACCTAGTTCTTAATGAAGTGTTTTTAAGGTAACGTTAACGTATAAAAGTCGACGTCGTTCTCGTAATCAACGTGAGTCGAAACCAAGGAAAACACATTGCTAATATCAGCCATACGTACATATCTTGCGTATTGGTTCTAAATTTTCCATTCCATGAGTATTTCGGGAGAAAGGTAAAATTATTTGACCGTTGCTAAGTAAAGCCTTACAGGACATTATAGTCCCATCGCTCTCCGCTATGGTCTATTATCAATGTCGTGATTTTACATTTCATTTCATCATTCTAGTGTCTGGCAAATATTCATGGTAGGTCAATCCTTCGTCTTTGAGACAAAAACAATCTTCGCTTTTGTTTCACAAATGATGGCAAAAGAGAATATTGGCAGGTACTGCAGTATATTGAGCTGTATGTTAAATTATTCTTAACTATCACTGAAATGTGATATATTATGTAATTAATTGCACATCAAGAGCATTGGAATTACGTATTGTCTTATTTTCGCCAAAAAGTTATATATTTTCATTCAGACATATGACATTGATAACATTTTATCAGCGAATGCCCGCTGTAGTATTTACTTGATCGCAAGGATGAGGTCAGTACTGCACATATGTACTTGTTTAACATGCATAATGATATAGCGATGCTGCCACACTGACCTTAAGTAATGTGTTGTGCACGCACCTAGTATTCGTCCTATCATTACAATTAAAATTTGGACGCGATTGTTAAGCCTCCTATGTTCTATCCTACTTAAGTTTTCACCCAAAAACCAACAGCTTTCTTACAACAATTAGGCCTGTGAGTGTTATTGAATAATTACTGTTTGCTGTCACAGAGAAATGCGTCGAAATATGTTCTTTAATTAATGAATAAGTCGTACACTTATTGAAAGCCTTAACTGTGTAGTTTTAACTGGAAATCATTTATTCTATTCATTACTCTCTTCTTATGCAACGTGATATCAGTGCCATATTTGTAAAACAAAATCCGAATTGATTTCATGAAACCGTTTCGTTTCAGTAAATCTCATGATCAACAATACAAATTTCCGTAGATCATTTATAGTCAGATGACTAAAGGCTGGAAGACAGTTTCATAGTGTTCCAAAGGACAGGAAAAGGTGATATCATCGCTATGTAAGCTCTAGGTAAGAAGCAAGTGAATAGGTTCGCATTTAATGAAATGAGAATACATCATTACTTGCGGATATTACACCGGCTGTAACAAACCTGCAATCTGATAACTAAGACCAAGCTGACACATGCAATCAGACAATTTGTGCAAGAGGGAGTGAGCGAGTGAGAGGAAAGAGAGAAAGAAAGAGAGAGAGAGAGAGAGAGGGGGAATAAGAGAGTAAAAGGGAGAGAAAGAAAGAGAGATAGTTAGAGAGCATGAAAGAAAAAGAGAGGATATACAGAAGTAAGGAAAACCAAAAGAACATCTTCTTCTAAGGATTTCACTTGTTAGGCATTTAGTTACATTGATGCACATATAATTACTATTTACACGTTTGAAAACATTAGATGGAGTTTGAATTTAAAAACAAACATATAACTCTCGGCGAGACTCATCATACATCTTCTTATATGTATATACAAGTATATGTACATATTTTTGTATATGTAAACATGATAAACATGTGTATACATAACCAAAGATATAGACATATATTAATATAAATATAAATAGATACACACACATATGTATACATATACATATAAATATATATTTGCATAAATGCATAGATATGTACATATATTAAGATGTATATATATATATATGTATATATATATATATAGTTTATATATATATATATATATATATATATATATATATATATATATATATATATATATATATATATATATATATATGGAGTTTTAACAAACATACCACTCTGCGTGACGCATCATACATCATTGTATATATGTACAAGTATATGTACATAATGTTGTATATATAAACAAGATAAACATGTGAATATATATACAAAAAATATGTACATAAAATAATATACTCATATATATAGATACACACATATATATATATATATATAGATATATATATATGCATGGAATTACATACACACACACATATGTATATATTTATATATATATATATATGGTATATCATATATATATATATATATATATATATCAATATATATATATGCATTTATGTGTATATATTTTTTTATATATATAAATATGTTTATATGTATATATATATATATATATATATAAATTCATTATATATGCAAACATATGTTTGTACGGATGTATATATATTGTCTAAAATACATATATATATATATATATGTTTATATCTACATATATATGTATATATATTATGCATATTTGTAAATATATGTGTTTGTACATATAGATAAATTATATATATGAATGTTTGTATACGTATATATTTATATATATATATATACACACATATATATTTATATGCGTATCTAAAGATGTTTATATATATATAAATGTATATAAGTATGCATGATTATTTATATGTGAAAATATATATGCATATGAATATATATGTACGTTTATATATATATATTTATATATTTACATTTATAGTCTGCTTTACTTAATCTCTGCATACCGCTCTGTTGTTGCTGCCGTATGAAAATGTGATTAAGCGCAACATGCACAGATCCTTTTGACTTGGTGTCGTGATGCCAATTCTTAATAATGTAAATATCTGTTTAATTCTTATTCGACGTTTGACATTAAATACCTGTCATGTCTGTTTGCTTACTCACCTCTGTTTATTAATTCTTGAACATTACTAATATCCATACATTCCTGTAACTGTTATGGTTTCATTGCCCATTCAATGCTATCGAAATTGCAAATATGTTCCAATAAGTCGTGCATATTACAACATTATTAAGCAAACTATTGTGGCACCAAAATGAAAGGATATTGCCCAACCAGATGACATTCAAAGCGTTTGATGAGATTTATTTATCACAAGTGAAATTGAACAAATATGCACGGATAAGTAAGCTATTTAATTAATAACATGACGACGATCAGACAGTGACAAATAAGCTAAGGGAGCTTCTGCAACTCTAACAGGAGTGAACTAATCTATTTGACCGCAATCATATTAAACCGACGACGAGATAAAGCTGCACCATGCACATATTGGAACGACGCAATTGCTATCATTTGGTATGTTGTACGTACATCAATTGGCTGTGTATGGTCGTCATTGTCCACTTTTTATAAATTTAACAATATACTGTCATGTTTTGTGAACTGCGCTGAGCTTGATCAATGTTGTTCACCAATAAGCACACAGAAGACTACCGAGTCGCGCTGAGTAGAACTCTCTTCAAATTTTACGGACAAAACAGTATTTCCTGTGTCAGTTCTCGTTTCATTGTGTACTTATACGAAGCTGTTGAATTCTCGATCCATGACTGTAAGCCCGTTTCATACTTTGGCTGAAACTACAATAAATGCCATTTGGTCAGCTGTGGTTGAGGATCGGTGCATTACATCAATGCTCATGAATGACTTTTATTCGTTCTGGTCATAACCATCACGTGTGGTAAACAATGGACTACCTTGCGAGACTCGACAGGCAATTATTATTGTTGTAAGGTTCAGTCTTAACACAGAGTCCCCCATCATCTCCTACTTAATCTGACATTCCTGGTAGTTGTCGAAATAAACTCAGTGCAGCAAACAGGATTGCAATGTACCTAATTAGAGACTCTTAAACTCTATCTGCGATAAGATACGATGAATTACTTCAAATGAAAAGCGATCGAATCATACCGTCTGCGAAGGCATTGTTCATCATCGTACCAATTCCTATCCTTTATTCAAGCAAACCTCCAATATGAGTATTTATTTTAAACGCATAACATACTAACATATTACTGATGTGTTCTTGATACAAACTCGGTGAGAATGATGCGTTACCTCGTCAACTGGTCGCATAGATGACACTCAATAAACGCGTCATGATTATCTGAATGCATGTGTGCAAAATAAAAGCAACCAAGCTAAGTGTGGACGAAAGATCTGGCTATCGCGTTTCAATATTTGTCTGTCCACATAACACGTGTAGTAGACAACAATCGACACATTTAGTGGTCGAACGCAAGAATATAATCAAAGATACTACGAGGAAAAGATATCCGACTCCTATCATTTGTGGCCTTTGAGCCGTGATACACATACGATGGCGCCGCCGCACGGTGAGTTAGCTTAACTTAAACAATGGCCGACGACGGTCGTCGATCCTACTACAGATTTTTTATCCCATCTTTCCTCTAATAGCTCAAATCAACGTGAATTAAACATGTCAAATCAATAAATCAAACGAAAAAGTTAAAATCTCTTTCTCAAGAACATACTTTTTTTGGCCCGATTATCAAACGAACGGACAGCTAGTGACAGTGGTGCTTGCCATACAGTCTGACAGTCCCTTTTTGCATGTATTAGGGCCTCAAATCAATGTCGAGGTCAGTTATTTGAGGCCCTAGCGTTATCCTTTCCATCTTTTATATGGCTGACGTTCTAAATACAGAGCATTGTACGGTAAAATATGAATAAGCTTTATCAGTGACAAAAGTAATCTAGCCGTTATACATTATCAGGCCAGTGATTCAATAGCCAAGTGTGTGTGTTTGGAAGTAGGGAGGGGGCGGGATGGGATGGAATTTCTTAATCCGGAAAGGAGCAACTGGCTCAGACAAATGCCTTTTCAGGAATGCTTAGGGTCATTTATATGTGCGTAACTTGGACTTTAGGCCTTTGATGCACTGAACATACTTTGCAGTAGATTAATTTACTGTTGCATGCCAGTTTATCCTATGCATTTATCTGCTTTTATTTACAATTGTTAATTGAAATCGGTTGCTGTTCTAAGCAATATGCATGGCTCGATTTAATGTGATTTGAAGCTTGTAAATTTATGCTCAACAGACATTGGTTGATCTCACGCATTATTGTGTGTGTCTGGTTGCATTCAGTAGCCAGACGGATTGATGGCAACTACGAAGAGGTGAACTACATATATTAACCTTTGAACGGACACGTTTTGTCCGTCAACTTTTGTGATTCCGATTTTACAGACAAACTAGTTTTGTAAGCTTATTCTAGTAATACTTATTGTGTCGTTCGAGCATGCAAAACTAACAAAACATGCAGGTTTGCAAATGGAGGTCAGCGGTCAGTGATCAATCTATTTGTAAATGGACACAATGCTTAAGATAAATCGGCCCAATTAAAATCTTGTTGAATGCGACAAATATATGTGTCAGTCGTTAAAGCAAGTTTAAAAGAGCATCAGTTCATTCATATCCATTGTACTATAACAGCACACTTTGCAGCAATGATTGATATTCAAGGCTTTGATAATCTTTTTTTGTGTTCCTTATATATATATATATATATATATATATATATATATATATATATATATATATATATATATATATATATATATATATATATATATATATATATATATATATATATATATATATATATATATATATATATATATATATATATATATATTGAATCAAATATACCATGCGATTTGAAAGAATAAAATCTAGCCATGCTAAAGTTAACTAGTTGTCAGCAATGATGCAGAGGTGCCTCGAACCTTACTCCGTCACCGCATTCTGTCGTACGATGCTGCTAGGTCTTCAAATCAAAGGACCTTTGTTATTGTATTCAGCGGCTAACAATCCAGTCTCAAGCTAAGGTGAAAACCTTTATGTGACATACTTTGGCAAGATAACAAATTGGCACTGTCATCGGGTGTGTACACTATTAACGGGGGCAATTTGCATGCTATGGTGAACAACAATATTTCTGATTGTTTTGTTTGAAGAGATAATAACTGCATCAAGGACACCGCTCTCTGTAGTTATATATTCTATTGGAATGCTGTCAAAAACACATTCATGGATCCGCTATATTGTTCAAGACCAACATTAACAATAGGACCGATTGATATAGTTATTGGCAATACCATCAAAATTTACCGTGAACTTTGGAGCGCAAACATTTTGTATAATGCAAGCATATACGTCACTTATAAAATGTGCACCTTTCGAAGGAAGTGATTGGCCATTAACTTGTTGCTTGGGTTGGCTAGCCTCTGTAGTGTGTGTCTTCTAATTAGTTCTCTGTATTCAGCATTAACAAAGGCGCTATGTGCCATATTAATGAGGAGAAGAACAGATGAAACCATGCAGTGTAAACGTCCCTGCTACTTAGTCTCTGCTTCAGTGCAGTTGAGTCTCATCGTTGCCAGGATGTACTGTTCATAAGACGTAATGAATCAAATAAAGCTAATCTAACACGTCGTAGGCGATATTCGAAATTTGAAGCTAAAATCGGGTGAAATGTTTTATAACCAGAATGATGGAATTGCGCACAAGTATGCTTGTTCTGATATTTTCGTAGACCAGGATAGATGGCTAATTTCAGGAGAATGTTACAGACAAATAGTCATAGTGTTGTCACTACCACAAAACCGCAAACGGTTCAAAGTGGCTGTCTCTGTATGTTTATGTTATATTATACTTACGGAATGAACAGGCGATCGGAAGGTGGCGGTGAAAAAGGCAAACGTACATTATTAACATCGCAACGTATTTCACATGCTGGAGTATCTCTCCGATAAAAACATCCGCACAATTATTTCAATTGGTCGCTCAAAATACTGGCGGCCAATATAGTGTGGATACAATAAGAACCATTCCCTCAGTCCAAGTTAAGAAGAATCATCCCTGCCGTTGGCTTTTTTTCATGCAATGTACATAACAATAAATAATCTGTCACTAAGCAGATTTTCTGTCGTGTTGGTGAATGTGATACACAATCTGCTCTAAGCGAAAATAATTGACTCCGACGAAATATTATTGTTTATATATCGTAATGATAATAGTCGTGCTTTGCATCTGATAAAGAAGCCCATCTACAATGTTTAGTCATGTAGCATACATCAGTATTTGCTGTAGCGTTAAGCGCAGAAACAGGCTGCATTGATTGATTTAAGCTTATGCTACCGAGCGCCCAGTAAAGGGTTTTTAATTTAGACTTTGAAAAAGCGTTTGATAAAGTTCTCTACCAACGGTTAATTGTATTAACAATCATTATATATTGATGAGATATCTAAATGTCCCAGTGATCGATGTTTTCAGTATTCAAATCGTTTCAAACCGTTGTTAGGTGAATGCGTTGCTGGCATTTATTGTCATAAACAGATGACCCAGAGAATATTGATTAAATAGGTCTCCTACTGGGTCAACATATAATCAAGCGCGAATTCCCTTGGGCTAGGCTAAATTCGGTGGTATTCACAAGAAGCCGAAATGAACTAATGAACGTCGGAAAAATCCTATGCTTGATAATGAACAGTACTGCAGAATATATGGTCACAGAATGAAGCGCCAGTAAATATTCCGAATGCGTGTAAACGCTTTGTCAGATAAAAGTTCCATTGATCTAGTGCAGCTATTTTTTTCACTGAAATACCAAAATAGTTCCAGCCCTTTTATATCCAAATAAGTTCTCACGACAATCAGCTCTAGTTGCCCCTTTGTCTGCTATATTGGCCCCGATGTGATGAGTGGGCGCTCATACTACTACGAGCAACTACCATTGATTATGATTATAATGAAGGTTGTTTAATTGTGTGTCACTCATTCTCTTCTGTGCTGTGCATTGTGGTTGTTTTTTAATTTTCAAAATTTCATAGCATCGTAAACACAAAAGCAATTGCATACTCATAAGAAACGTGGCTAGCAAAACATTTTCCTTTTGATAAATCTAAGAATCCTATTACTCTGTCGGATAACGGGGACGACCAAGATCAAGTTATTTCCCTAAAATTGTTGATGACGGGGACAACTGGCGGAATAAGAGTTACACCATGGATTAGTGTAAATTGACCGCGGGTATATTGTTCGGTACAAATGGTGGGGATTTTGTGGGATCAGCTGGGTCAGAAACGAAAGATAACGGGTGCTCAGTGCGGTGGCGATTAAGGCGGGACAAGGAAGGGTATGTAACTTAAATGTACAAGTAGATAATGATCACAACCTAACCATCAGAAAATATTGCAGATTTGTTTTGTATGAGGAACAACTGAACTATGCACTACAAGTAAAAATTCGGTAATGGAACTAAGTAATACTGAACACTTGCAGTTGCTGTCACTAAGCTTTCGACTAACATGAAGTCCATCAGCAAAAAGTAATGTGTAAGTCTAGCGATGATAACAATTTACCGGCTAGCTTGGTATATGCCACGAATCGAATCGCATCATGTATATATACATATATAATATATGTATATATATATATACATATATATATATATATATATATATATAGAGATATATATATATATATATATATATATATATATATATATATATATATATATATATATATTTATATATAAATGTATATATATACATATGTATATCTATATATATATATATATATATGTGTATATATCTATATATATATATACACAAAGATATATGTAAACATATATATGTATATATATATTGGGGCCTAAAAAAGCTTCAAACTAATAGTATAGTTTATCTTGTCAACTGAATAAGGGTGTAGGAATGATGGAAAATAATCACTGCAATTACACCACATTTGGCGGGGTCTCCAAATTCATTCCTAGCGTATCTGAGAAATCGCCTTATCCATTCCATATTCCTTGAATATGTGTGCAAGTTCAAGTACAAAACAGATATTTGTATTTGTTTCGTTGCGTCATCCCAACTATGATATCTTGGATGTTGAGCGATTTCCTATGTTTCAATTCACTATTCGTACAATATCTAAAGTACCATATCCGGGTGAATCTGCTACTAATGCATACAATTCAGTTACAGTCGGCAGATTTAAAACATCCAATAAGGCATTGTTGGAACAATAATTCACTGGAAAACATTCCGTTTACCCAGACGGGAATGAGACTAGCGAGCTATAGATAGATGCGTATTGTTTATGAACTTTTGATTTAGGCCGACGTTCTTATTAAAGATCCCATAGTGAAGCGTAGTGCAGTTATCTCTTGATAGTAATAATGGCTGGGAACAATATTTTTATTTTATTCTTTGTTAAACTAGGCGTCGTTAAATGATTGATTGGCCTTGAAAACTTGCTTTTCGAAATGCCATCAACAACCAGACAGTTGGTAATCGTCGCTGCCTCATTAACGCTGCCAGACCTTTACGATGATTAGATAGGATAGAATAGGATAGGAAAGGATAGGATAGGGTACGAATTGATTCACAACATTTCTGAACGGACATAACAGGGGGCGTAAGACTTTTCAAGGCTATGCCCATCCTTACGCACACACACCTTGTTTACTGACTGATCGAGAAAGATCACCTATATTCACCTCCCAAGTTTTTATTATTACGCTTACCATTGACAAGAGTGGATTGCCTGAACCTTTACGATGATAGGATAGGAATTTATTGAGAATATTTCTGAACGGACATGATAGAAGTCGTGATACTTTTTAAGGTTATGCCCAGCCCAATGCACACACACACATAACCCAACTAAATACTTAAAAACAATCATATCACCATAGGTATATTAAATCATTATTTCCAACATGCGGAATGCATACAGTTCACCTTACAATGACTCAGTTCTCAACTTTTGCAACAAATTTACGTGATGCCATTAACCAAGTATCAACAGTTGTCAAATACATCTCAGTGGGCATCTGCGACCCGCCGAAGTATAAGAGTAATGCAGGTTATCGAGAATCATGCCAGTAGGACGTTAGGTGATCCAATAAGTAGTTAAGTACGGTATTTTCCGTCTATCTGTCCGATTTCGGTATAATTTGAATATAGGATATGCAAAACCTCGACCCCAGACTACTGCTTGGAATGAATATTGTTTCTCGTTGCTAAACGTCAAATAATCTTATCTGGTATTAGCAAATAAATGCACAACATCAAGGGCGATGTTTATTTTATTCTGTCAAGTGCTTTTTTCTGATGCACATTCTTTGCATTTGCCACTAGCGAATTCATTGGCCTGCAGCAATTATGTAAGTATCTGATATTCTTTTGAAAGCAGTGTGCAGTTTGTATATGCGTCCTTGGTATTTTTCTGGATTGTTACGTGGTGTCGATAGTCGTAAATAACAATACAAGGCTGCAGCTCCTATATTCGTCTACAGGTCCCTGACCGTCGCTGAATGAGAATCACAGACATTAGTGTGCTGTAATTAATTGTTAGATCATTTTGATGTACCACAGATGCTGCCCACTCTATTTGTTTCCTAGGTAACCTTTGTTCAGTGTAAATGTTATAAGGTTTTCGGGAGTGAAAAATACTTCTATGGAGTAGTATCGTCGCAGTACGGTCATTTCATCTTAAACAGGTTACTCGTGTAGAATCACAATTACAGGCTGCTAAATGACAGCTGATTGATGGAAAAGCCATTACCATGGGATAACGGTCTTGGTTATTCAGCCTGAGAGTCACTGCATGGCACATAATACAAAACACCTTCCAACTTTCAATAATTTATTCATGAATGGAGCCGATTTAATATGCTGTCGAGTGCTGCATCATTAAATGTAGCTGATCATAGCCTACGTTCGATTAATATTGTTAAAGCAAGAAATACAGCCATAAATAAGCATTTGGCATCTAAGATGGAAAACCGGTAATGCATTATTGCTCACATGTGCTCAAACTATTGACAATGCGGACAACATATCTACCTCACATCCACTAACACTAAGACGTGGATACAATTGATGATATCTAGTGGCCTGTTAAAGTTGTGAGCATGCGTCATGGTAAATACATTCTATCGGCAACGTGTAATTTTAGATATTAAGCAGCTAATATGATCGTAACACTAGTTTGCGAACCCGTAATCTAATGTTTTTATAAAATATACAGCAGGAGTTGATTGATGCTTGAATGAACTTACTATTGAGTCAGGAAATCTGTATAAAATACGTTCTGCTGTGGCCAACAATTACGTATTTGAAAGTATACATTTGATTTTATGTATAATCTTGACGCGTGGGCTGCATCCACTGATCATCTATATCCCGCAAATGCTGAGGTAGTAACGATTGTTGTTTATTAGAGAATCTATAATTATCCAAAACGAGAGATCCATGACACATGTGATCTGTCAGCAACTGCTTCTGAATCTCCTAGCTGCAGAAGATTATACGGCTGCTACAACCCATTAGAATATATGCGGGTCCCTGTGTAAGTAAAAAGTAAACTAAATTTTGACAGCACGATAAGGTGAAATATGCACATGCATTGCCAAAACTCCGACTAGCTGTATATTACATAATAAATTTCCGCAATCAGCAACGATGAAATACGTCCAGATGTGTGTACTCACTAATAAGTAAAATTAATAAACAAGGAACTGTAATAATGTTTCCAATTAGGTAAGCTTTATTAGTCCTCTTTCAAATTACCACCGTTTTGACAATACCGTGTTTATATGTTTTAGTATTTGTTACATGTCACATAAGTGCCTCCATTGTAAATCATTTATCAATCTGTTTGCATTCGCTAACCCGCGCTGCTGCTGCATGGCTTCTGGTTGAGCTAGTACAACGATCTGTAGCCAAAGAGACCTTGTGGCCCACTTTCATCGCGGTAAGTTAGCCCCCCGTGGCTGCAAATGTACATGGCGGTGTCGGCTGAGGGTTTTTGCATAGTTCTCGAAAGTTCCTCAATCACCTTCAACCATCGCCATTGCGACTTCATTGTGATGTCAAATTTGAATAAAATCCCCATTACTGTCAAATTTCTTTCCTGATGATATCGTTGCGAAGTAGCTCAACTGACCTAGACTTGATCCTAATAGTATGAAATGTTATTCAAACGGCAATAGCAGCACAACATTGATTGTAGGTTAGAACGATTATTTTCTACAGTTCTGATAGCAACAACAACTCTGTATCGTAAAACTGTGAGCGCAGTATTAAAACTGTGAATGACTTACTTCTCAATTTACTGCAAGCGACAAATATTAATTGGCATCCGTGTCTTATCGTTTTAATAAGTTGCATGATTTATTATCTTTATGTCAAATTTAAAGCATTGTGCAATTTGTTATACCTTGTGATTAATGAAAGTATTGCATAAGGCGCATGTCTGGGTGGGAGTTACTTTGGCAACTGATGTTTAAATAGCGTGCTGTTTGTGGCAAGAGCAGTACAAACGTCTAATCCTGAGGATAAGCAAAAGCCAACTGTATTCAAAACTGAGACTGAAGGTATGTTGGAATTATTCAATATTGCACATAAAAGCTTATTGTTAGCAAATCTTCCTCGTTGCGTGGGATCATGAAACTTAATTACCTTCATAACTCTCAACTGCAAATGGAAGCCCAAACACAACGTGGAATAGGGATAAAATAACACAGGAAGAGGGAGATTCTGGTTTAATGCTGCGACCAGCACGAGGCGAACTCTACTATATATGTATATATAAATATGTATATATAAATATGTATATATATATATGTATACATAAATATATATTTATATATATGTATATATCGTATATATATATATATTTATGTATATATATACATATAAATATATGTATGTATGTAAACATATATATGTATATATATATATTATATATATGTACATATATATATAGACTTATAAGTATATAAATATATATCTACATATACATATATATATATATATATATATATATATATATATATATATATATACATATATATATATATATATATATATATATATATATATATATATGTAGATATATGTGTGTATATTTATGTGTGTGTGTGTGTGTGTGTGTGTGTGTGTGAGTATACATAAATACTGCGAGTTTTGTATGCATCTCAGTGTGTTATTAAACTTTACCTTGCATCTATATCATGTTGGTAATTTCAGACTCAGCTATGATGATGAAACTGTCTACAATCATCGCCATGTGCCTTCTGTTGGCCATGGTGAGTTTATATGTAACTTCGACCGTGGGGACCAATGATGTGGATTTAGACGAGGATCTGCCAGAACGGTTCAAACGGGATGTGAGTTATCAAATGGGATGTATATTATCTGATTTTGTGTCGTCTTTGCTTATGTGATAACACTAATATCTTGACATTACAATATATCTCATGTTGGATGTTTGTTGGAATTCTGTGTCTCACTCGTCTTCGGGAACGCTGAAGTATAATTGCGAGTATGTAGGAAATATTAAATCTTATTATAGTATATCAGACAAATTATCAAATTGCAAAGGTTGGCATTATCCATGTTTGTTAAGGTTCACTGTGTAACATTTGCAGGGAAGAGCCATGGTATAACGAATGTTGATAGCACCGAACGTCTTCGTCTGGACAAAGGACCCCATCCATGGAGGTTCAGTTTAGAACGTGCAATAAATGACAACGACGCATGCAAATCCATTGAGTCGATTCATTATATTTTAATCAAACGCAACTGGCAAACCACCCTAGTGCCTGGCTAGTTAACATTTGTAATACAAGTTGAGTTGACAAACAATTATAATATTATATATACCATAATTCCACAGAAGTAGAGTTGCCTTACAGATATTCATTAGGACAAAATCAATACATATTCAGAAAGCAAATAATTAGAAACACTTATGTCTGACGCCACATTGAATATCGTGGTTGTTACACCAGGCCCATGCGATTAAATGCAACAGAGAAGGTCCGTTACCATGCCTTTTGTTTGTCAGGTTAGTTATTACACGGAATATGCATGAATATCCCATGTTGCAATGGTGTCTCTTTGACATGTCAAAACAAGCACAAGGCCGTCGTGATCTCAACGTGAGGTTCAAAGACATGTAATTTTTTTGCATTGTATTAGCTGCTATGGATGCCATGTAATATAATAAAGCACATATGAAATTAGTCGTTGTCTTACAATAGGAATATAGTATGATTGTGAGGTCTTTCAAATAGCAATTTGGAATACAAATTTCATATTGTCCAAAATAACAAATCATTATGCAGTAGTGTTTTTAAAGAGTTTTAATGTTAAATAATAATGATAATAATAATAGCAGTAATAATAATAATCAGTGAAAGTAATGCAGAAAATATCAGATTATGTTTGTCACTTGCAGCTAAATCAACTTACTCTCAAAAGCACCTATGTGCGTAAATGTGTTTACACGTATGTATATGCGTGCATAAGTGCGTATAAGTGCGTACATGTTTGCATAAAAGCGAATGTGCGCGTATCGGTGTCAACATGTACGTATATGTGCGTATATGTGTGTGCATGTGCGTATATGTGTGAATATGTGCGTATATGTGAGTTTAAGTGTGTGCATGTGCGCACATGTGCGTAAATGTGCGAACATGTGTGTTTATGCGCCTATACATGTGTAAATGTGTGTGTTAGCCCCTATCTGTGCATATATGCGTGTATATGTGTGCATGCGTATGTATATGTGTGCATATGAGTGGATATGCGTGGATATGTGAGTATATGTGAGTATATGCGAGTATATGCGTGTATATGTGTACATAAGTGTGCATATGTGCATATAAGAGCGTATATACGCATATATATGAGTATATGTCTGCATATATGTGCATGTTTTTTTATGTGTTCACTTGTATGCACATGTGCTCATATATGTGTATATGTGTAAACTTGTCTGTATATGTGTACGTATGTTTGTTGATGTGCGCGTATGTGTAGGTAAGCATATGTGTGTATATGTGCGCATACGAATGTATACTTGCGCTTAGTCCGTATGTGTGCGTATATCGGCGCATAATTGAATAATGTGCCTCTACGTGTAGTTGTGTGTATATTTATGTATATGTGTATGTATATGTGGTTATATATACGTATATTTACATATATATGTATATATTTGTGCATATGTGTGTTTATGTGTGTTTATATGTATGTATATGTGTATACGTGTGTAAACGTGTGTATGTTTGTGTATATGCGTGCACATATATGTACATATACGCGCCAATACGTAAATTTACGCATATATGCATCTATGCGGAAATATACGCGCATGTACGACATGCACACAAACATAGTCACATATAAACACATATAAACACAAATGCACACATATACATAGATATACGCACCTGTGTATATATATATATATATATATATATATATATATATATATATATATATATATATATATCTCTCTATATATATATATATATATATATATATATATATATATATATATATATATATATATATATATATATATATATATATATATATATATAGATCTAGATGTACCCACATGTACGGTTATTTTACCAAATATACGCACACATGCGTGTTTGGTGACAACACACCCACCCACCATCATAACGTACACTTTCAGTCATCAGTTTAATGGGGTAACCCCCTATAGTTGTTATTAATTATAAACCCCAGCTTCCCAGATCCACTTATGACCTATGTGTCACCAGCTACCTCCCACCCCTCTCCTTATGAATACACCATAGTCAGATCTATCTTCGAAGTATGGGTTTATATGTAAGAAGGGAGGGCAAATGAAGTTTGCTTGGAGGATCGCTGTTAGCTGGCTGTGCCGCGTGTGGGAAGATAAGTGTTCCATTTCCCAGATATTTTCCGAGTATTTACACGAATAACACTCGCATTGTGATTTTTATAACTGAGTTCTATCTTAAAAGATTCGGGATTGAGAGAAGATATGAGTTTCCTGACCAATGCAGGTCAAAACAGTTCATTGGGATGTTCCAATGAGCAGGAGTGATAGGTTAAACGGTATGACATGTAAACAGTTTCATCCATGCACGCCAAATGTCTGTGAATTCTGAAAATGACTGCAACAGTCCATCATTTCTTCACACTTTTTCGAATTGGCCTATCACAAAATACACTCATCCCAACCCTAAATACGAAATCCGTGACGAAATTGAATCCAGTTTTGCAGAGGTGTGGTGTTGTTGATTCGAGTTCAGTCAACGAAGACGACGTTAAAGAACTGACCTATCGAAGAGGTTTTGACTCACACGAAGGGTCTGATTTGCAAACACGTCATAACAGCAATCCATAGGGAGAATATCTATTCTAGTAGCCATTATTAAGCTTCACATATACCTGGGGCGTTATTCCGGTAAGTAACAATGACATATCCTCATTAAGGTTAATAATAGAAACCTGTGATTTAGCTGGTTAGCGTACTAAATCAACGATAATAGCCAACTCCCCCTTTTATGATCTCAATGGATGATCTAAAACTCACTTTTGCATAATGTTCATATATATATGCCAGTAAGGATAGAAACAGACCATATCTATGCGATTGTCCATGATCTTCACAAGCGACGCATTCCCACCTTAATATCAGCTACGGATATTTACCATCTCTTAGCAGGCTGGAGAGTGTCTCGCGCTGCTGAATGACCTCATTAGGAACCATTTTTGATTGATGTAGATACTCTACAAAAGTGTTTCATAGACAACATGATGGCACGCATACGACCCTCTCTTGGTGTAACTGTTTTACTAGTGTGAGTGTAGTGTATATTAGTGTATTCTAAATGTCAATGCCATTGATCGACACGCTTACATATTGCGGTTGTTGATATAGTGCACCTTGACTGACCACATCAACACAGACATTCTTACACATAATTTTCTGTTCTAATCAAAGAGAATACGTTAGCATTCAGAAAGCCCGCCAGAGATATTGCTTGGGGTGCTATTAACTTTTAATGCCAATAACAAGTTCAAAGTTATTCTTGGCATTTCGGTATTTTTCCTGAATTTCCAAGCATAGCCTACAGTGACAATATTTTGACGAGGGAGCATCAATGTGCCCAATAAGCAAAGTGGTTTTCACACGACGCAGACATTGTGCCGCCCCCTTTATTACTCCGCAGGATAACGGCAGCACCTGGGTCAATAGTCTGCCAGAGGTTATCTCATGTATACTACAGCAAACGCGCAAGGATGTCTTAGAATAAATTAATCAACAAGATGTGTTTCATTCAGATAGATAACATTTGATATTAACAGCAACCTTTGATAACGGCATCGCCTAAGACGCAAATGGGACTTCAGTCACATGAAAACTCCATAGTATATTCGACCATTGCCCAGCACACCAAGGCTGCTCTGATGCTTGTGAGTGTCCTTCAACGCCGCACTGTATTATCAACTTATGACAAAAAGACGATACGACCTTACTTGGAGTGTGCCCCACCATTAAGGCATGATATAAACACATGTGCTATCTAGATAATGCGTGCGGCGACTCCCTGTCTTAAAATGAACAGAAGAAATCTAGTTGAATGTGATCGTGATATAATCGGAATACCAGATCGCAACAACTAGATCACACAAGCTAGACCGTGCCCAAACATAGTCGAGAATGGTAGACATATTGCGCTGGACAAATAATCGGCATCAAATATCAACCAGTAGATAGATAGTATCGTGCAGTAAGCATAGGTTAAACGAAAAACAAAAAGATAATCTCAATTCTTGAAGTGAGCAAAACAACGTGGTATAATATAACGACGCCAATACATTCACGTTGTAGTATATATTACCACCTTGGGCGATTATGTTGGTAAAATTGATGAGCTAGTGCTACATTAAACACAATTACTAATTGAAAAGGGTAGCACGCTTAGTACAACTGACTATTGGTGTTTGATCATTAATGATCGATCAGACCACTCGGCATGTTAAGTTTGTTTACAAATGAAACCCCACTCAAATCATACAAACCGGGGCAATACACACGAAATACATCACAATATACCTGCAGATCAGTGGAAAAGTTACATCAAACGTTTGTATTTAGCAAGATGCAAAACGTAATTGGTGTTCATTAAAAGATAGTGGCTTGATTAGCATCAGCCTTTTATGCAGGGGTGTTGGAGGTTGGGATAGAATGGGGACGGTACGTCCGAGTTTGTAGGGGCGAGGGCGTTATATGCTAATCCCAGGTAGTATGGAACTAATGTATCGGATCGCCATTGAATATTATCAACAAACCTGTTGGTGTCAGATTCATGGCACTACATTTGGCTAGCAATATCGACAACTAGGAAGTAGGTCCAAAGACAAATTGTCAAGAACATTTAGATTTATTGTTTCAGGCCACTTCTTTAGCATCGTTTCAGCAAGTGTAGAGAAGCTGTTACAAATGATCATGCATTTTTTAAGTATACTATGTCTATGTCTTAAAAGGGAGTTTATCTCGCCAAGCGGCTGGCCAGTCTGCTTATGACAGCCCCCACTGTAAGCTTTTCTCTATGTTTAAGTGACCGTGGTTAAAGTGACTGCTATAACAAAAGCGTACCATCTAAGAATATCTCAAAAGCGCCGTTTTATTATGTTTAAGAGCATGACATTTATGGCTCATGAAAAATGGAACAAATGTGGCAGCATCATTGAAACTCCGCAAATGGATAGACTGATGAGGTACGTAATAAAGTTAGAAACCCTTTACAAACCCAATATCCTGTTCATTTAATGTGTTGATATCGCTATAGAAACTACTCGTGACAGACAACTATTATTAATAACAAGTTATTAAAGGCACGTGCCATGCCGAAATCGTTGATGTCGGACAAAGTTCATTAGCACATGATGTCAGATGCGGGTGGGGGCAGGGAATTTCCAGTATTAATATAATATATCATGCTATCCATCACACCTCTGTTTAATCCCAGTGGAATCCTTTGCGATATATCAAATATATTCATTTATGACACGGCTGGGTGGAATTACCCGTCGATTACAAAGATCAACACAAAGAGTAAAGGTCATTGAAATGCTAAACTTTCAACTTTTCAGCTTTTTCATTCACATATACTAAAATAATTACCGGCTTACATATACAATCTGTTTTCTTTGATATATTTAAGCTCGAAGCAACTTTTATCACGCGTGTTTTAAGAAATTAGCGCATACAATTTAGGATAAATGCTAGGATTCATTGACCTTTAGTTTGTATGATGCGAATCGACCCATATGGATCACCCTCATTATAAATGCATGCCTAGACAGACGATATGGAATGTTCATTATAATCAATAAAAATCTGTTGCAAGAAAAAATACTTAAAATACTGATTGTTTGCCGGGTATGAGCAGATAAGTATTGACATGGAATGCAGATTATGTTTGTTTGCTATTGACGACCCATTTCTGCATCGGATATGGAGAGGAATTCGTAAAGAGAAATGGTTGACAAGCTTGATAACATTTGTGCACATTGAATGCATTACCAATGAATTGTGATCTCAAACATTATACTAAATAGTAAGAGGATTGCACTCTGCATTTTGCGTATTGATTTGAAATTTTCGAACATTTTCCTGACGGGTCAAACAGGACTTGACTTGACGGGTCATTCAAGGATATGACATATGATCGTCGGTTGCAAAACACTACTATGATGTAAAGCAAAAGCTTTGTCTGGTGTCCTCGTAAGCGGTGCGTTTTGCTTCAAAGAGATACGTTTGCAAAAATGTTAACTCTGGAGATGACGCCATTAATGGTTAGCTGCATTCGGTGGAAGTTATTCAAACATATTAACGACACAAAAATGGTTGATTGTTTTCCAATTGAAATGGTTTTTCAGACCTCTTCCAAATATGTTATTAAATAATGGACATCAACTTATTTTAGAAGTTGACCAATTAGGTTACATTTGCGCCTTTTTTATCAATTGATGTAAACTAGGAGTATTGTAGCATTGAAAACCCGACTTTGATTGTAAAACATTAAGTCCACAATCTGCGACCTTCACATAAAGCACACAACGAACTGACGAAGAGCATCTCATCAATCGTATAAAAAGCTGCCTACGACCATCGCATCAATAAAATAATAATCTTTCTGCGAGCATCATTATCAATCAAATAAGCAAGCCGTCTACGGTTATCACATCAATCAAAAAGCAAGCTGCCTACGATCATCACATCAATCAAAAAGCAAGCTGCCTACGACCATCGCATCAATCAAAAAGCAAGCTGCCTACAATCATCACATCAATCAAAAAGCAAGCTGTCTACAAACCTCACATCAATCAAAAAGAAAGCTGCCTACGATCATCACATCAATCAATAAGCGAGCTGTCTACGAACATTACATCAATCAAAAATCAAGCTGTCTAAGATCATCACATCAATCAAAAAGCAAGCTGTCTACGATCATAACATCAATCAAAAAGCAAGCTGTCTACAATACTCACATCATTCCAAGAGCAAGCAGCCTACGATCATCGCATCAATCAAAGAGCAAGCTGCCTACGATCATCACATAAATCAAAATGCAAGCAGCCTACGATCATCACATCAATTAAAAAGCAAGCTGTCTACGATCATCACATCAATCAAAAAGCAAGCTGCATTCGACCATCGCATCAATAAAATAATAATCTTTCTGCGAGCATCATTATCAATCAAATAAGCAAGCTGCATAGGATCATCAAATCAATCACAAAGCAAGCTGTCTACGATCATTACATCAATCAAAAAGCAAGCTGCCTACCATCATCACATCAATCAAAAAGCATCCTGCTTAAGATTATCAAATCAATCAAAAAGCAAGCTGTCTCAGATAATCACATCAATCAAAAACCAAGCTGCCAACGATCATCACATCAAACAAAAAGCAAGCAGTCTACGATCATCACATCAATCAAAAAGCAATCTGTCTACAATCATCACATCAATCAAAATGCAAGCTGCCTACGATCATCACATCAATCAAAGTTCATGCTGTCTACGATCATCACATCAATCAAAAAGCAAGCTGTCTACAATACTAACATCATTCAAAGAGCAAGCTGCCTACAATCATCATATCAATCAAAAAGCAGGCTGCCTACGATCATAACATCAATCAAAACGTAAGCTGCCTACGATCATCACATCAATCAAAGTTCAAGCTGTCTACGATCATCACATCAATCAAAAAGCAAGCTGTCTACAATACTAACATCATTCAAAGAGCAAGCTGCCTACAATCATCATATCAATCAAAAAGCAGGCTGCCTACGATCATCACATCAATCAAAACGTAAGCTGCCTACGATCATCACATCAATCAAAAAGCAAGCTGCCTACGATCATCACATCAATCTAAAAGCAAGCTGTCTACCATCATTACATCAATTAAAAAGCAAGCTGCCTACGATCATCACATCAATCAAAATGCAAGCTGTCTACGACCATAACATCAATCAAAAAGCAAGCTGTCTACCATCATTACATCAATTAAAAAGCAAGCTGCCTACGATCATCACATCAATCAAAATAAAATAACTGCCTACGATCATCACATCAATCAAAGTTCAAGCTGTCTACGATCATCACATCAATCAAAATGCAAGCTGTCTACAATACTCACATCATTCCAAGAGCAAGCAGCCTACGATCATCGCATCAATCAAAGAGCAAGCTGCCTACGATCATCACATAAATCAAAATGCAAGCAGCCTACGATCATCACATCAATTAAAAAGCAAGCTGTCTACGATCATCACATCAATCAAAAAGCAAGCTGCATTCGACCATCGCATCAATAAAATAATAATCTTTCTGCGAGCATCATTATCAATCAAATAAGCAAGCTGCATAGGATCATCAAATCAATCACAAAGCAAGCTGTCTACGATCATTACATCAATCAAAAAGCAAGCTGCCTACCATCATCACATCAATCAAAAAGCATCCTGCTTAAGATTATCAAATCAATCAAAAAGCAAGCTGTCTCAGATAATCACATCAATCAAAAACCAAGCTGCCAACGATCATCACATCAAACAAAAAGCAAGCAGTCTACGATCATCACATCAATCAAAAAGCAATCTGTCTACAATCATCACATCAATCAAAATGCAAGCTGCCTACGATCATCACATCAATCAAAGTTCATGCTGTCTACGATCATCACATCAATCAAAAAGCAAGCTGTCTACAATACTAACATCATTCAAAGAGCAAGCTGCCTACAATCATCATATCAATCAAAAAGCAGGCTGCCTACGATCATAACATCAATCAAAACGTAAGCTGCCTACGATCATCACATCAATCAAAAAGCAAGATGCCTACGATCATCACATCAATCAAAAAGCAAGCTGTCTACCATCATTACATCAATTAAAAAGCAAGCTGCCTACGATCATCACATCAATCAAAATGCAAGCTGTCTACGACCATAACATCAATCAAAAATCAAGCTGTCTACCATAATTACATCAATTAAAAAGCAAGCTGCCTACGATCATCACATCAATCAAAATAAAATAACTGCCTACGATCATCACATCAATCAAAGTTCAAGCTGTCTACGATCATCACATCAATCAAAATGCAAGCTGTCTACGATCATCACATCAATTAAAAAGCAAGCTGTCTACGATCATCACATCAATCAAAAAGCAAGCTGCCTACGATCATCACATAAATCAAAATGCAAGCAGCCTACGATCATCACATCAATTAAAAAGCAAGCTGTCTACGATCATCACATCAATCAAAGAGCAAGCTGCCTACGATCATCACATAAATCAAAATGCAAGCAGCCTACGATCATCACATCAATTAAAAAGCAAGCTGTCTACGATCATCACATCAATCAAAAAGCAAGCTGCATTCGACCATCGCATCAATAAAATAATAATCTTTCTGCGAGCATCATTATCAATCAAATAAGCAAGCTGCATAGGATCATCAAATCAATCAAAAAGCAAGCTGTCTACGATCATTACATCAATCAAAAAGCAAGCTGCCTACGATCATCACATCAATCAAAAAGCATCCTGCTTAAGATCATCGAATCAATCAAAAAGCAAGCTGTCTCAGATAATCACATCAATCAAAAACCAAGCTGCCAACGATCATCAAATCAAACAAAAAGCAAGCTGTCTACGATCATCACATCAATCAAAAAGCAAGCTGTCTACAATCATCACATCAATCAAAATGCAAGCTGCCTACGATCATCACATCAATCAAAGTTCAAGCTGTCTACGATCATCACATCAATCAAAAAGCAAGCTGTCTACAATACTAACATCATTCAAAGAGCAAGCTGCCTACAATCATCATATCAATCAAAAAGCAGGCTGCCTACGATCATCACATAAATCAAAACGCAAGCTGCCTACGATCATCACATCAATCAAAAAGCAAGCTGCCTACGATCATCACATCAATCAAAAAGCAAGCTGTCTACCATCATTACATCAATTAAAAAGGAAGCTGCCTACGATCATCACATCAATCAAAATGCAAGCTGTCTACAATACTCATATCATTCCAAGAGCAAGCTGCCTACAATCATCACATCAATCAAAAAGCAAGCTGCCTACGATCAACACATCAATCAAAATGCAAGCTGCCTACGATCATTACATCAATCAAAAAGCAAGCTGCCTACGATCATCATATCAATCAAAAAGCATCCTGCTTAAGATCATCACATCAATCAAAAAGCAAGCTGTCTAAGATAATCACATCAATCAAAAACCAAGCTGCCAACGATCATCACATCAAACAAAAAGAAAGCTGCCTAAGATATTCGCATCAATCAAAAAGCAAGCTGTCTACAATCATCACATCAATCAAAATGCAAGCTGCCTACGATCATTATATCAATCAAAAAGCAAGCTGCATACAATCCTCATATCAATCACAAAGCAAGGTGCCTAAGATCATCACATCAATCAAAATGCAATCTGCCTACGATCATCACATCAATAAATAATCAAGCTGCCTACGATCATCATATCAATCATAATGCAAATTGTCTAAGAATCATCACATCAATCAAAAAGTAAGCTGCCTACGATCCACATATCAATCAAAATATAAGCTGCTTACGATTATCACATCAATCAAAAATCAAGCTGTCTACAAACCTCACATCAATCAAAAAGCAAGCTGCCTACAATCATCACATCAATCAAAAAGAAAGCTGCCAACGATCATTACATCAATCAAAAATCAAGCTGTCTAAGACAATCACATCAGTCAAAAAGCAAGCTGCCTACGATCATCACATCAATCAAAAATCTTGCTGCCTACGGTCATCACATCAATCAAAAAGCAAGCTGTCTAACATCATTACATCAATTAAAAAGCAAGCTGCCTACGATCATCACATCAATCAAGAAGCAAACCGCCTACGATTATCACATCAATCAAAATGCAAGCTGTTCACGATGATCACATCAATCAAAAAAGCAAGCTGTCTACAATACTCGCATAAATCAAAATGCAAGCTGCGTGAGATCATCACATCATTCAAAATGAAAGTTGTCTACGATCATTACATCAATCGAAAAACAAGCTGCCTACGATCACCACATCAATCAAAACGCAAGCTGTCTACGATGACCACATCAATCAAAACGCAAGCTGTCTACGATGACCATATCAATAAAAAAAGCAAGCTGTCCTCAATACTCACATCAATCAAAAAATGCAAACTGTTCACGATGATCACATCAATCAAAACGCAAGCTGTCTACGATGACCACATCAATCAAAACGCAAGCTGTCTACGATGACCACATCAATAAAAAAAGCAAGCTGTCTACGATCATCACATCAATCAAAAAGCAAGCTGCCTATAATCATCACATCATTCAAAAAGCAAGGTGCCTACGATCCTCTAATCAATCGAAAAGCAAGCTGTCTACGATCCTCATATCAATCAAAACACAAGCTGCCTACGATCATCACATCAATCAAAATGCAAGCTGTCTACGATCATCACATCAATCCAAAGCAAGCTGCCAATAATCATCACATCAAACAAAACGCAAGCTGTCTTCAATCCTCACATCAATCAAAATTCAAGCTGTCTACAATCCCCACATCAATCAAAAAGTAAGCTGCCTATAATCATCACATCAATCAAAAAGCAAGTTGCCAACAATCATCACATCAGTCAAAATGCAAGCTGTCTACGATCATCACATCAATCAAAAAGAAAGCTGCCAACAATCATCACATCAAACAAAACGCAAGCTGTCTTCAATCCTCACATCAATCAAAATGCATGCTGTCTACAATCCCCACATCAATCAAAAAGTAAGCTGCCTACAATCATCACATCAATCAAAAAGCAAGCTGCCAACAATCATCACATCAGTCAAAATGCAAGCTGTCTACGATCATCACGTCAATCAAAATGAAAGCTGCCTACGATCACCACATCGATCAAAAAGCAAGCTGTCTACAATCATTACATCAATCAAAAAGCAAGATGTCTACAATCCTCTAATAAATCAAAAAGCAAGCTGCCGACGATCATCACATCAATCAAAAAGCAAGCTGCCTATAATCATCACATCAATCAAAAACAAGCTGCCTACGATCCTCGAATCAATCAAAAAGCAATCTGTATACGATCATCACATCAATCAAAAAGCAAGCTGTCTACAATCATCACATCATTCAAAATGCAAGCTGCCTACGATCATTATATCAATCAAAAAGCAAGCTGCATACAATCCTCATATCAATCACAAAGCAAGGTGCCTAAGATCATCACATCAATCAAAATGCAATCTGCCTACGATCATCACATCAATAAATAATCAAGCTGCCTACGATCATCATATCAATCATAATGCAAATTGTCTAAGAATCATCACATCATTCAAAAAGCAAGCTGCCTACGATCCACATATCAATCAAAATATAAGCTGCTTACGATTATCACATCAATCAAAAATCAAGCTGTCTACAAACCTCACATCAATCAAAAAGCAAGCTGCCTACAATCATCACATCAATCAAAAAGAAAGCTGCCAACGATCATTACATCAATCAAAAATCAAGCTGTCTAAGACAATCACATCAGTCAAAAAGCAAGCTGCCTACGATCATCACATCAATCAAAAATCTTGCTGCCTACGGTCATCACATCAATCAAAAAGCAAGCTGTCTAACATCATTACATCAATTAAAAAGCAAGCTGCCTACGATCATCACATCAATCAAGAAGCAAACCGCCTACGATTATCACATCAATCAAAATGCAAGCTGTTCACGATGATCACATCAATCAAAATAGCAAGCTGTCTACAATACTCGCATCAATCAAAATGCAAGCTGCGTGAGATCATCACATCATTCAAAATGAAAGTTGTCTACAATCATTACATCAATCGAAACAAGCTGCCTACGATCACCACATCAATCAAAACGCAAGCTGTCTACGATGACCACATCAATCAAAACGCAAGCTGTCTACGATGACCACATCAATAAAAAAAGCAAGCTGTCTACGATCATCACATCAATCAAAAAGCAAGCTGCCTATAATCATCGCATCATTCAAAAAGCAAGGTGCCTACGATCCGCTAATCAATCGAAAAGCAAGCTGTCTACGATCCTCATATCAATCAAAACGCAAGCTGCCTACGATCATCACATCAATCAAAATGCAAGCTGTCTGCGATCATCACATCAATCAAAAAGCAAGCTGCCTACAATCATCACATCAAACAAAACGCAAGCTGTCTTCAATCCTCACATCAATCAAAATGCAAGCTGCCTACGATCATTACATCAATCAAAAAGCAAGCTGCCTACGATCATCGCATCAATCAAAAAGCATCCTGCTTAAGATCATCACTTCAATCAAAAAGCAAGCTGTCTAAGATAATCACATCAATCAAAAACCAAGCTGCCAACGATCATCACATCAAACAAAAAGAAAGCTGCCTAAGATCATCACATCAATCAAAAAGCAAGCTGTCTACAATCATCACCTCAATCAAAATGCAAGCTGCCTACGATCATTATATCAATCAAAAAGCAAGCTGCATACAATCCTCATATCAATCACAAAGCAAGGTGCCTAAGATCATCACATCAATCAAAATGCAATCTGCCTACGATCATCACATCATTAAATAATCAAGCTGCCTACGATCATCATATCAATCATAATGCAAATTGTCTAAGAATCATCACATCAATCAAAAAGCAAGCTGCCTACGATCCACATATCAATCAAAATACAAGCTGCTTACGATTATCACATCAATCAAAAATCAAGCTGTCTACAAACCTCACATCAATCAAAAAGCAAGCTGCCTACAATCATCACATCAATCAAAAAGAAAGCTGCCAACGATCATTACATCAATCAAAAATCAAGCTGTCTAAGACAATCACATCAGTCAAAAAGCAAGCTGCCTACGATCATCACATCAATCAAAAATCTTGCTGCCTACGGTCATCACATCAATCAAAAAACAAACTGTCTAACATCATTACATCAATTAAAAAGCAAGCTGCCTACGATCATCACATCAATCAAGAAGCAAACCGCCTACGATTATCACATCAATCAAAATGCAAGCTGTTCACGATGATCACATCAATCAAAAAAGCAAGCTGTCTACAATACTCGCATAAATCAAAATGCAAGCTGCGTGAGATCATCACATCATTCAAAATGAAAGTTGTCTACGATCATTACATCAATCGAAAAACAAGCTGCCTACGATGACCACATCAATCAAAACGCAAGCTGTCTACGATGACCACATCAATCAAAACGCAAGCTGTCTACGATGACCATATCAATAAAAAAAGCAAGCTGTCCTCAATACTCACATCAATCAAAAAATGCAAACTGTTCACGATGATCACATCAATCAAAACGCAAGCTGTCTACGATGACCACATCAATCAAAACGCAAGCTGTCTACGATGACCACATCAATAAAAAAAGCAAGCTGTCTACGATCATCACATCAATCAAAAAGCAAGCTGCCTAGGATCACCACATCAATCAAAAAGCAAGCTGTCTACAATCCTCACATCAATCAAAGAGCAAGCTGTCTACAATCATTACATCAATCAAAAAGCAAGTTGCCTACAATCATCACATGAATCAAAAAGCAAGCTGCCAACGATCATCACATGAATCAAAAAGCAAGCTGCCAACGATCATCACATCAATCAAAATGCAAGCTGCCTACGATCATCACATCAATCCAAAAGCATGCTGTCTACGATCATTACATCAATCAAAAAGCAAGCTGCCTACAATCATCACATGGATCAAAACGTAAACTGCCTTTAATCATCACATCAATCAATATTCAAGCTGCCTACGATCATCACATTAATCAAAAAGCAAGCTGACTACAATCATCACATCAATCAAAAAGCAAGCTGCCTACAATCATCACATGAATCAAAAAGCAAGCTGCCAACGATCATCACATGAATCAAAAAGCAAGCTGCCAACGATCATCACATCAATCAAAATGCAAGCTGCCTACGATCATCACATCAATCCAAAAGCATGCTGTCTACGATCATTACATCAATCAAAAAGCAAGCTGCCTACAATCATCACATGGATCAAAACGTAAACTGCCTTTAATCATCACATCAATCAATATTCAAGCTGCCTACGATCATCACATTAATCAAAAAGCAAGCTGACTACAATCATCACATCAATCAAAAAGCAAGCTGCCTACGATAATTACATCAATCAAAAAAGCAAGCTGCCTACGATCCTCATATCTATCAAAACTTATGCTGTTTACGATCATCACATCAATCAAAAAAGCAAGCTGTCTACAATACTCAAATCAATCAAAAAGCAATCTGTCTACGTTCATCACATCAATCAAAATGCAAGCTGTCTACGATCATCACATCAATCAAAAAGGAAGCTGCCTAGGATCACCACATCGATCAAAAAACAAGCTGTCTACAATCATTACATCAATCATAAAGAAATCTGTCTACAATCCTCTCATAAATCAAAAAGCAAGCTGCCTACAATCATTATATCAATCAAAAAGCAAGTTGCCTACAATCATCACACGAATCAAAAAGCAAGCTGCCTACGATCATCACATCCATCAAAATGCAAGCTGCCTACGATCATCACATCAATCCAAACGCATGCTGTCTACGATCATTACATCAGTCAAAAAGCGAGCTGCTTACAATCACCACATGAATCAAAATGCAAACTGCCTTTAATCATCACATCAATCAATAATCAAGCTGTCTACAATCATCACATCAATCAAAGAGCAAGCTGTCTACAATCCACACATCTATCAAAATGTAAGCTGCCTACAATCATCACATCAATCAAAAAGCAAGCTGCCAACAATCATCACATCAGTCAAAATGCAAGCTGTCTACGATCATCACATCAATCAAAAAGAAAGCTGCCTACGATCACCACATCGATCAAAAAGCAAGCTGTCTACAATCATTACATCAATCAAAAAGCAAGATGTCTACAATCCTCTAATAAATCAAAAAGCAAGCTGCCTACAATCATTACATCGATCAAAAAGCAAGTTGCCTACAATCATCACATGAATAAAAAAGCAAGCTGCCGACGATCATAACATCAATCAAATAGCAAGCTGCCTATATTCATCACATCAATCAAAAAGCAAGCTGCCTACGATCCTCGAATCAATCAAAAAGCAATCTGTATACGATCATCTCATCAATCAAAAAGAAAGCTGCCTGCGATCCTCAAATCAATCAAAAAGCAAGCTGCCTACGATCATAACATCAATCAAAATGCAAGCAGTCTACGATCATCACATCAATCAAAAAGGAAGCTGCCTAGGATCACCACATCAATTAAAAAGCAAGCTGTCTACAATCCTCACATCAATCAAAGAGCAAGCTGTCTACAATCATTACATCAATCAAAAAGCAAGCTGCCTACAATCATTACATCAATTAAAAAGCAAGTTGCCTACAATCATCACATGAATCAAAAAGCAAGCTGCCAACGATCATCACATCAATCAAAATGCAAGCTGCCTAGGATCATCACATCAATCAAAAAGCATGCTGTCTACGATCATTACATCCATCAAAAAGCAAGCTGCCTACAATCAACACATGGATCAAAAAGCAAACTGCCTTTAATCATCACATCAATCAATATTCAAGCTGCCTACAATCATCACATCAATCAAAATGCAAGCTGTCCACGATCATCACATCAATCAAAAAGCAAGCTGCCTATAATCATCACATCAATCAAAAAGCAAGCCGCCTACGATCCTCGAATCAATCAATAAGCAATCTGTCTACGATCATCACCTCAATCAAAAAGAAAGCTGCCTGCGATCCTCAAATCAATCAAAAAGCAAGCTGCCTACGAACATAACATCAATCAAAATGCAAGCAGTCTACGATCATCACATCAATCAAAAAGGAAGCTGCCTAGGATCACCACATCAATCAAAAAGCAAGATGTCTACAATCCTCACATCAATCAAAGAGCAAGCTGTCTACAATCATTACATCAATCAAAAAGCAAGCTGCCTACAATCATTACATCAATTAAAAAGCAAGTTGCCTACAATCATCACATGAATCAAAAAGCAAGCTGCCAACGATCGTCACATCAATCAAAATGCAAGCTGCCTACGACCATCACATCAATCCAAAAGCATGCTGTCTACGATCATTACATCCATCAATAAGCAAGCTGCCTACAATCAACACATGGATCCAAAAGCAAACTGCCTTTAATCATCACATCAATCAATATTCAATCTGCCTACAATCATCACATCAATCAAAATGCAAGCTGTCCACGATCATCACATCAATCAAAAAGCAAGCTGCCTATAATCATCACATCAATCAAAAAGCAAGCCGCCTACGATCCTCGAATCAATCAAAAAGCAATCTGTCTACGATCATCACCTCAATCAAAAAGAAAGCTGCCTGCGATCCTCAAATCAATCAAAAAGCAAGCTGCCTACGAACATAACATCAATCAAAATGCAAGCAGTCTACGATCATCACATCAACCAAAAAGGAAGCTGCCTAGGATCACCACATCAATCAAAAAGCAAGATGTCTACAATCCTCACATCAATCAAAGAGCAAGCTGTCTACAATCATTACATCAATCAAAAAGCAAGCTGCCTACAATCATTACATCAATTAAAAAGCAAGTTGCCTACAATCATCACATGAATCAAAAAGCAAGCTGCCAACGATCATCACATCAATCAAAATGCAAGCTGCCTAGGATCATCACATCAATCCAAAAGCATGCTGTCTACGATCATTACATCAATCAAAAAGCAAGCTGCCTACAATCATCACATGAATCAAAACGCAAACTGCCTTTAATCATCACATCAATCAATAATCAAGCTGTCTGCAATCATCACATCAATCAAAAAGCAAGCTGCCTACGATAATCACATCAATCAAAAAAGCAAGCTGCCTACGATCCTCATATCAATCAAAACGTAAGCTGTTTACGATCATCACATCAATCAAAAAAGCAAGCTGTCTACAATACTCAAATCAATCAAAAAGCAATCTGTCTCCGTTCATCACATCAATCAAAATGCAAGCTGTCTACGATCATCACATCAATCAAAATTCAAGCTGCCTGTAATCATCACATCAATCAAAAAGCAAGCTGTCTACAATCCTCACATCAATCAAAGAGCCAGCTGTCTACAATCTTCACATCAATCAAAAAGCAAGCTGCCTTCGATCATCACATCAATCAAAAAGCAAGCTGCCTACAATCATCACATCAATCAAAATGCAAGCTGTCCACGATCATCACATCAATCAAAAAGGAAGCTGCCTAGGATCACCACATCAATCATAACGCAATCTGTCTTCAATCCTCACATTAATCAAAATGCTAGCTGCCTATGATCCTCACATCAATCAAAATGCAAGCTGCATACGACCATCACATCATCAAAAAGCGAGCTGTCTACGATCATAACATCAATCAAAACGTAAGCTGTCCACGATCCTCATATCAATCAAAACGCAAGCTGCCTACGATCATCACATCAATCAAAAAGCAAGCTGTCTACAATCCTCAAATCGACCGAATCACGTCTTAAATCATTACATCAAACGTATAACAAACTGTTTCAGCGAATCATTGATTAAATTCAATTAACTGCCTTATATGATCATAACGCAATTATAACATCATAAAAGAGTTTATAGCTCGCTAAGAGGGTTCACTCCGTGTGGCTCTGCGGTGATCGATTCCCAAATTATGATGCACAGCCATCGCTAGATGTCGCTGCCGTGAGATAAAAACAACACATGGGAATACTGGGCTGATGCCACTGCGATTGATGAGAGCGGGAAAAAATGTCGTACAAAAAGCTTAAAATAGCAAAAATAACAAATGATAAATTGCCGGGTATGGGGTACATCTACGAAAACGCTTCGCCTCTTACTCCGTCCACGATTTTTCATGTCCGCGCAGTAGATGGTGATATTTGATTGTTAAGAACCGTCTAGAGCGAGGGAACTTGTCTGGCGCAGACATTAACATTTGTTAGCTTGTCAGGGGCATGTGAAGATCTCGAGCAAAGAGTTTATAGCTACGATAAGCTGTGTGGTGATTATGAAATTGCCTGAAATACACCCCCGCCATGCAATGACGATACCATGGAATCAACAAAAGCTCATGGGACTGTTGATCCATCATCTCGGGGGTAGACGTCTGTTAAATATATGGAATGATCTGTTTGGTCGAAGCGACCACGGCTCCGAATTAATAAGATAATTCCATGTAGTTTTTAGAGATGCTTTGACAAAGCAACACGCGGCACACATGTGGTGTCTTAACATATCTTCTTGAGTGAGCGGAAATATAAACTCTTTGCTAATATACGTCGCCAGTGGCATGGTTAAAGTCAGCACAACTGAAATAGACTGATCTGCATGTGATTATTACACAGCAAATATTACTTCGCCCCAGTAGATCAATGGTTCCGCTTTTGACTTCCGTTTCAGGAATGTAGGACTGCAATAAGGCAATAGCAATGGTCTTATTTCAACTCGCTAATGACACTCATAGATCACAGACCAGCCATCGCCATCGTCCTCATTTATCGCTGTCATATTATAACCACGTTGTGTAACCCATGTCTCTCGTGTTGCATTCTGTTTTAGTTTCAAAACACAATGGGAATGAGCTGGCTATGATTATCAATAACCACTTTTTTTACGTTGAGTTGTTATACGATTGGATGCGACACGCTATCTCTGTATGACATTGAGTCCTGAACATTGTATGATTCTATTGTTTCTACGCACTTGATTCTTTTCTGAGAAAGCTTGTTGACTTATGTACATGTCTGTACTAGTGTCATATATTGTACAACATGGTATGTTGAGCTTCTATAATGCAGATGGTTAACGAAGGTGATGACAATTTAGTCACCCCGACCATGCATTCACCCGTAATTGAGAAACCAATGCATCTTGGAGTATGTGAGATGTTCATGGCATAGTCGGCATGGAGAAAGTTGTTCTTTGAATCAGGTTAGTTTTTACATCAAAATGTAAATCTTTTGTGCGCTGTTCAAATATGATGGACATACTGAACTGAAATTGGCTTACTCGGTTCATGACCAAGTTAATATTTGTTTTTATCAAGGTTTCGATAATTTATTGATAAGCACAGTGCCGATCTGTTGATGAATATGACAAGGAATGAAAATATGAAGCATGATAGGGGCCAGTTTGTGAATGTTAAACATGAGGAAAAAGACCATTCTTTAAGGATGGCCCGGAAGTTGATATGCAGCTGGGATTGCGTAGCGTTTGATCCAATGGTTGTGGGTTTGGTTCGAAGGTGTGACAACCTGACTGGTGACTTGGATTATCACGTTGAATGGCGTTCCCATCTCTGCAAGAGGATGCATCCAACCCGGTGGCTCGACGGGTTTGTGCCATGTAGGCGCTGGCACTCAAAGGGAGTGGTCCAATCACCACAGTCATCCTCATCCGTCACCGTCGCGATTTCACCTCGTTGTCGAAAGCGACGTTGAATCACATTGCCATTACCACTACTTTGAAGTGAATATGCATGAATGCAATTTTGCAGGCACCCCACTCATGGTGTTGACAAATCAATAAATGACCATCTAAAATAAGAATGGTTTGGTGATAGGTACTGAAAATACGGACTTCCTTAAATACCAAACACAGATATCTTAGGCCCTCTAGCGAGGGTCGAGCAGCTGTGGCACTTACAGGATTGAAGCTTAATGTGATTAGTTACGAGGAGATGCATGAGGTCATGATAACTAAACTTATAGGTCTTGATGTGATGGATCAGGTCACCAACTTCATCAATGAGCTATCCATAATGAACTCGACGATTAATAACGACAAACCTCCATTACAGCAGCGATGTACATTTGAATAAGCTCGCTGCTTAAGGTCATTTCCAATAATCTTCGACAGCCATCCATATCTTCAGATTACGGATTACGCTGATGTTACAGATGGTAAACACTCTTTCATAACAGCGTCAAATGTACCAACAACAACATGCAAGCTGTCAGAAGTATGCTACTTCGTGGCTCTTCCTCAGTGATTGATAGTGAAATGTGGCCCCGGCTGTTAGGGCAAACTTATATGATAGGTCATATAGTAACACTGTGCGTCACCGATGGTTGTCAAAAATAAACGAAACGTGGGAGAATAGCATATCATTCGAGTTCCTATAACTGTGATCTTACGGGCTATCGTGAGTATTACAATCGATGCTGCAACATTTAATCGAACTACGTCCTATATATAATGTATATATATATATATATATATATATATATATATATATATATATATATATATATATATATATATATATATATATATATATATATATATATATATATATATATATATATATATATATATATATATATATATATATATATATTGCATAAATATATATAAAATGTACTAGAAAATCATCGATGAGAATTCGGGAAATCTTACAAATGCCAACAAAGAATAATACGTGTAATGATCTATTTTTCGAATTGTAAGGAGGCAGTGGGTTGCCAGAATTACCTCCAATTAAGAGAGACAGGAAGGCCGCAAATGTGAGCGGTGATGATTGATAGACAGCACGACCCACGGCAACTTTTAAGACGGAATGTGTTCAGAAATTCAGCATCCAATTGTTTCGCAATTGAACCATTACATTATCGGCAGAATTTTGAAGCCTTCTTGATAAGATTTCGGAAAATCACAGCTCTCTCTCTCTCTCTCTCTCTCTCTCTCTCTCTCTCTCTCTCTCTCTCTCTCTCTCTCTCTCTCTCTCTCTCTCTCTCTCTCAATATATATATATATATATATATATATATATATATATATATATATATATATATATATATATATATATATATATATATATATATATATACATATGCATATATATACATGCATATACATATACATGCATGTATATATTTATATATAAAATGATATATATATATATATATATATATATATATATATATATATATATATATATATATATATATATATACTTGCATATATATATATATTTATATATATATATATATAAATATTTATTTATATATATGTATATCATCAATCTTAATTCAGGAGCTCATGAAGGGGATTTGCATCACTGTCAGATTCATCGACTAAATATCAAATACGGGAGTTTCAAGGCGGTATCCAATGCATCTCTCCTCGATACAGTTTTTTTACTGATTTGTGTGGCGGAACTTCAAGACTAAAGAAAGCAGCAAAGATAAAAGTTTGTTAGTACAGATAACTCTGATTAAGTCATTTTGAGTCCATGTTCAACTGTGGATTATATAATACTTCCAATTATTTCAAATGATGACCACCCAATACCTTATGCTGATGGGTGAGGACCAAAAGACAATAGTTGTCTTGCCAATGGTGCATAATACAGAGTAAGGGTCTTTCTTCTTTATGTAGAGAAAGGTAGTGTGTACGCCATGATTTATTTTCTGGTTAAGTGGTTTTACTATATAGATACGTTATTGAGGTTCGATAGATGTCACATAATCATCTTTTGGCATTTGAGGCATGACATATGATGACACAGGATGACGGGGAGCTTATTGTGTTATTGCTGCATAAGAACGAGTGCAACTCAAAACAGCTGTCCTATTCAACACCGGGAAAAAAGGTGTTATATTTATGATTAATACGCATTTTACTGTGATTGAGCAATTCAATCTGCATTGTCCTTTCTCAGTCCATAGACAGAGAAACAAGCTTGCTTCATCTAAGCAGTTTTCTACCTGATAGTCGGCGTCGTGATTATCCAAATAGCACCCTTATAGATATATACATTTGGCGATTACATGGCTTGAGACTCAAGTAGCTGATCATTAAATAGGAGCGGCACGTTTCATAGGTAATTTAGGGTTCAGTATAATTGTTTCATATTAGTGTCTGTGTCACCGAACAAAGCTGGCGATGCGAAATTCCTGTTTTATTCAAGAATACATTTTGTCCTTTTACAAGCTGATATTAACAAGTTCTGTCATCTAAATAGAATCTATATGACATTCATTGTTACCAGGAAATGGCAAAGCTTTAGGGGTCATTACAGCGTTGGCACAAGGTGATAATGCGACCAGTTGTATGAGGCAGAGGTGCCCAGAGACATGAAGTAATTTAACTTTGCCTACAGAGCAATCGCAATTCCATTTGCCTACAATAATGCAATCAAGCAGGCATGATAGCAGATTAACTTTTCAGAATGCAACGGCTTGATATCATGCAGTACGTCAGCTGGTGAGATACGATTTAAGACACAGGACTTCTCTGCTGTCTCCAAAAGAGCCTTGCAATCGTCAGCTTTTTGCGCTGTAGATCAATATTAATAACGGTTCATTACCACTTTAAGCCGTTTCTGGATGAAATAGCACGGCATTGCCAAACTATATTATATATAGAGGTTACATTATGTAGAAGTAAAATGTACAAATTTTGCAACATAAAGTTAAAAGGGCATTATTTTATAAATGTGCCTTACATTAAGGCAGTTGCATTTCGTATTCGGCACTGCAATATTGCAGAGAGTTGGTACCTATGTGGTAATAATAGCAAAATGTTTAAACCGGACTTCTGTCTATATAAAATCGGGTCTACATTGAATTATTACACTGTTTTCATATGTTTGTGTATTATGATATTACGTATTAACTGCTGTCAAATCATGCATGATTCTGAATTTAGGTGGCCATTTCGCAAATAAATCAAGTTAGTGACGAGTTCTGTCTAATTGACAATTCATCTTTGAACGTGAATTAATTCTTGGGTGGTCCCTTTTAAGATATTACTAAGCATGTGCAATAAAATGTAAGTTGATGTAATGTGGTATGAAATTCGGATTTATGCCACAAAGCAAGTCAATCAAGCATTTGTTAATAAATGCCAGCAATCTAGTGCATAATGATCAATGCATCTACCCCGTGCCACTATGTAGATTGTTTCCATTCATGTATTTGAAGCATCGGGATGCCTGTAATTGTCGTTATACAATTTGTATCCGTAAGCTATATCAGCATCAGCGCCTACATAGGAAATGATAATCAACATCTTAATCACCAAGGAATCACCAAATGCTTTAAACAGTTTGAGGTCTCACAGTTAATGTGCGAAAAGTGTTAGAAACACTTTGACTCGTAATTTCACATGGCACATAAACGGGTGATACAATTTACAACAAGAGACAGGGTGGTCGGTTTAATCAGTGTCGCAGCTTGGCTGATCCTTTCAATATAGCTACACATTCGCCATGTTTGTTTGGCGCAGATCTGTGTAAATTAACAACTGCTTCTCATCTGTCATGTTAATTGTACTGAAAATAAACCACAAATGAAAGTGGTTAGTAGTTGATCGTATATGCTCATTGGGCATGTGGTCGTACAGGAACATATGGACATTCATCCAATTGTAGAAGGCAATGATTTGTCTGGTAGTTCCGCGCATTACCCACCACCGACGCAAGCTGCAAACATTTTCCTTTCCATGCGGTGATAATAATAAACCCACATTGGACTAGTTACGATTTATCGTATCGAATGATGTGCAATGCAATTCTACACTTACTCAGTCAAGGTTTGTAATGCTGCTAGACATGCAATATGTTTGCCCTACGTATATCAATGACCAATGGATGGACCTGCTTCTATAGATATTGTGTTCCTATTTATGTGCAATTAATTGGATCCGTGTCGATGATTTGTGCAATCTTAAACATTGCAGTACGTTATACCCGTATCCCTATACTCGTGTAAACATTCCATATGGCACGAGCTTTCCATGAAATTACCGACTGCGTTAACTGATAAAATGGTATGTTCATCTTATCTAGCCTATGTATTCAAGGAGTTTTTCAGCATTATCAAATGTCCTATTACGACATTTTTAATGTGTCCATTGAGGCTGACGACGACGACGATGGATGGCATTCCGAATAAAAGAAGCAGCCACCGTTTTGGCTGGGTAATTGCCATGATTCCTATTATGAATGTGATTGTAGATACAATGCAGCAACATCTTGTTTAATCATCATATGATATTGGCAACGGCATCTTAAACCAATTATTGTAACTGCCTACATTTGTCACATTAATAAAAAATCGATCACATCACAAATATCTCAATGGTATCGCATTGGCTTAAATGCCAGAGATTGGTTGCGATACAGGTGCGTGTATCGCTTTTTACCAAGCAGTATGCTTCTCTCGCTCGTTTAGAAGTATTATTGGTGTGAGAATGATATCCGACCTCTGGATTACCTTACGTCCGTGATTGATGGCCTTTGTCTTCCCTGTACAGTGGAAGTACGGCACGCTGACAAGCCTCTAGATGGTTCATACACGTAGCTTGATTGCATGCCGTACTGCTGGCAGGCCTTCTACAATGAGCTGTAAAAATAGGTCAGGCATAAAATAAACTAACGTCCCATCTTTTGATGGGAATTATAGGAGGTGATATCCGGTCATCTGTACGTCTTTCATTTAAGTACACAATGAAAATTGTATGATAGCATTACTTCAAAGAAATGCATTTCTCTGGAGACTGACTACGGTTCATCACCATATAATAAACTTATCTGAACATTCACCTGCTCTGATCTGGCGATTGAGGATGCAATACGTTTAAAAGTTTCATTCGTTATCCAGTAGCATTTCCTGGTAGGCAAGCTGTTTATGGCATATTATATTATTATGTAGCGATGTTTACTGACGTGTGACTCTTTATAATCATGAGGCTGGTATTTTAATATTAGACAAGTGAGAGAATGGCTCAATAGAGTCTTGACAATTGTTTAACTCCCAGCTCATCCATTTATGGTTGCTACAATGTATCAAAAACAGAAACATGATAGCAATCTTTTCATATATGTTTACCATGGAGAATAGACGCTCCAGTAGCAATGGCCTTGAAGTGAACATGCATGTACGTTTTTCGACCAAGATGTTTATAACAGAATACCATAATTCGTATATGTACACCAACTGACTATGTTGATATCATTGCATCAAACACAATGACCAGAGCACATGTCCGGGGGTGAAGCAGAAGTAACAAACATACCGCCGCAGCAATGGGCATGAATTCCTGACAGGATAAAGGCTTAATTAGTTTAGATCAACGGCAAGGTACTATGTTTTACCACTGATAACAGAATACAGGTGTAATAGATCACACTGGGTCTTAGGAACTACATTAAGGAACTAGCCATAATGAGCTGTACGATTAATTACACGAAATCACCAATACAACAACACTGCGCTAGCATGTACAGGTTCGCCATAAATACCTGAATCTCGACTATTGGATTCAATGAGGTTATATATTGGTGGGACATGTTTCATACGCTAGCAATGACAGACATCCCCTGACCACGGCTACATTCGTTCAAGGTAAACGACGCTTCTGAAAATATGTTTCCCTTCAATCAACAGTTATCCATCAGCCTTTCGACTCTTTTGAACTCATCCACGCGATCAAATACCCTAATGACCGAACTGACAGTGATATGTAAACAAACATGTCTAAATGACACAATTTTACATAACATGGTCTCTTTTGATTTGGCGTCTCACTACGCTTCACGAGAGAGCCTCACGACGCATTGTGGGACACGAAGCAGTACATCGCGTGGTCAAATCGAGGAGACTTTTTTGCGCCACTATGTCGTCTGTGTGATAGCAAGCAAGCCATTGTGTTTGCTTGCCATATGTGCTGAAACTCGCTAGAGCCTAAAAGCTGGTGGGTAATTGTTGCTTAATGGGAGCAAAACTATCGAACCTATGTCGATACTCTCACTCGTCGATAAAATATTTAAAGCGCTTGTATTACGTTCAACAACAAATGTCACCATGCGATAATATTTTACGCCATAAAATTACCGAGGTTTGGAGACATATTGATTCCTCGATTGTCAGGTCGGTGCGGGAGAATGTTCTGATGGAGTTTATTTTATACCTGTGTAAACTGTGCCGTATTTGTGGAACAACTGGACAAAGCCAGTTGCACATCGAAAAGAAGCATCACCTCTGCGTTGGGTCTGAGATCGTCGGAGAAAGAGCCAGCCCTCGTTGCTACCACAACTAATCTCAATCTTCATCATTATCTGCACCTGAGCTTCTGTGATTATGTGAAAGTCACCTTAGATTACGAGAATATGAATAAATAATTTTGTTAGGAATGGAATTGTCTTGCGTATAATATACACCGAGGTATAAGATAAGCAATCTTACAATGTACTCGGGATTTAAGCCAGGCTAGCTTTTCGCAACTCTGTGCTCATTCCAGGAAGGTTGCATAATAAGGGCTGTCTTACTACCATTGATAAGTTTTAAAAACGCCACATCATAACCTTGAGATTACACTTCCTAGCTTCGTGACTACAATACTTCATATGAGCTCCATGAAACAGGAAGTAAACACGAAAATGAGTACAACCGCAAACCCAGAGAGAGAGGGAGGCGATTGGTGATGACATTACATTGATGGCCGCACATGGTCTTCACCGCCAAACAAGACCAATGTATTTGAGCAGCAATTTCATTTTTCTAACCTCCATGTAGCAATAATGCGACCTGCAACAATTTGATCCAATCTATATCGAGAAAAAAAACCCCGGTGAAATATACGATAGTTCTAAGAAGCTTCACTGATGGTAAATACTGGCTGCTAATTATTTCACTGGTTGTCCATTCCATCATTATAGCAATCGGACATATGGGGCATTGTTACTGCCTTTCTGATTGCTGCGAATAATTGGATTCTGCACCTGCCCTTTCCATTATATTGATAATGAAATGATATCATGGTTATCGCAATGGTATCAGGTGGAATATACAGTCTCTCCAGTGATGTGTCATGGAGCGACTTACGGTCTAAAGTCTGTCCAAATACAGCTTCACAATGGCAATTCTGACGTGTGGGAATGTTAATTGGTCTCTCTTCTGATCAGTTGCATCGTCACAGAGCCTGATCAGTTGCAGCGTCACTAAGCCTCCACTGATCAGTTGAAGCGTCACCGAGCCTCCTCGGAATCAGCTGCAGCGTCACAGAGCCTGATCAGTTGCAGAGTCATCACACCTCCTCTGATCAGTTGCATCGCCACAGAGCCTGATCAGTTGCAGAGTCACCAAACCTTCTCTAATCAGTTGCATCGTCACAGAGCCGGCTCAGTTCCAGAGACACCTAACCTCTTCTGATCAGTTGCATCGTCACAGAGCCTGATCAGTTGTAGCGTCGCCGAGCCTTTAGACCTTATGCAGTGTCGCTCCATTACTTCAAGATAAATGCCACGTCAGTGAATTTCTGCTTGTTCAATAAGGTGTATATATACCCCTCCACATGCCTCGTGTCACTTTGTGCACAGCCTAGCTGCTAAATTCGACTATAATTCTATGCGCTCTCTCTCACAGACAAAAAACACACACACACGCCTGCGCGCTCACACACGCATACACAAAAATATATATGTAAATATATATATATACATATAGCTATGCACATATATACACATACGCATATATACATATATACACATATGCATATATATACATATATATACATATATTAATATATATAATTACATATATATATATATATATATATATATATATATATATATATATATATATATATATATATATATATATATATATATATATATATATATATATATATATATACGCAAACACGCACACACACACACGCGCAAAAAATGCCACGTAGTGCTTGTCACAGCGTGTCTTAAAACATCGTGGAGTTTTCTGATAAATTTGGGATCGTTTCCGCCTCTACCAATCAGCAAACTCCTGGTCTGTAACAGACGCCAAGCCCCCAGATGATGGATCAGGTGCTGTTGTTGATTTCAAGGTAGCGTCATCTAGTGATAGTCGTGTGTTTCACACATCAGCGTACATGTAAACTCATTGCTGCAAAGATACGCCGTAAACAGCTCTTTTGTCATGCAAATGTCACCAGTTGATGAATGAATCTTTTAGACGCACTTGTTGCTCGATTGCCATAACGGAGCGGGCGAATGTTCCCATGGAGTTGATTTCCGACACAGTGACAAATTTGCTATAACGGAGATATATACAACAAGTTATCATCGCTAATTCAAATACATCTGAACGCTTCCAGATAAATGTATTTCTTTAAAGTATTGCTATCATACGATCTTAATTGGGTCCTTATGTAAAGACCGTACAGATGAACGGTTATCACCTTCTACAATTCCCATCGAATGATCTGAGGTTAGATTGGTAATACCTGACCTGTTTTTAAAGCTCATTGTAGAAGGCGTGACAGCAGCACGTGATGGAATCAAGCTACGTGTATGGACCATATGAAGTCTCGTCAGTGTGAATTACTTCTATTGTAAAGGGACGAAAGAAGCCATCAATCACGGACTCAAGGTTACTTAGAGGTCGTATGTCACTATCTCACCAATAACAACTTTATATCTGGTTGTAATGTAAGATGAAAATTAAATGACGACGTGGGGATGCCTTGAAGGTGACGAGTGGGAATGATAGTGATACTTCGGTAGCGCCCATGGGATGCTTACGCTAGCTTGACACACGCGATGTAAGCACCTGCTTGATAAGCCAGTCACTGGTGTGATGATCTTGTGCAGTTCAGTTTATTAATGGCGAGATGATCTTTGGCAGTACATTTCATTATTGGTGTGATGATCGTAGGAAGTTTAGTTCATTATTGATGTTGTCGTGGTGAAGATTTTTGGTAGTTCCGTTAACTAGTTGTGTGATGATTTTTGGCACTACAGTTCATAATTTATGTGATGAGCACTGGGAGTTCAGTTCATTATTCGTGTGATGATATTTGTCAGTTCAAGTCATCATGGTTATGATCATCTTAGTCAGTTCAGTTCATTATTGGTGTGTTGATCGTTGGCAGTTCAGCTCATTATAGGTGTGATGGTATTTGGAAGTTCAGTTCATTATTGGGTGTGACGATCTTTGGAACTTCAGTTCACTATTTGTGTGATGATCTTTGGCTGTTCAGTTATTTATTGTTGTGATGATAATGAATAGTTCAGTTCATTATTAATGTAATGATGTTCATGTCTTTGCTTACTGTGTAAATCTAAGGCTATTTATTCAAGACTGTAAAGAACAGAAATCCACTCTACAAAAAATACGGGGATAGGGGCTCATTTGAGAAGCGAGGAAGTAGTTGACCCGCTCTTTAAGAGGGTGACGTCCAAAACGTCCAACTCACACAAACAGCAAAGAGCCAGTTTCTATTGATCTCGCCAGGCGGGCTTAATGAAATCAGCTACGGTTATCAATGTTTCGACTTTATCTGGAAAACCATTAAACCTGTGATGGATGTGTATAACTTGACGTTAATTGAGGTATGTTCTCTGTGTAAAGGGATTGGGTCCATGCTATTTATATCAGATGGAATTTTTAAATTTTTTGCAAATATGCTCTTTGAAGCCCCATAATCAGATTTCAAGAATAAAAACTTTGGGTACCCAAACTGGTTTGGTTGCTATGACAGCTTGATGGATACCCCTGTCACGCCAATATCGGCCGCGAGATGACACTTTTTGTGAGTGATACTGATTACACAATAAATATGATAATTAGTGATAATTTGTAATATATATATATATTATGACTTTAAGTGTGTATGTGATGGCAGATATGTGCCTTTAAGTACAAATCATGCTAATTAAGTAAATATATTCAGAGTGAAATTAAATTAATTAACTGTATAATTGATGATTATTTTTACTAAAAAACCAAACCATACATATATATATGTATATATATTATATATATATATATATATATATATATATATATATATATATATATATATATATATATATATATATATATATATATATATATATATATATATATATATATATATATATATATATATATATATATATATATATATATATATATACGCGGGTAAACTCAGAACAGACGCTTATGTTGGTAACAAACCTGCACAATATAGTTCGCTACTCATTTTGATATTACTTATTGCTCCATTGTTATTGTGGGTGCACACGGTAGGAGAACTCTAATAGTGTCATAAATTGCCATTCTAACCCACTAACATGCTATTCAAATGTCACAACGTATATCAGTGTCAAGCTTATTTTACTGCATGGTGTTGTACATTATGGTGCCGTGGCTTGGCGGGCAATACTAGATATTTTATTTGAAATTATATAACTGATATACAACGTACAAGGTGAAGATGGTATTTCTCTGATAGGTTGCTCCAAATATAAGACAATACACCTTTAGCCTAGTAAACGCCCAATTCCAGACACCTGATACTGATAGGCCACTTAAAGTATACTTATCTCTTTAATGACTAGCGCGTGTTCGGCATAGCAAGTGTCATATCGTAAAGCTAGGCGGACTGCTAGGAAGGATGGATGTCTTCAGCTGAGGTTAGAATCTGTAAAGAAAACAACAACAAAATAAGTATATTTCAAACCCTACCTGTGGAACGAATAAGATAAAATTTACAATTGCACCTTGGAAAATATGTCTCAATGTTCTGTTTAGTAATAAACTTATTACAGTAGTTTATATCGGCAAACTAGGTGGAGAGATCGTATGGCAAGAAGCATTATGTAATGGGGGTTTTCATGGCCACGATTGAAATGTTTCTCATACTGCTGAACATAAAAGCAATCAACCTGCCTCAGGCTTTCTGGTCGGGTGTTTAAATTTTTTTTGCTGGAGTCTAGTTTTAACCTTAGCTTTTGCGGACGCATTAACATCATCAGCAGTTGCGATTGATCGCATTGCACGTAAAATATATTTCCCGTTTAATGTTTATGAGAACAGAATATCACCTTTGCATCGATTTTGTGACTTGGTAAGAATATTCGTATTATAAAGTAGAAGAACACCGGGACAGTATTAAACAAAATTAAATATCATTAAACAACCTCATGCACACAAAACAAATCATCGCGCAATACCCTGATATTTTAATGGCAGATAAGGCAACAACATTGTTAACAAACTTTTTGTAAATATTGGTCCTAGGCATATACGCCAAAGAGTAAATAAATCCTTTAAAAAAATGATTCCTCTGAATTATTCTTCAGTGTACTTTTCACATATAACACATCAAGGTTTATTCGACGAAACTTCAAATCTCAAGAAAATAACATCAAGTAGATATGATGCCATATATGTTAAATAGATCATTAGCAATGCAAACTTATTCAGCTCTAAACCAATTGCAATTATTAATCACAGATTTCCAACAGAAATAAAAGTGATTCGAATATATGAAGATTGTCAGCAGCAAAATGTTACATATTACAGACCAGTATCTGCGTTCCCCAATTCTCTAAGATTATTTAAAAGTTATTGAGAAAGGTTGGCGGATCCTTTTATTGAGACCAATATCATCCTGCATAAAAGGCAGTGTCGATTTAGACGTGGATCTGCGCAAAACATGCTCTCAAAGTCGGAACTAAAACGATCGATAGTGACGTTATATTTTAATACAATTTATTATCTTTGTTGAGACGCTCTTGCGTTGAGCAAATGTCTTTAGTTAATAGAAAAAAGCACATTATATACAAAGATAGTATGTCTTATTTTTAAGAAATAATGTGCCGTACTGCAAGTATCTTTTCTCGATCAAATATTATTTTCATTACGTATAATGTATCATTTTATTATATAACGAGGCTTACCGAGAATTCTGTCAGCTATGAATTTGCATAATTAAGTGCTTTGTTCAAAATAAATAGACTCTCTCTAAGCGTAAATTGACCAAAATAAATGGGTTCATTTAGCGGAAACCACGTGATACCAATGATATATTATTGAACGGTGAAGCACGTGATATGTTCAGAGCAAGTTGCATTTCTGGGAGTAATAATTGATAAATTTAAATGATATCAACACATTTAACTTGTGGCAACCAAAACCAAGAAGTATTTTGGCTCTGTACAAAAAAAGCTTATTACCTTCTGGTATTTAAGAAAATTTGGAAGAGTGTTTGCCAAATAGACCGGTAAATGCTTTCATCTGCAAAAGCAATATGTTAGAATAATAACGAATTTACCGTATTCCGAGCATATACCGCTAAACAATTTTTAATGCCTATTACTAAAGGTAAATGAAATACTCGATTTAAAACAATACAATAAATGTGTTAGATCGCATCTTCACCATTGCTAATTAGGATGCAATCTCTATTTGAGCACACCTCAAACACTCCACTTATCTACAATACAAAAACAGGCTTGTTGCAATATAACACAAGTGAACAGCCCACATATGTCCTCGGAAAGCTGTAATATAATAATTTGTGTGATGAATACAAATGCTCTTCCTCATTAAGTCACTTTACAAGATATTACAAAAGTTACCTGCTCTCATTATATTTGTAACAGCGTGCAGGGCAAACATGTTCTCTTCGCAAATATTGCTTCACAATAATGGTTGACTTTACATTAGGTGGGGTCCTGTAATTGTTGGTAATTGTTATGTTGCTCGTTTAGTGTGTTTGCAATGGCCTCGAAGAAGTCTCACTACTTATACCATGTCCATTCAGAATAACTCTGAATAGACATATATCCTATCTCTAATATGCTTGCGTTACTTCCAATGTAGGTCTTACACGTCTTGACTTCACCAATGCAAAATTAATGAACATCGCAAAAAGCATCATAAAGAAGAAATACTAATTTGATATATTGGCTTCTGTAGGGTAGAGGTTTGCTATTCAGTGTATACATATGTACAGTAGAAATCCTGTGGCATATCGTATATATATATATATATATATATATATATATATATATATGTGTGTATATATATATATATATATATATATATATATATATATATATATATATATATATATATATATATATATATATATATATATATATATATATATATATATATATATATATATATATATATATATATATATATATATATATATATATATATATATATATATATATATATATATATATATTATATATATCCCCCCAACTACCTCCCATCTTGCATTGCCTTACGCATTGCCCTATATGCACGGCTATAGTATGCTATCAAATGCCGTAAAAAAACAATGCATAATTTAGCAGGTACAATACTTGGCAGCTGAATTGTGCAGAAGATCGTTACATATATACGGACTCTTCACTTGTGGTACGTTGATAGATTACGCGGTCCTGCGCTGAGACTCCCGGGAAAGCACTGTGTATTTCTGGTTTATTCATGACTATCAATTGCGGACGAGGCTTCCGTCAGTTTATAAATATTCATGCTTGGCGCCAGGTATCAGGCATTTTTTGAATAACCTTTTCACTCATGGAGTAACGTTAGCATATTTTGGGCCTTTAACAGTCCACATGATGACAACGGAGTGCAGAATGTATCTTGAGGTTGAACAGTGCATGACGCAGAAGAAAATTCCCGTAGTCCTGAAGTATATCGAAGGTATATATATATATTTACACCAGCAAAGGGACTCCGGTTGAATTCTAATGCATAACTATAGCTGTAATCGCAAGAAAAACCAGAAACAAGGGCCAATAAGTGGAAATTGGCATTCATACTAAAGGCAATTGACGCATTCAACATCATAACGCAGGGTTTGCAAGACAGCTCCGTTCTCCAAGGGCTATAATTTAGCAAGGCTTTTGTTCGTGTCAGCGCAAAAATACCCCATAAGAAGTGGACTATCTACTCACATAGCCTTTCATTACTGCACGGATTGAAAAGTGAGTGAGATTTTCTGGAAGTAGAGTGTTACATTGTCAGACGGAATTAGACTTTGTAAACGTCACTATACCGGTAGCGAGAGAATGTAATAGTATGATTTAACCCTGAAATACACATCGTATTTTGCCACGTTGTCGAAATTTGGCAGGATATAATTGTGCTGGTTGTTGGCTAAATGCGCGGCACAGATCGAATGTACAGCCAATGATTGTATTGCGTTTATTCATCAGATTAGGTATATCTTATGAGGAGTAAAACCTCTGAATCATGGTAGCTCATTTGGCATGACTTATTTACGTATTACGCAAGCTTTCTACTTCATTTATCATCCCAATCGGAGATATGTTCATTTCAAAAGCTCTTCAGACAATGGCACGAGCCTATTTTCCGAATAATGTTCAGACACAAATATTGTAAATTGCCTCCACGAACACGGGAATGAACATTTAAAACGAAAATCGTAAATTCAGTTTCACTCTTCGCGCTATTGACTGTCGATGAGCATTTAATAGATGGAGACAAACACTATGATGGCATTATATCTCACCACTTTTAACGTGGTTTAGCGGGACGCACTGACTCATGTTAAAGTACCAGACAAAGAGTGGTAGCATTTATAAATTAATAAAGCAGCTCATTCTAGAAGAGTAACGAATGGTGTCGGCGCGAAATTAGTGCCTATTTAATTTTGGTGCCAGCCAAGAGTAACATGCGCCGCACAAACGGTTACATTGTGACGCTATAACACTTAGGATAGATTTCTCAGATGACTCAACTTTTGTTTACTTACCCTAATCCTAATCTCATCCGCGTTTGGGTATGTGTCATCAATCACATAGCACGCTCAGGACACACAAATGATGTAACAAAAGCATTAGATCACATGACTATTTCATTCAACCGCCCTCAATAATGCGTTGTTCACTAATATCTCACCATATGTTGGTATGAATTGTAACACATTTCTTCCATTTAACATAAACTCACATAATTGGTTTACGATGCGCCACTAGGCGATGATGCATGACATATTGTCATGTCGGCCGCCATGATGCCAATGATTACTCGCCAAGTTTCTCCTGATATCTGACATTACGCCTTATACCCATGCACCTGCTCCCTGGGAATCTTATAATAATAGGCCACTAAATATTTACTCATGTTTTTATTGCCTATCGTAGAGTTTGGCGAGTCTGATAGCCAGGATCTCGTCCGCATAGAGTGAATTTCTGAAATGAATCGCTCCTACTGTATCACAAAAGAACGATGCGAGGTATTTAACAGTTCATTTGATAAAATTGCATTTTACATTCATTACAAATAACTGTAGAGTTTGTAAGACAGTTACATAAATGAACTACGGTTACCATAGGCACTCTTCTCGTGCAAGAAATTTTCTGAATTCACCCAGTGCCTGTTGTACAGAATAATTGTCTAAATTTGCGTTTTGATTCTTAGCTTTTGCCCAAAATGGGGGTCGATCGAGGCTGTTATAAGAGTTATACGTTAAATACAAAAATTGCAATTACTTTTGGCAAGTCGGTTTGAGTGGCGTCCAGTGTAGCTTTTACGTCAAATGCTAAAAACTGCTGCCACTCATCTATCAATACTACATTTATTGAGGATCGTTTTGTACATTCAACCAGTTAATCATTTATGCAGACGAAAAGACCTACAGATTAACCAATTGATACACGTTGCAGACATCTTCTAGCCAATTTACACCAAAATTGGTCTAACATAAAATCAAATGCCTCCCATTTGTCTCTTATTCTACGTTACTGTCGACTTCAAAGAGTTGGTTATGACGCAACTAGGAGGCAAGGCATAGCAAACAGTTCAAGTTGCAGTTCCCGATAATGTGTCATTCTAATATGAACATTATCCTCAAAGATCAGCGGTTCTGAGGGGAGTTCAAACCTGCTTGAGGCAACTCGTCCAACCTCTATGAACATAGATCGAACCAATTACCGTGTCTAGGGACCTAATTGCGCTCATTTATGATACTAGACGAACGATAACGACCAGGTTGTGAATATGCTCAACTATCACTGCTGCCAAATTGAAGCACGCTCAATGCAGTCATAATGACCAATATTGGTTCTAATAAACAAACAGACTGCTCGATTATCATTTTCAAAAGAAAATATTTTCTATGAAACAGCAGGGCTTAATATACTTTAATATATAATGATTAAAATGATGATTTGTCATAATAAAATGTAAGTATTAGGTCTTTGGACACCAACAGCGATCAATTAGAATGTAAAACTGAAATCGGCTTGATGTAAATTAGTTTGTATTGAATACTAGAGTAGATCTCATATAATGGGTCATCTTCTGTTGTGATTGTTAGTTTGATGCACTTAATATGCGAGCATTAAAGCATCGGTATCAACAACTTAGTGTGGGCCATTCGCTTCCTCTGTTAAAATTGCGCTTATTTACCTGTGTTTTCCAACAAAATATCATTAGCATGCGCTAATGGTAGTCTGCGTCCCAGACTCCAGGGGTTCCGCTACGCTTCTCGCCCTAGAGTCTACGATAAGGTAAGGTCTTAAACTGGCGCGTCCGATATCATTTGATATCAATTTGATATCAATTTGATGAATGGACGCTATGTATGCTATAAACATTGTAAAGGAGATAAAAGTTCAACCACGACTGGTAAAATTAAACAGACCGGAGGGAAGATTGAAATGGGTGAGGTGTAGAATATTGAACGATGTAAATTGGTTTATGCATGGAGGTTGGTTGCTGAGCAGGGTTAGATTCATTATTGCACAAATCAGTAGCATAACGGGCTGTAGCTGTCGAGCAGCTGTTTGGGATATTGATAGAGTGTATTAACAGATTATTACGATTTGTTTCATAAAAAGCGAAGAATGACGCAGCCATTTGGCATCTGCACAAAATTCTACGAATCGTCGTGTCTTACAGCATTCATGACGGACTACACGATCAGTTGGTCAGGCTTACGGAATCTCACACGTAAATGACCAAACACGTACACATTGAAACACAAACAAACTTCCATCTATAAGGTAATACACTAATGTCAATTTAAGTTTAAGTTTGCTCGTTTAAGTCACGAAACCCAGGACTTTGCTCTCTGGTTTCGCCGAGAAGTTAGCCAGTGGCATCATGATTAAGTGTTATTGTATCACGCCAATAGATTGCGACTTTCTCATGCAGGCACGCAAAAATGAAAAAGCATCATAACTGATCACTAAAAGAAGGCCCTGATACTTACTCTATCTTCACCAATGAAGGGCTTTAATGACGATTGGGCAGCAAGACATGTGAATCGGACAGGTTTTACCTCGCTCTTAGTTGTGTGCAACATCAAACTACGCTCATTGAGCTATCCTGATATAAAATCAGTTGCGATTTGTCAATTCAACATGAGCTCGTCTGCATTATGAGCGACAAAAGCACACGACAACGCTTAACAGTTCTTCTCCCTTGGCACGAAGTGGCAAGTTCGCATAAAACATATGCCACGAGCTTTGTTTTGCTTTAAAAACGAAATAAGCCGCAAAAGCTGCTTATGATAACAGCATATGCAGTATTAAATAAGCGATCAGCAAACTGAAAACTGTAACCACCATTCTGCTGCTATGCAAGTGTTATCGCCACAGTTTGCAGCTGCCGAGAATAACTGATACTATTAGTTTGATACATAACATTGCTCTATCAGAATAAACTAATTTGTCTGACATGGGTGACTGTTTTTGTGTAAACGAAACTTTAAATATTTTATGCACAAAACGTCTTTGCAGATTGCCGGGGTAGAATAAGTATGAGGGAGCGTTGCGCTGTAGCTTAAATTGTGCACGTAGGCATCGTCACATCTACAGTAATTCAATTTCTCTAATCACTCAAACATCTCATGTCAAACGCTTAGCTGCGAACGCAACAGAGTCGATTCAGGCCTCTGGGAATAAACCTTGTACCGCTCTTCAGTATCCTACGACTTAGTTACAAATATTGCCTTTCCGTGAATATTCTTTAAGCAGGGGTGAAAGAGGGACTGGAACTGACACCTGCAGTATGATTAACCAGCATAGCATAGCCGCTCAAATATTTGTGTCAAACTGTCAGTTGCGAACAACTTAGTGTAGTCTAGTTAAGGTAATTCTAGTTTTTATTAATTATGTGGCTTTTGGACCAATCAGTCCGCAGGATGGTCAGGCATCAAAATAGCTGATGGGATATTCCGACAGATTATTGACATCAGCACTCTGGCACATAAAAACAGTATATTGTTCAGAATGTTAGCCTCGGCGATGTCATTAACGACCCAGAAGGTCTGAGTCGGCGAAACTTTGCGTATAATGCTTGGCCAATACGCTGATGTTAAAAAGATATTTTAACCCATACATTGAAAACGATTAAAACAGCATTATTCAAAATCATTTTGCCCGAAATTATTTCCTATAAAAATATCCCACAAGTGCGGTATAGATCATAAATGCAGCTGATGGTTTGACGTGTTTCGATGAATAGGAATTGACCAAGAGTGGTCAAGAATTTTACCTGCCAGCAGCTATACGGCCAAATCACAAGGCGACCTACGTGTGTGAGGAGGCTTGGAAATTGATGCTGGAGCAATTACGAAGACTTATAGGCTGAAAGTATGGAACAGAAAAAGACGAAGGCAGCAGGCAGGTCAGCAAAAACAGTGCCTTTTAACTGCATTAAGTATTCGCAATAGGATGAATAGACTACATTGCTTTTACCCAAATATGGCTCGAGAGGTCATTTATTTAATACATATAGTTTTTACATTAATTTTTTTCTGGATATTTATTCAGTGAATTCTTTGCTTAAGAACAACTGCCGGGGTAAACACAGCATACTCACTCACTCCTCACTCACTCACTCACTCACTCACTCACTCACTCACTCACTCACTCACTCACTCACTCACTCACTCACTCACTCACTCACTTACTCACTCACTCACTTACTCACTCACTCACTCACTCACTCACTCACTCAATAACTCTCTAACTCACTCACTCACGCACTCACTCACGCAATGCTATCCTGAACATCATTGGTGTGTTTAAATGTAAATTGTAGGTAGGTTAAATGGAGTAAGGGGAAGTGAGTCTGAAAATAATGATCAGTTCGTGTAAGCTGATGATATGATACCATTCTAGAAGAGTAACGAATGGTGTCGGCGCGAAATTAGTGCCTATTTAATTTTGCTGCCAGCCAAGAGTAACATGCGCCGCACAAACGGTTACATTGTGACGCTATAACACTTAGGATAGATTTCTCAGATGACTCAACTTTTGTTTACTTACCCTAATCCTAATCTCATCCGCGTTTGGGTATGTGTCATCAATCGCATAGCACGCTCAGGACACACAAATGATGTAGCAATAGCATTAGAGCACACGACTATTTCATTCAACCGCCCTCAATAATGCGTTGTTCAATAATATCTCACCATATGTTGGTATGAATTGTAACACATTTCTTCCATGTAACATGAACTCACATAATTGGTTTACGATGCGCCACTAGGCGATGATGCATGACATATTGTCATGTCGGCCGCCATGATGCCAATGATGACTCGCCAACTTTCTCCTGATATCTGACATTACGCCTTATGCCCATGCACCTGCTCCCTGGGAATCTTATAATAATAGGCCACTGAATATTTACTCATGTTTTTATAGCCTATCGTAGAGTTTGGCGAGTCTGATAGCCAGGATCTCGTCCGCATAGAGTGAATTTCTGAAATGAATCGCTCCTACTGTATCACAAAAGAACGATGCGAGGTATTTAGCAGTTCATTTGCTAAAATTGCATTTTACATTCATTAAAAATAACTGTAAAGTTTGTAAGACAGTTACATAAATTAACTACGGTTACCATAGGCACTCTTCTCGTGCAAGGAACTTTCTGAATTCACCCAGTGTCTGTTGTACAGAATAATTGTCTAAATTTGCATTTTGATTCTTAGCTTTTGCCCAAAATGGGGGTCGATCGAGGCTGTTATAAGAGTTATACGTTAAATACAAAAATTGCAATTACTTTTGGCAAGTCGGTTTGAGTGGCGTCCAGTGTAGCTTTTACGTCAAATGCTAAAAACTGCTGCCACTCATCAATTAATACTACATTAATCATTTATGCAGACGATAAGAACTACAGATTAACCAATTGATACACGTTGCAGACATCTTCTAGCCAATTTACACCAAAATTGGTCTAACATTAAATCAAATGCCTCCCATTTGTCTCTTATTCCACGTTACTGTCGACTTCGAAGAGTTGGTTATGACGCAAGTAGGGGGCAATGCATAACAAACAGTTCAAGTTGCAGTTCCCGATAATGTGTCATTCTAATATGAACATTATCCTCAAAGGTCAGCGGTTCTGAGGGGAGTTCAAACCTGCTTGAGGCAACTCGTCCAACCAATTACCGTGTCTAGGGACCTAATTGCGCTCATTTATGATACTAGACAAACGATAACGACCAGGTTGTGAATATGCTCAACTATCACTGCTGCCAAATTGAAGCACGCTCAATGCAGTCATAATGACCAATATTGGTTCTAATAAACAAACACACTGCTCGATTATCATTTTCAAAAGAAAATATTTTCTATGAAACAGCAGGGCTTAATATACTTTAATATATAATGTTTAAAATGATGATTTTTCATAATAAAATGTAAGTATTTGGTCTTTGGACACCAACATCGATCAATTAGAATGTAAAACTGAAATCGGCTTGATGTAAATTAGTTTGTATTGAATACTAGAGTAGATCTCATATAATGGGTCCTCTTCTGTTGTGATTGTTAGTTTGATGCACTTAATATGCGAGCATTAAAGGATCGGTATCAACAACTTAGTGAGGGCCATTCGCTTCCTCTGCTAAAATTGCGCTTATTTACCTGTGTTTTCCAACAAAATATCATTAGCATGCGCTAATGGTAGTCTGCGTTCCAGGGTTCCGCTACGCTTCTCGCCCTATGGTCTACGATAAGGTAAGGTCTTAAACTGGTGCGTCCGATTTCATTTGATATCAATTTGATATCAATTTTGATGAATGGACGAATTTTATGTTATAAACATGGTAAAGGAGATAAAAATTCAACCACGAGTGGTAAAATTAAACAGACCGGAGGGAAGATTGAAATGGGTGAGGTGTAGAATATTGAACGATGTAAATTGGTTTATGCATGGAGGTTGGTTGCTGAGCAGGGTTAGAATCATTATTGCAAAAATCAGTAGCACAACGGGCTGTAGCTGTCGAGCAGCTGTTTTGGATCTTGATAGAGTGTATTCACAGATTTTTACGATTTGTTTCATAAAAAGCGAAGAATGACGCAGCCATTTGGCATCTGCACAAAATTCTACGAATCGTCGTGTCTTACTTACAGCATTAATGACGGACTACACGATCAGTTGGTCAGGCTTACGGAATCTCACACGTAAATGACCAAACACGTACACATTGAAACACAAACAAACTTCCATATATAAGGTAATACACTAATGATGTCAATTTAAGTTTAAGTTTGCTCGTTTAAGTCACGAAACTCAGGACTTTGCTCTCTGGTTTCGCCGAGAAGTTAGCCAGTGGCATCATGATTAAGTGTTATTGTATCACGCCAATAGATTGCGACTTTCTCATGCAGGCACGCAAAAATGAAAAAGCCTCATAACTGATCACTAAATGAAGGCCCTGATACTTACACTATCTTCACCAATTAAGGGCTTTAATGACGATTGGCCAGCAAGACATGTGAATCGGACAGGTTTTACCTCGCTCTTAGTTGTGTGCAACATCAAACTACGCTCATTGAGCTATCCTGATATAAAATCAGTTGCGATTTGTCAATTCAACATGACCTCGTCTGCATTATGAGCGACAAAAGCACACGACAACGCTTTACAGTTCTTCTCCCTTGGCGCGAAGTGGCAAGTTCGCATAAAACATATGCCACGAGCTTTGTCTTGCTTTAAAAACGAAATAAGCCGCAAAGGCTGCTTATGATAACAGCATAAGCAGTATTAAATAAGCGTTCAGCAAACTGAAAACTGTAACCACCATTCTGCTGATATGCAAGTGTTATCGCCACAGTTTGCAGCTGCCGAGAATAACTGATCCTGTTAGTTTGATACATAACATTGCTCTATCAGAATAAACTAATTTGTCTGACATGGGTGATTGTTTTTGTGTAAACGATACTTTAAATATTTTATGCACAAAACGTCTTTGCAGATTGACGGGGTAGAATAAGTATGAGGGAGCGTTGCGCTGTAGCTTAAATTGTGCACGTAGGCATCGTCACATCTACAGTAATGTTTATCAGCAGGTATTCAATTTCTCTTGTCACTCAAACATCTCATGTCAAACGCTTAGCTGCGAACGCAGCAGAGTCGATTCAGGCCTCTGGGAATAATCCTTGTACCGCTCTTCAGTATCCTACAACTTAGTTACAAATATTGCCTTTCCGTGAATATTCTATAAGCAGGGGTGAAAGAGGAACTGGAACTGACACCTGCAGTATGATTAACCAGCATAGCATAGCCGCTCAAATATTTGTGTCAAACTGTCAGATGCGAACAACTTAGTGTAGTCTAGTTAAGGTAATTCTAGTTTTATTAATTATGTGGCTTTTCATAATCCTATCACCTCATCATACCTGTTACCTCCTCGTAACAATAAGAGGTCAACTCTTAGGAATAGCGTAAATAAAAGGCGGGTCGTCAAATGGTCTCTTGTTTTACTCTTAATTATGTGGCTCAGTCCGCAGGATGGTCAGGCATCAAAATAGCTGATGGGATATTCCGACAGATTATTTCATAATCCTATCACCCAGAAGGGTCTTGGTCGGCGAATAGCGCGTGTAACCCATACCTGTTACCAGCCCCTCCTCGTAACAATAAGAGGTCAATTCTTAGGAATAGCGCACTTAAATAAAAAGCTGGTCGTCTAGTGGTCGATTCTTGTGGTGCTTACTCTTCAGTTTTGCTTTCGATGACACAGTTGGACCAAATAATCCGCAGCATGGTCAGGTAACACGATATCTGATGAGATATTCCGACAGGTTATTGACATCAGGCACATAAAAACAGTATATTGTTCAGAATGTTAGCCTCGGCGATGTCATTAACGACCCAGAAGGTCTGAGTCGGCGAAACTGCGTGTATGATGCTTTGCCAATACGGAGAAATACAATTTGAAAAGCAGTTTTCCAAATCATTTTGCCCGAAATTATTTCCTATCAGAATATCCCTCAAGTGCGGTGTAGATCATAAATGCAGCTGATGGTTTGACGTGTTTCGATGAATAGGAATTGACCAAGAGTGGTCAAGAATTTTACCTGCCAGCAGCTATACGGCCAAATCACAAGGCGACCTACGTGTGTGAGGAGGCTTGGAAATTGATGCTGGAGCAATTACGAAGACTTATAGGCTGAAAGTATGGAACAGAAAAAGACGAAGGCAGCAGGCAGGTCAGCAAAAACAGTGCCTTTTAACTGCATTAAGTATTCGCAATAGGATGAATAGACTACATTGCTTTTACCAAATATGGCTCGAGAGGTCATTTATTTAATACATATAGTTTACATTAATTTTTTTCTGGATATTTATTCAGTGAATTCTTTGCTTAAGAACAAGGTAACACAGCATACTCACTCACTCACTCACTCACTCACTCACTCACTCACTCACTCACTCACTCACTCACTCACTCACTCACTCACTCACTCACTCACTCACTCACTCACTTACTCACTCACTCACTTACTCACTCACTCACTCACTCACTCACTCACTCAATAACTCTCTAACTCACTCACTCACGCACTCACTCACGCAATGCTATCCTGAACATCATTGGTGTGTTTAAATGTAAATTGTAGGTTAATGGAGTAAGGGGAAGTGGTCTGAAAATAATGATCAGTTCGTAAGCTGATGATATGATACGGTCGCTTTTGGTTTGGACCAATTAATCGCTTGCAAAGCAGATATTATTAATTAGTCTCTGAGTCGCTTTCAGTTATCACTGTGAAGGCAAGGTTGAGCAGGAGCTCTTTGGGGACCACTTGTCAAGCCCGAACAGTACATCAAACAAAAGACAGCAATGTATCAATGTTTTACGTATTAACTGTCGAGTCGTGCATTGTATTTGATAGTTTTCATATGTAACGATCAAGACTCGGACGAATCATTCAAGACATTCACGCTCGTAAATGTTATATATTGCCGCACACAAACCGCTGCTGAACCAGCGAGGTTCGTGGTGACTAGGGGTTTCAATGTTCTTGAAGCCAAAACGCTATGCATAATGAACTCAGAGGTTTTGCTGATGTGTAATACAAAAGGCATATAGTGGAACGGAGTCTGACAAAATGAATAATATTTTCTGTTATAATTAATTTCCTTGACCATGGCTTTCTTTAGCCGACACGTGTATCTACTCAAGCGCCACTCCTATCGTAGGTGGTTTATGTCCAACCTTTATCATGTTCTGTGCCGTTCAGAAAACTGGATTGTCCAAAAACTTGATTGTTTAACTGCATCGTATGTCGCATATAAAGCCATATTAACCAACCGATGTCTGTAATAGAAGATACGTTGCGGTTATCGGAAACTTGGGATAGCGCCATCCCCCAAAAAGGTAATGGTGATGGTGATATCTGGGTTTGATTTCACTTTCAACAACGAGTTGATATTGCGACGGTGATGGATGAGGATGATTGTTGTGCTTGGTCAGCTCCCCTTAAGTGCCTTGGCACAAACCAATGCCGTTTGGACGAAGGTCCAGCACGGTACATTTGAGCTCCCCCAAAAAGGTATTGCAATTGTCAATTAAACCTAGCGGTGCCGCACTGGCCATTGGGTTGCTTTACCTTGCCATACATTTATATATAGCTCGCTAGCTGCTAAAATTGTTCTAGTCAGATATATTAGTGGACTCAAGCTACAATGATTGTTTGTTTGTTTGTGGGAATTTAAGTAGTTTATGGTTACAGTGACCTTCTGCGACTTACAATGATTGAATCACCTGCAGTATATTTGTCATTGCCTGATTATGGGCACATATAAACTGAATAATCAGCTTACCTGTCCGCATTATTTAATAGAATCCAGTGAAATGAATATTTTATTCATAATCAGTTGAAGGTCAGCAATATATTGTTAGTAATGTGCCATAATGTTCTGTTTAAAAGTCGAAAGGCTAAAAATTGGCACTTGATAGTTGTGCTTGCCGCAAAGCAACACAGAAATATGCATTGCAAGTCGACTGTCTGTACGCTTGATATGCGAAGTTTTGAGGTCTGACAAGGACAAGGTTTGACAGGAAATGAAAATGTTATTTGGTCTCAGTTAGATTTTATGTACATCGAGGTTTAGTGCTAATGAATCGGACTAAAGGAAGCTCGGAGTAGTTGGGTTATGAGGGGTCAATACTGACTGTACGTTGTCTGCTTTGGTTAAATTTATTATCAGTTAGTAACGATCCTTTTATATTGACCATATTCCCTCTAGAAGGTCACTTTCCCTCTACAGCTGCCTATGCCCCACATATCTTTTCACGATTTGCCTATTGAGGCACACGCAATGAAAGAACACCAGAACCCCATCGCCATTTCGTTAATTCATTTAAGTAAGCATAGCAATGCTCCTGGCTTATTCAGGGTCGGACAGGATCTTTTTTTGTGATACCTTCAGATAATCGGTGCGTGTTTGTATGATATGTTACCATAAAGTCGGCCTATTTGAGATATTAGGTTCACAAGCTAATAATTGTTTTAAGAAGAGCCGTGCAAGTTCTTCGCACGCTTTATAATTACCTTACCACCATGATACAAACCAGTGTTGAATGATACGTACATGTACTTCTAGTCACTACCAACATGTATATAAGAGGTAAAAGAGTGAATGGTAAAGCTATTCTGAGACAGTGTTAAGCCTCAATCCAGGTAATTACATTGCAAGATAATATTGGCTCTGAACAGTTGCCATACGATTGCAAAATATAGCTGTCGCGGTTGAATGTGTAGAATTGTGTTGTGGCATATCCAAAGGCTGCTTTCGAAGAAAATCGCCGATGCCACGTCAATGTTTTCAGCCGCTGTGGTTTAGTCTCCTCAAGTGTACCCAGACAGTCGTTTTCGGTGACCTACATTCAATTTGTTTTGATTCAGAAAAAAATTACCAACATTACTTATTTTGTCTACAACGGATTTAAAACATTAAGGTGTAATCCTTTAAATGCACCTAACCACAAAAAAAGCACAACTTAAAATAGCCGTGAGGATTCAGGAATTGCGAACTGTGATTATCCTAGTTGTAAGCTCGTGTGACGTATTCCCCGAGTATTAGTGAATGGCAACATCGTCACTTGGGCATGAAAACCTCATCATTTGTATTCATACTATTACAAGCAACCGAGAAATAACCGGAAGCATTTAACGTTAATATGCAAAGGGGCTTGGCTGTGATGTATCACTTTGAATATCAGGCCGGAGATCGGGAGCGAGGATGTTTCAGAACGTGTCCTGTGATATAATGCCAAGCATTATAAGGCTCAAAACACATGCCATTCATTTGAAGTACGCATCGGATTATCAATGTTATGAATCAATCAACATTCAAATATCACGACCTCTTATGGTTACCTAGGAAGATACAGTGAATGAAAAGGCCGAATACTCCTGATCGGCTCGCAGTGTGCAAAGACGGCCGCTCATTGGAGCAGTCAATCCATGTTGGTCCAATCGTAACTCACATTAGATTGAAGCACACTGCTGTTCTATTTCCTAAGCGATTTCTAAATGACGGCGTTCATGATTGGCTTCATCTGCCAATAATGGAGACAAATTATTAAGGTCGTTCACTGAATCCTATCTAGAGAGACAGCGCTCTAGCGATGTCCGTTTTGCTTTCGTTATGTCTGTCACGTCATCCCTTTGCAAGCAGGACGTGACGGTTAATTGTAACCCTGCATGTAAACATTCGTAAGGTGAAGAAAACCCACAGGATTCAGTCGATAGCCAATTTATAGTGTCCTTGTAAGTTTCATGAAGCGCACAGTGCCACTAATTAAGCAATATCTTCGAGACCACGAGGAATTGAACCTGTCAGATTCCATAAGACGAAAAGTGTAATTTAGCTGCGCCGCAGGGGGAGGAGTAATTTAGCTGCGCTGCAGTGGGAGGAGGGATCTTTAATTTCGTCAAGCCGATGTTGCAGATTAGAGTAAAATAAGTTCAAGGTAACATAAACGAATCGTCAAGCTTTAATTAAAGGTCCTCTTGGTCACTGTATTAACTTTTGTGAAAAACAAATAGATAATTTAATATGTATGGAATCAAGTTAAAGATAGGGATGCAATTATGGATTTTGGTCCATATCAACCACATTGCAGTATCTACCTTGGCAGTTATAATATTCCTCGTTTTCTAGCAGCCAATATTTTGCCAGAGAACTCGGATATCTTCCCAATATGCTGTTCAATGACTTCAAAAAGTGTTAAATTTTGTTAACACTAGAGTTTTTAAAAATAGGTTGGCACAGGTCACCAATTAGTTATCATCGAATACGGATTGAATTCCGAATAATAAAAATTCAATGACGATGTGTGGAGTGGAAACTGCAACAGTAGGTGGATAATTTAGTAATGAATAAATTATGGTTTAAATACGTTAATACGTCCAATTGCAGTGCTCAATGAATCAACATTGATAAAACGATCATTTTAAAGCGTGATAATGAAGCTTCGTTAGCTATTTCAATTATTCCAACGTAGACGCTAGGTGGCACGCTGTGATTCTAGAGTTGCCAAGATTTCTCTGTAATTCCTTCGTCCATCGCCGGATGCGAAACGCTCCAGGTATAGTGTTTTCTTCAAGGCTGACAAGTGTATCGCTGAGTACTAACGTTCAAGGTTTTATAGAGCCCGAAGTGATTGACAAACTTTGATGCAGTTGTGTTTGCTAAAGTGTATTCATTTGAGTCACATGTCTAGCTAAATAAATGGCACGTTGGTCAATATAACAGAATACAGTTAGCTACATGATGTTCCGCATAGCATAAACATCTTCTTATAAGGGCGTCGACATCAGATAGCCACCCATGGATCCGCAAATTCAGTCGCGGCCTTGATCACTTTTTGGTGGACCCAGTCTTAAAAATGTCAACAGCATACACGGCACACACACACTGAGGAATAATTGGTCTAAGTTCCTACAGCCAGCGGGCTAACTAATTAAATGTAGATATCAAAGGTCAACATCACCGTCAGACTGCTGGAAGAGACACGCTGGTCAAACATCGCTTCATTCATCTATGTTGCGACATGACCACGTAGCGTCTGTCAACTGTCGCTGGATCTGATTAAATTTAAGGTGATTGTGATTTAAGGCACAGCAGCCGCCACACGTGCCAATTCTTAATTGCCACTCGTAATTAATTGGCGAGCATTGGATACGACTAGGAATTATCTCTTCAATTGACGCTTGAGAGGCTCCATGAATGTCAAATCAAATGTATTGCAACAATATTTCACTGTGCTTCCTTACATTATGACGGGATAATGGTAATAATAATACAGGATGGTTCCAGATACAACATTTACAGTCAATTAGTAAAACATATACATTATAGCTGTATTGAGCACCCAGCGTTTCAAAATGATTGAAATGGTCCCAAATGATTGTACGTTCTGGTTAGGTTGTTTTTGGTAATGCACTATGTACGTAGTATGTACACAATTGAGCGACATAAAACATGTATGTAACATGCCCGTAGCGACAGTACGTTGTGAAACTGTCTGAGTCAGACCTTTCAGCGATGTGACATTCGTTTCTTATCTTCGAATTTATCGATAAACATTAATCTGAACAAATCAGTATAGAATGTCAAGATAAAATATTTTGACTATTTTTAAATACATTTGAGATGATGTAAATCTAATCTTTATTGTAGATGAAAATTTTCTGTAATTACGAAAGTTGGCCGGATTAGTTAATAGTTGAATATGCAGCCATCACTGCCAAAATCTCCTAATTTCATGGTATGTTTTAATGCGAATTATGTTACGAATATGTACAGATAGATTTAGGCTGTAAATGTTCTGCAGGTGACATTGCTAAGTGCCCAGGGCGGCCATAAAAAGGGCGACACAGTGCAGAGAATGTTTCAGAACATGGAAACGGATAATCTGTGGTCAGCGCCTCTAAACCAAATCATCAACAGTATGTACACGGCAACATCGGGCTTGATATCCGATTCTGACATGGACTATTGATTTGTTTGTAATAAATATATGACAAAATGTCTTAGTTTTCAAAACTTTGGGAGAGGGGTTAACAACACATGATTTATTTTGGCTCACACTGTAAGTATACACATATTAGCCTTGATCAGATTATAAAAGATTTAAAGATAAATGATGAACTTTTGTTTAAGTAACACGGATAAGAAATTAAAGCCAAAATGCAGACGGTATTGTATCATTTTCTTTCTATATTATCATGAAAACAGAGGCATGTAAACATATCCAACCACAAGCCAAGGTTGATGAAGTGGAGATGGCTATCTCCTTGACACTGAAGCATGCTCCTGGGGAGCGGAGTGGATGCTTGTACAAAGTGAGCAGCAATATAATATTTTACTTGATTTGATCTAGACGTTATTACTTTCAGACTTAGGAGCATAAATGTTAACAGGTTTTGATCGACATTACATTGCATAAAGAATGTGGTTGTTGTAAAACTTCAGTTGCCTATCTCGATATAACTTTTTAGAGTATGTATGCTAAATATACATTGATAAACATCTGTCTGACTGAAGGCTCGTGCAACCAGCAACTAGGGGAAGTCCCCTTGCTCTGTCTGGCCTACATCGGGCTTGATTTCCGATTCTAACATTGACTATTGATTTGTTTGTAATAAATGTATGACAAAATGTACATGTTTTTCTTTAACTTGATATGCATTGGAAAGGGTAGTGGAGAGGTACCATGTTGGTTGTGGAAAGGTAAATTCCGTGTTGTTACGTAGTTGTTATCAAAATAAGTTACGTAACCACCACCAAACTACTAAGTATTTGATAAGTATCCAATGCGTATTTCTATTTGCCGAGTAGGCTCTCTAGAAGTTATCGACAGTAGCGAGCAACAGGGATAGTCTATGATTTGTATATTTAAAATCCTTTGAGACTTCCACCAGTATTTACAGCTTATTGTATGTATTCTTTAATATTAGTGATAACTTGATGTAGTTTTGCACCAATAACAGTTTTGGATGGATATAAGGAGGAATAGCTGGACATCCAATAGAAGCACAAAAGTTTTTAAATTGAATGAATTGTTTCCTACTTAACTTATCGATATCTTGATCGGATAGATATTCCCACCGAAAAAAAACATGTGTGAATCTGGCCAACATGGGTTTGAAATGAAAAGGTGATTGTTTCTGGTATGCTCACGGCATAAATTGTAATCATTGTGTCGTAAGATGAATACGTTTTGAGATGGAAGGCAGGTTAAGATATACCTTAACGACTGTAGCATATGTCGATAACAGACCTTGCACGACGACTATCGTCGTTATACAACATGCTCTGTGAACGTTAATCAAGACAGTTGTGTGTTGAATTTAGAGAGTTTGGATAACTGCGATATTCTCCCTAGACCTGCAACAATTCTTTTCACTGTTCACGGCATCTCTCCTTTCTCGTAAGCTAATCACTTAGCGCTGTTCTTTTGTCTCAGCTATCTTCATCCATAATGGGTGCGGTATTGGCCTCAATGTACATATCGTCATTCTTTAGGTGCGAAGAATTTCCTAAATGTGCACGAGCACAGGGCATTTAAAACCTTGGCTGACGAGAACAGCACTGCATATCTCAATCCTCTGTAACTGTCCTGCCGAAATAGAAATACAGACTTAAGTCAATGATTCTCGTAACGCTTAATCCGTCCCCTATCAGCGCTTTGTCGCCCCCCGATAAATGCCCGCCAATTTCTTCACCTTGTGCTTCACTCCGTCATCATAATAGTTGTTGTGTCTTGATCGTAAAGTGACATCGATATAGGACCTCGCGCGATATTAAGCGTCCATTATGTGTTGTTTCATTACGTCATAAATGACGAACTATGGTTCTATAACGCCCTTGTCATGGAGTGAAATCATTTCACGGAGGCTCCATGGCGACTTTTGATTACGTATCGGGTTGAATGTTAGACTATCGCGCATTATTCGTATTATGCAACGCCGCTGGTATTTGCACTAAAATTAAGCATCGGGCATAAAGTAAATTTGAACATGGCCTTTGATGGCGGGATGGATTCCACGGCGAAAATGATTAAGCAGAGATGCTTACAGAATTATAATTCAGCCACATAGGGTAGGTTTTGCTCTACGGTTATCAAGGGCGATGCCGCAAGTATGACGCATGCAAAGATGTACTGGATATCATGCAATATTGGAAGCCTAATTTCCCTATCGTATTACGCCTTTGCATAGTGAAATGATTGAATTTGCCCAACGGCTTCTGATACATTCCTTTCCGTCTGCGTTATGCAACAACTCTCACGGCATTAAGACGCCCAAGTTCGTTAGCTGCAGTTTTACCGATATTGACTACTGTTATTGTGCTACTGACCTCGTTTGCAGGGGACCATCAACATTAATCACGGAAATATTTAGGTCGCAAATTGTGCCCGAACCGGTTTCTATCAAATACCCTGGTCATTGACTGACTCTTTATAGAAAATCACATGTATAAAGCATATATTAGGTTACTGATGATTTGACCTGACTCTTGTCATAGTAAGACTACGACTTACGGTATAATATTCAATTTGAAGATTTCATATTCATCTGGAGATTGATGATTGTATTGATTATAATTATGACCTTGCGGGAAATATTCCATCAGCAGGTTTATTGGGGTCGTATATGGCTCACCGATTTTCCATACAGCGATTTTGTAACAATGCTCTCCGATAGCAAGGCATTAAGGTTAGGAGATATGTGTGTCTTATGGACCACCTCTGGTGATAACTGTACACAAAGTAATATATGAATTAATCGTATTCTAAATATTTGGTTGCGTTTACGTCTATCTTACAGCTTGTGTCGGCTCGTTTGAATACCACCGACGAGGTTCCCGCCTGAAAGACTGTATAACAAACAATGACGTAATTCTGACAGGTTTAATCGCTGGTGATATTGATTTAAACATGTGGAATAGAATATTCTCAAGATAACTGCAAGCCCTAATGTGGTCCCTGGTGGCACTTGTTTCTCATGGCCATAATACATTTTTTCGTAATTACAAGCATCTCCAAAACATACACTCCAGGGACATCACATGAATGGCGTACCGAGGCATCTAAGCAACTGCAATGTTTTAGCTCCATTAATCAACCACAATGTCACGAGAACAATAGAAAAGGCTGGCTATTCATTGAGCATGCAGCTATATCTATTCATCTAGCTGCACATGTCCATTGTGCCATCACTTGTGATGCACAGATCTTTTTTTAGCTGGCATTATATATCTCGCGCATGCATAATATGAGTTTTTGATTATGCATTACCGTTATCATTTCCCACTGCTTGTGAAAAAATTATGAAAACTTTGTAACTACCTAAACTTCTAATCCTATCAAATATCTTGCATGTATATTTGCAAAACATGTAGATCGGTTCCAATAAAGTTCTATCAATCGCATGAAAAAGGGTAGTATTTATATCGCTATTTTTCCAAACGTCATATAGGTCACTTGTTTGTCATTACCATATTCTTAGCTGCATGATATCACAATGACTGGCTGTCCCTGAAACTATTGCTCAGCTCATGATAAACGTGTGCATGTTGTTTAGGATCACAAATAATCGATTGCTTCAGTTGTTGTCACTTCCAGCCACATATAATGGGACCCGTATTTAAGCTGTTTATAAGAGAAATGGTACGAGTATGAGAAGAATATAATGAAGATAAATAATATTTTTATTTCTACAGTCGATTGAATAAGCAATGACTGTTAAACGAATATCCTTCAGATGCGAGCATACAAAATGATGCTCAGCTGAGCATCGCAATTGATAATAATATTGTTTTGTAGCCATCCAAAGTGATGTCAAATAGCGTCATATAGACATATTCATTACCAACATATCTAACATGGCACACTATGTGTGGCAGATTTAAAGTTACTCTAAGCCCATTGCTAACCTGGATCATGCTGTATAAGTCCTGTTCATCGAAATAATGTATGTCTCTCGTATGTAATTTTTGGTAGAGATCTTAAAGTGCAAGTAATGGGTAAAATATGAATTTTCGGGATCTTATAGAACGCGATTTTCTGATCAATAATTTGCAGTTCTTTTTTCGATCCGACGCGTAGTAAACAAGAAATAAGCAAAAACAAACAACACATTCCGGAACTTCCCGACCACGCACCGAAGATGAACAAAGGCGCTGTGACGTCATATGTCACCAGAAGATCTATGTTACCACGGACGCCTTTTCTATTCGCGAACTAGCTGTCGTACTAATTTATCGCTATTTACAGAAACTCATCAGTGTTTTTGTATCCATGGTTTCTTGAGAATCTGTAAGTATACTCATCCTTACATTTCCCATATGAAAGTCGAATTAGAATTCATTAGTTATGTTTCCGTACTGATTTTGAAAACAGAATTTGCACTTGCCCGTTGACAAAATTGACATGGCCGGTAGTGATCAGTGTGGGGCGGCTCAAGTTTTATAAGGCTGTTTCACAGATAACATATAGATTTGTCTCGTCAGGCTGCAATATGTAGATGTATGCTAGCCTGACAGTAGCTTACACTTGTCCTAAACAATCCTCGGACGATGCCCAGTGCTCAGTGAGTCAGTTCTGGCCTACTGTCAAATTTGCTTCATATAACTTTACCCTTATGTCTTCCAGTCTGTATCATCATTGTGCGAATATGTGAGTACCAGTACTGCAATAATTCGCATCTAGGGCCTCAAACGAAGCATGTCATTTCGTTTGGATGACCAAGGACTCCAGTTGGACTGCATCATCACCGATAGGCACACGAGTATCAATAAGTACATCCGTGATGACCAATGAACCAGGTGCACTTGCTGAAATGTATGACTACCCTGACAAGGAGGAGGATGAGAGGCAGCATATGGAGAGGTTTCTTCTTTAGATGAGTCATGTAATAAGGTATCTAAAGGTGATGATGAATATTGGTGGTGGTAGTGATGGGGTAGGGGAGGGGTGGTGATGGTGGCATTATATTGGTGGTTGGCCGATTGATATTTGCTTGTTTACAAGTAATATCTAAGCTCTGTTTATTTTTCAGCTTTGGCTTCAGCTAAGTCAAGCTTGTAACATTTAATTTTACCTATCTGTTAACAAGTGCACAAGGACATAACTATTTCTTATCATCATACTTACAAAATAAATGGTAAATATTGGGGTTAAAATTCACTTTGAACATCAAAGGTCATTTCAAACTGGTGGTGTAAGATGACGAACAAACATTGGAGTTTAAGATCCTATCGCCCAAATGACACCACCGTGCATAGCACACAGTGGGATTTGAACTTGCCACATTTGGGAAACTAGACAAACACCCACCCTGCTAGACCACAGTTGTGGACCTATCATCTTAAACATCATTGGTGAGGTAACTGCCACAATATGACCTCTGATGTTGAAAGTGATGTTAAACAACAATATTAACCATTTTTATTTTCAAATCATCCAGCATGTGTATGGCTTTATGACTTAATTTGAATGTTAAATGGGTCTAAGGTAAGCTAAGCTGTGGTGAAACTCAAACACTGTTTTATGATTCCTCTTTGTGTCTTGCTGAGAATTAATTTTGTAAATATATATGTTGGACTGGTGTATATATTTTGCCATTTCTATTATCACAGACAAGTGAATAAGAACCAGACATTGTTGGTATTTGTGAGCAGAATTGCATAAGCATTATTTGTATAATGTGCCCGTGAAATTTAATCATGATGATTGATGTTCAATGGCACAGGATATATAAAATATCCTGCAAAAATTATTAAACGACTGTTAACATACTGTTATTTGAGTGATAAAATATCTTTTGTACGAGATACAGGATACAGGAACAAGATGCCCTGCAGGTATGTCATGATTTTGGAATTGATGCTTCCTATCATTTTATGCATATGGTATAATAAATTAGGTGGACTGGCCTTAACTGAATTTTGTTGCTCGTTGTCATCAGCGTGTAGTATCATCATAGCTGAATGTAAATAACAGAATAAGACACATAATGCTTTTTTGTCCCTTTATTATTGTAATACTGGCAGTTTGAAACCAACATAAACTGATTCACCCTTGGGAAATCATCTCTAATTTTAAGTACAGCACAAGCTGGCAGTGGCACTCTATGATGTCTGCCTAGATTACCCGATCACCACTGTACCAACTGCCGATATGCAGTGAATCGGAATAACCTGCAATAAAAAGAGTACATGAATATTTTTCATCAGTTATCATCTGAACCAGACCATTTTTAAGTATATTCACACATGCTGAGTAGTAACTTTCTTCTTGTACCTCTGGATATAAGCACTATATGCTATTTCTAGTGTCGAGGGACGCAGGAACCCTGAGACAAATCCTGGGTGTGCTGTAATACAGGACGCTGCCATAGATTTTACTTTCTCGAGAACTTGTGGAATTTCCTGGCAGCATTTACTCTCTGCTACTGTAATCATTGGCCCACATGAGCACCTCGTACAGAACATAATTACAATGAATAACTAGCTTTTCAGCAAACAAAAAATTGACATAAAACATGAATAAGAAGATGACTTGAAGCAAGACTTAAGGACAACTGTAAAGTAAAGAGAAAAATATCTGCAAAGATTGTTTGGACTGAAATGTGCCAATACCAAGTGCTGTTACCCAGTCGGCTCAAGTCCTCTTCTTTTTGAGGAGAATTTGCAGGCCTTGTCTTAGCTGGAGGTTCAAATCTGCATGTCTGTATGCCCCCCTTAGGTTCCTAGTTCCTCTTCTTGGTGAGACAAACACTCACTGCTGTAATCCAGCTCATCGCTTCCGGAGTTGTCTGTATATGAGGAAGATGAGGACATTTTGCTCCCTTGACATATAATAAAAGCAAAGTATAATGGCAGTTATGCACTGTACTAGGTGTAAGTAATAAATATAGAACTAATAAGGACAAGATAAAGTATGTATTATTGAGGTTGGTACCCCAGGTAATTCAAAGAACTAGTGTAAGGCCTTGAACTCTTTAAAGGCCTATGATATATGTAGTCATAAACATGTCACTGAACTTGGATCCTGTGCAATTCACTGGAGAGGTATATTCAATTGTAAGAGCTTATCCCTGATAGGTCTCGGTTCCCAAAACCAGTGCCAATATTTAAAATAAAATTGATATTTTCTGTTGTCAAGGGGAATATAAATTATTGAAATTTTATTCAATTTATAGCAAAAACGAAATATCGAGTGAAATCCCCATTTAATGTAGTATCAGTTTTCATTTGCGATTAAATCAAATAAAAGTACAAGAAAAGATATTCTCCGTAACAGGACAGGCAAATGGTGAATCAATCATTGATAACCATTAAACGGGTCTGAAATCGAGGTGCAGACCTGTTCCAGTACAGCCTGTATTATCGCTCGGTCCCCTTTGGTTGACGTTTTCACCCAACATAATTGAAGTTTATCACAATTTAATGTATTCTAGGCGAACAAGTACTCCATGCCACATTAAATGATGTGATTCGTTGCGGTATATGATGTACATGATGACGGTATAAAATACGATTATGCTCACACCTACCACAGTTCCCATGTAAACAAACGAGGAAATGACTGCGCTATCCGGCTGGACGGTGACATATGACGTCACAAACTCAGGAGCCAATGGCCGTCGTTTTTTGCGCATATGCCAAAACGGTCCGAAAAATCGATGGAAATATTGAAAAAAAAAACACACAAAACGACATCTATGGACGAAAATATTGTCGGAAACGTCTTTCACAGGCTGAAATACACCTTATTCAACTTTGATTAGGGATTCGAAAATAGACGTTACTTGCACTTTAAGTGAGAGTCATTGAGCTTTTACAGCATGCCGGCAGAAAATTTGATGACGACATTTAAATTACTTCATGTTAAACCAGGTCAAGAAAACCCTTATGGAATCGAACTGAAGGCCGCTCTGCTGCTGATTAATGAAGTTATCCATTAGCTAGGGGCCACACCGGAAGTAATCAGGGAACGATTTTGGGCAACCGGCCGTACTGTAATAGACGGATGAAGGACGCGGGTAGTGCATCGCTTCCGTTTTATGGACGAGCCGGGACATTGCATGCAGCGATAGTCTTCACTAACTAGGACCATGAATCAACATGCAGGAAAAGAGTTGCACGCCAAAATGAGATGCGTTTGCTTTTTCAAGGACCACATGTATCATTTAAAGGTGTTCACTGCTGACCTAGTTCTTAATGAAGTGTTTTTAAGGTAACGTTAACGTATGAAAGTCGACGTCGTTCTCGTAATCAACGTGAGTCGAAACCAAGGAAAACACATTGTTAATATCAGCCATACGTACATATCTTGCGTATTGGTTCTAAATTTTCCATTCCATGAGTATTTCGGGAGAAAGTTAAAATTATTTGACCGTTGCTAAGTAAAGCCTTACAGGATATTATAGTCCCATCGCTCTCCGCTGTGGTCTATTATCAATGTCGTGATTTTACAATTCATTTCATCATTCTAGTGTCTGGCAAATATTCATGGTAGGTCAATCCTTCGTCTTTGAGACAAAAACAATCTTCGCTTTTGTTTCACAAATGATGGCAAAAGAGAATATTGGCAGGTACTGCAGTATATTGAGCTGTATGTTAAATTATTCTTAACTATCACTGAAATGTGAAATATATTATGTAATTAATTGCACATCAAGAGCATTGGAATTACGTATTGTCTTATTTTCGCCAAAAAGTTATATATTTTCATTCAGACATAAGACATTGATAACATTTTATCAGCGAACGCCAGCTGTAGTATTTACTTGATCACAAGGATGAGTTCAGTACTGCACATATGTACTTGTTTAACATGCATAATGATATAGCGATGCTGCCACACTGACCTTAAGTAATGTGTTGTGCACGCAACTAGTATTCGTCCTATCATTACAATTAAAATTTGGACGCGATTATGTTCTATCCTATTAAGTTTTCACCCATAAACCAACAGCTTTCTTACAACAATTAGGCTTGTGAGTGTAATTGAATAATTACTGTTTGCTGTCACAGAGGAATGCGTCGAAATATGTTCTTTAATTAATGAATAAGTCGAACACTTATTGAAAGCCTTAACTGTATGTATTGTTGTGTAGTTTTAACTGGTAATCACTTATTCTATTCATTACTCTCCTCCTATGCAACATGATATCAGTGCCATATTTGTAAAACAAAATCCGAATTGATTTCACGAAATCGTTTCGTTTCAGTAAGTCTCATTACCAACAATACAAATTTCCGTAGATCATTTATTGTCTGATGACGAAAGGCTGGACGACAGTTTCATAGTGTTAAAACGCACTGGAAAAGGTGATATCATCGCTATGTAATTCTATAAATAAGAAGTGCATAGGTTCGCATTTAATGAAATGAGAATACATCATTATTTGCGGATATTACATCGGCTGTAACAAACCTGCAATCTGATAACTAAGACCAAGCTGACACATGCAATCAGACAATTGCTGCAAGAGGGAGTGAGCGAGTGAGAGGAAAGAGAGAAAGAAAGAGAGAGAGAGAGAGTGAGAGTGAGAGAGAGGGAATAAGAGAGTAAAAGGGAGAGAAAGAAAGAGAGATAGTTAGAGAGCAAGAAAGAAAAAGAGAGGAGATAAAGAAATCAGGAAAACCAAAAGGACATCTTCTTCTAAGGATTTCACTTGTTAGGCAATTAGTTAAATTGATGCACATATAATTACTACCTACACGTTTGAAAACATTAGATGGAGTTTGAATTTAAAAACAAACATACAACTCTCGGCGAGACTCATCATACATCATCTTATATGTATATACAAGTACATGTACATAATTTTGTATATGTAAACATGATAAACATGTGTATACATAACCAAGGATATAGACATATTAATATACATATAAATAGACACACACACATATGTATACATATACATATAAATATATATTTGCATAAATGCATGGATATGTATATATATTGAGATATATATGAATATATATATATATATATAGTTATATATATATATATATAATATATATATATATATATATATATATATATATATATATATATATATATATATATATATACATATATATATATATGGAGTTTAAACAAACATACCACTCTGCGTGACGCATCATACATCATTGTATATATGTACAAGTATATGTACATAATGTTGTTTATATAAACATGATAAACATGTGAATATATATACAAAAATATGTACATAGAATAATATACAAATATATATAGATACACACACATATGTATATATATACATATATATATATATTTGCATAATTGTATGGATACGAAATATATAAAGATATATATATATATATAAATATACATATATATATGCATGAAAATACACACACACACACACACACATATATATATATATATATATATATATATATATATATATACGGTATATCATAAATATATATATATATATATGCATATATGTGTATGTATATTTATATATATAAATATGTTTATATGTATAAATATATATATATATATATATATATATATATATATATATATATATATATATATATATATATATATATATATATATATATATATATATATATATATATATATATATATATATATTTATATATATATATAAATGCAAACATATGTTTGTCCGGATGTATATAAATTGTCTAAATACATATATATATATATATATGTTTATATCTACATATATATGTTTATATATTATGCATATATGTAAATATATGTGTTTGTACATATAGATAGATTATACATATGAATGTTTGTATACGTATATATTTATATTTATATTTATATATACACACATATATATATGTATATGCGTATCTAAAAATGTTTTTATATATATATATATATATATATATATATATGTATATAAGTATGCATGATTATTTATATGTAAAAATATGTATGCATATGAATATATATATACGTCTATATATATATTTATATATATACATTTATAGTCTGCTTTACTTAATCTGTGCGTACCGCTCTGTTGTTGCTGCCTTATGAGAATGTGATTAAGCGCAACATGCACAGATCCTTTTGACTCGGTGTCGTGATGCCAATTCTTAATAATGTTAATATCTGTTTAATTCTAATTCGACGTTTGGCATTAAATACCTGTCATGTCTGTTTGCTTACGCACATCTGTTTATTAATTCTTGAACATTACTACTATCGATACATTCCTGTAACTGTTTTGGTTTCATTGCCCATGCAATGCTATCAAAATTGCAAATATGTTTCAGTAAGTCGTGCATATTGCAACATTATTAAGCAAACTATTGTGGCACCAAAATGAAAGGATATTGCCCAACCAGATGACATTCAAAACATCTGATGAGATTTATTTATCACTAGTGAAATTGAACAAATATGCACGGATAAGTTAGCTATTTAATTAATAACATTACGATGATCAGACAGTGATAAATACGCTAAGGGAGCTTCTGCAACTCTAACATGAGTGAACTAATCTATTTGACCGCAATCATATGAAACCGACGACGAGATAAAGCTGCACCATGCACATATTGAAACGACGCAATTGCTATCATTTGATATGTTGTACGTAAATCAATTGGCTGTGTATGGTCGTCATTGTCGACTTTCAATGAGTTTAAACAAGTGTTAACATTATACTGTGAACTGCGCTGAGCTTGAAAAATGTTGTTCACCAATGAGCACACAGAAGAGTACCGAGTCGCGCTGAGTAGAAGTCTCTTCAAATAGCAGTATTTACGGGCAAAAAATTATTTCCAGTGTCAGTTCTTTTCATTGCGTACTTATACAAAGCTGTTGAATTCTCGATCCATGGCTGTAAGCCTATTTCATACTTTGGCTAAAACTACAATAAATGCCATTTGGTCAGCTGTGGTTGAGGATTGGTGCATTACATCAATGCTCATGAATAACACTGATATATTGCATCCTATTGTTTGTTGTAAGGTTCAGTATTAACACATAGTTCCCCATCATCTCCTACTTAATCTGACATTCCTGGTAGTTGTCGAAATAAACTCAGTGCAGCAAACAGGATTGCAATGTACCTAATTAGAGACTCTTAAACGCTATCTGCGATAAGATACGATGAATTACTTCAAATGAAAAGCGATCGAATCATACCGTCTGCGAAGGCTTTGGTCATCATTGTACCGATTCCGGTCCTTTATTCAAGCAAACCTCCAATATGAGTATTTATTTTAAACGCATAACTTACTAACATATTACTGATGTGTTCTTGATACAAACTCGGTGAGAATGATGCGTTACCTCGTCAACTGGTCGCATAGATGACACTCAATAAACGCGTCATGATTATACATCTGAATGCATGTGTGCAAAATAAAAGCAACCAAGCCAAGTGTTGACGAAAGATTTGTGTTATTGCGTTTCAATATTTGTCTGTCCACATAACACGTGTAGAAGACAACAATCGACACATTTAGTGGTCGAACGAAAGAATATAATCAAAGATACTACTAGAAAAAGATATCCGACTCCTATCATTTGTGGCCTTTGAGCCGTGATACACATACGGTGGCGCCGCCGCACGGTGAGTTACCTTAACTAAAACAATGGCCGACGACGGTCGTTGATCCTACTACAGATTGTTCATCCCATCTTTTCTCTTATAGCTCAAATCAACGTGAATTAAACATGTCAAATAAATAAATCAAACAAAAAAGTTAAAATCTCTTTCTCAAAAACAAAAAAATTTTGCCCGATTATCAAACGAACGGACAGCTAGTGGCAGTGGTGCTTGCCATACAGTCTGGCAGTCCTTTTTTTCATGTATTAGGGCCTCAAATCACTTACCTCGACATCGATATATTCTAATTTGTTTTTAAAAGTGAATAGTGGACCCCCAAACCATACAATATCGTGATAAATCACGCAAATGACAAAACAAAGTTGCTCTATTAAATCGGAAAAAGGACGTGTATGAATGGCATTCGCCGAACAAATCGATCAATATTCATAAACAAAATCTCCATTTAGCGTGTAATTAAATACCTGCTGGGTCACCATATAATCAAGCGCGAATTCCCTTGGGCTTGGCTAAATTCGGTGGTATTCACAAGAAGCCGAACTCAAACTAATGAACGACCGGAAAAATACTATGCTTGATAATGAACAGTACTGCAGAATATATGGTCACACAATGAAGCGCCAGTTAATATTCCGAATGCGTGTAAACGCTTGGTCAGATAAAAGTTCCATTGATCCAATGCAGCTAGTTTTCTCACGGCAATACCCAAATAGTTCTACCCCATTTATATCCAAATAAGTTCTCACGACAATGAGCTCTAGTTGCCCCTTTGTCTCCTATATTGGTCCCGATGTGATGAGTGAGCGCTCATGCTACTACTAGCAACGACCATTGATTATGATTATAATGAAGGTTGTTTAATTGTGTGTCACTCATTCTCTTCAGTGCTGTGCATTGTGGTTGTTTTTTAATTTCAAAATTTCATAGCATCGTAAACCCAAAAGCAATTGCATACTCATAAGAAACGTGGCTAGTAAAACATTTTCCTTTTGATAAATCTATATTCTATTAACGGAGACGTCCAAGATCAAGTTATTTCCCTGAAATTGTTGATGACGGGGACAATTGTCGGAATTAGAATAACACCATGGATTAGTGTAAATTTACAGCGGGGATGTTGTTTGGAACAAATGGTGTGGATTTTGTGGGATCAGCTAGGTCAGAATGGAAAGATAATGGTTGCTAATTTTGGCGGAGATTAAGGCGGGGTAAGGAAGGGTATGTAGTTTAAAAATACAAGTACATAATGGTCGAAAAAAAATTAAACGAACCGAACCTTGCCAACATGTCCGACAACTTACCATCCGAAAATATTGCGGAGATTTTGTTAATGAGGAACAACTGAGCTAAGCACTACCAATAAAAATCCGGTAAAGGAACTAAGTAATACTGAACACTTGTAGTTTCTGTCACTAAGCTTTCGAGCATCATGAAGTATATCAACAAAAAGTTATGGGTAAGTCTAGCGATGATAACAATATATATATATATATATATATATATATATATATATATATATATATATATATATATAGATATATATATATATCTATATATATATATATATATATATATATATATATATATATATATATATATATATTATATATATTTATATATATATATATATATGTATATATATAAATCCCTTTATATATATATATAATATATATATATATATATATTTTATATATATACCTATACAGATATATATATACAGTTATATATATATAAGATATATATATATATATATATATTTATATATATATACATATATGTAAATATCTATATATATATTTTGCAGATTTGAATAACATAAATTATATTCTTAAAAATAAACTATAACAAACAAAATATCCCACGTGAAGCGATTGAGAAATGCAGCACTGTCTTGCACCTTTATTCTCAGTGCCTATAACAACGGGCAGGGCGATATTTTCTGATTGTGCTTACTGCTGACCTGTTGAATAATCGATTGCGTTTTTACTGCTAACCCTGTATATTAATCGAGGGTGGTCTATTCCATTGTATATTTTCTTCTCATACAACAGCGGTGCAGTAAGCAGATGCCTTTCAGGACGCTCTCAAGTCGTTACAAATGTCCTCATTCTTTACTGCTGTGATGTCGCTCTGGATGTCAGTATTGTATGTCATTCATTATTTGCAAAACAAAAAGCAACCCAAGGGTGCCATCTATTATGGCTAAGAGAGTTGCGATGATGCAAATACATTATTGAAGAGCACAAGGCTATTGGCGATAAAATGACTAATTGTTAAGAACAAAATAAGTCCCAAAGTGTCGCCCCAAGCGAGGGCTGAAATCGCGGCGCAACGTAAGTATGATACAGTTATGTGTACAATAATTCTCTCGAAGCAGAGGTCATTTCGTATTTTGCCCCTGCTAGCACCGCTGGTCACGTTATTTTTTATATCACGCGATTATGCCTCATTTAAGTGAGATAATATGTAAAGAACGAAGTTGCTAAACTTGCCTTAACAGAAGTGTATAATAAACAGAGCAGTGGGTTTACCGCATACTGGAACCGTCAATCATAATTGAATTTAAAGCAATGCGACGACGCATGAGACATCGTCAAATTCAGCCTATCGTGACCTGAAATGACCTTTTGATTAGTATAGGTTAGTATCAAACAATTCTCCAACGAATGAACGGTTTGCACATTATGTATTATTAGTTACATATCTAGTGCAGGTCTTTTAACGTTGGTAGGTGGATAAATAAAATACAATCTGGAAGCCCTAACACATTTAAACAAAATGTGTTTTGGAATATGCACCAACAAACAAATTCTACTCAATTGATTTTACTGTTGAATAGCCAAAGTCAAGGTAGCAGTGTCCTTTGTGTTGTGTGCCAGTAGACAGTTAAAGCAATAAGAAGTGTTGAAATGCATACACATAGTTTGTGCACACAGGTCCCTGCAACTGATCATTTGATTCCAGCCTATGTGGAATTCTAACAATTTGTTGTTTATTTAGGGTGGACTAAAGAAAAACTGTAAAGAATGCATGACACAAGTGATCAGTCATCGACTTTCCAAGTAACCGTAAGGTTGATGAAGATAATACAAATCTGGGCACTTGTCATTAATGTATGTTATTCTCACCATCTTGATTACCTTGCAGTTTTAACTAACGTGTATTTATGTCTTAATCGTCACACTAGCATCTTTGAGATCCCATTACACTTTGCTAATCAGCCATCAAGATCCACCTGTGGAGGTTTCGTAATAAGTTGAAATGAGCATTGCCCGACATGGCTCTAGCATATAATGGATGGCAGCTATAAGCGGGCTATAGAAATGAGACCGGGGTTTAAGGGTTTAAGTAAAAAAGATAATCTTATAGAGAGAAAGGTGAACATAAGGCAAAAGATATACATGTGGATGTATATATATATAAATATATATATATATATATATATATATATATATATATATATATATATATATATATATATATATATGTATTTACAGTTACATTACATATATATATGTAAATATAGGTATAAGTTTATTTATATACACACATATATATATATACACACGCATATATATATATAAATACACATACATATTTATGTGCATATAAATAAATACTCATATATATGGATATATATTCATATATATAAACATATTTATACACACATATATTTAAATTTAGTTATGTAAATAGATAAATATATTTATATGATGTATATATTGGTATTCGTATACATATTTGCATATAGACATATATTACTTTAAATATATACATTTATATACATAAATATATGCATATAAAATGTACATATTTATTCATATTTGTATAAATCTATACGCAAAAAACTATGTATTGATAGCTATATATATATATCTTAAATATATATATACACATATATATATATATTTATATATATGTATATATATATATACATATATATATATAAATATATTTTTATGCATATGTATACATATATAAATACGCATATGTTAATGTATTTATATATATATATGTATTCTTATATTTATATATATGTAGACATCTATTGATATACATATATGCATATCTATTTAAATGTACGCAAACATATAT
>CM067347.1:960138-997638 GCA_034190875.2 Urechis unicinctus
TCTGTAAGTTATATGGAACCATATAGCAGTTTAAAGTCAGTGCAGTAGTTGAAGGACTTCATAACCTTGTCCTATATACCGACATGTTAAACTATATATATATGTGCGCTGAAGTGGATCATGACATTAAATAGGATGGCGAATCATAATCAATGCGCAGAAACATGACGACCTGTCACTGTGGTCATAATTGAAGACATACAGTGCTTCGTAAAATCTACGCATTAGACCACGCTAATGTCAGGCTTCTGGTGCTTGTCAGAAATATTGCCACATTTGTCCAAAACTGGTTGATGATCCTCGATGATAAATGCGAATGAATTGATAAAGGATGCATGAGGAATAACAGATATTCCCCATTACAATTGGCTATAGCCATTTCAAGTTAATAGAAATACACATTTACGCAAAAAGTTGAACCATTCACCACTGTTCACTGTCTCAAGGTTCTGGGTTCTATGCAACACATCAAAATCAGTTAACGACAAAAGTGGTAGGATTATTTTTAAGCAATAAGAGTTTGCTTGGAGATCAGATTACTGGTATAATACGCGTTCAACGAGAACTCTCTCTGCTAGTTTGTTTTTATTTCCTGTAAGTAAACTGCAGCCAGGAAAAAATCCACCGAATATAATGTTTTATTATAATGATATATGTGCACTTGCTCGCTGTTACTAAATATGAGTTTGCATGGCGACAATACTTCCTATAGATATGCTTTATAACAATGAGCAGCCATCGTTATATAGGTTTTTATAAATCAGACAGAAATACGTGCCATTACATACGTTACACGTCACAGAACGCGGATATATCAACGTCCTTAGCTATATCAAATAGGTTATAACAATAACGATTATAACTTCATACATATAATCAAAGCCATTATAAAAGTTGTTTTTACCGAAATCTATCATTTCAGTATTGAACTGGCATTCGGGACTGGCATTGATTAGTTGAAGTAGATGTAGCGTGCATGGATGTTTTCACACAGGTAAACCGTTATGACACTGGAATCTGTTAGATAACAATAATCTCCATCACTAACTCGTCTCAGGGTTAGGCCGATTAAAGGCTGTCAGCGTATGAGCTATAATGTTCCAAGTTATCAGACAATTATCGTGTTCATTTGTTTTCACTCGACAGATATCTTAGACGAGATATTGTCACCTGGTTCCTTGTCAAAACGACGTTCATTAGCCGGGATAATCACCGAACTGCTCCACAATCCTACATTTTGTGCAGCTCAATAGAGGCAGCTTGCAAAAACAATAGTCATCGTTACAGTGCACGCTGCATGGCCGTTTTTGTCAAAAATCCCTTCAAGACAACCGACTGGTAAAACTATTCCAAATGTAGAAAATAAACAACATATGTCCTCCATTGCCCATTCACACATCCATAGCTATGAGCTGAATGTTGAATGGAAAATATTGGGCAATGTATTTGGTGCAATATGCAATTTGTGGTTAATATATTTGTTTTTTGAATATTGTATGTTGCTGGTGTTCCAGATCACTGGGCCTCAGTTTTGCAAATAGACAATCTTGCACTGAATACATATCAAAACATATGATTGACTGAGCCGAACATACCCGTATATTCATGACAGTAATGTACTAATGCGAACCTTTCAATTGTTATATTTTGTACATGTAACTGAAGATCCTTGTACAGGTCAAGCTCTTTGTCCAAAACAAACATTTCATGATTTCGCATCGAACTCTCAGGGATTTTTAGAAGTACCTATAGAACCCGACCCAAAGACATACTTTCAATGAACGAGATAACTGAGATAAGTGAGATCAACAAGTAATGTGGAAATCTCCGTGTGCTAACAGAGCATGATACAGTGCAGTAATGCATGTTATATCTACACGCATTATCAAGTCTGTTATCTACAAATGACCATAGCTGAACAAAAATTCGCAATATGGAACGAATAGTTTCGTTAGCATTGAACAATGGTAGATAGATAGATATTTCAAGTGATGCCTGAACCAAATATCTAGTAGGTGTTGATCACATTCAATGTATTGTTATCAGATTCGTTACATTTCTCTTATAAAACCTTCTCTGAATAAGGTCAACAGCATAAATAGTGATCTGTGCCTTGTAGGTCGGAACACAATTTGCTGCATTTTTGGCTAATACATGATAAGTATTACATATCACTATGAAATGATGATTGCACGATCGATTTATCACAGAACGACTCCTGCTTGTCTCCTCCTCTTGTGGTTCTCCGGCTTAATTTAAGCGTTGATATAGACATAGTCATACTTTTGATGGGAGTTCACATTCATTAATGGTTGAATATCGAAGATAATTTATATCACTCCCACCCCAGGCCAATTACAAGCTGTACTGGCATAGGTGAAGCCATGACGGACCGTGTAAATTTCCATGCTATGTACGTGCATAGGTGAAGCAAGACGTACAGTGTAAATACATACATACATACATACATACATACATACATACATACATACATACATACAGACATACATACATACATACATACATACATACATACATACATACATACATACATACATACATACAGACATACATACATACATACATACATACATACATACATACATACATACATACAGACTACATACATACATACATACATACATACATACATACATACATACATACATACATACATACATACATACATACATACATACATACATACATACATACATACATACATACATACATACATACATACATACATACATACATACATACATACATACATACATACATACATACTAACGGCATCTATTGCAGTTTGCGAGTGCAAGGAAATTTACACTGTACGTCTTGCTTCACCTATGCACGTTCATCTTGTACTTTGCCTAAGACGGGAGCGATGTAAATTATCTTCGATATTCAACCATGAATAATTGTGAACACCTATCAGAGGTATGATTATGTCTATGTCAACACACAAATAGCCGGAGAACCACGAGAGGAGGAGACAAGCAGGAGTCGTTCTGTGGTAAATCGATCGAGCAATTGTCACCTCATAGTGATATGTAATACTTATTATGTATTGCTGTAACCTAACATGCATACATACATGCTAGCGTATATTCGTAAATATACACAATAACTCTTATCTTATTATTATATATAATTGGCCCCTTCGAAACGACAGTCCAGCTCGCATCAAATTGTTTGTATACTATTGAAGGTGATATTGCATAGTCCGCATTGGATTCGCGTACCTTTTATATTATCGCAAATTTATCTTTTGTGATTAAATTTTTCACAAGGTATTAAATTTGATTTCGCTGAGCTACTCCAGACAGCTGATAGCCATCAAAACGATGAATATCTTTCCGCAGTATATACTGACATGCAAAAATATATTCACATATTAGTGCCAAGGTCCTTGTAATGGCAATTGAATGACATTTATGGAACACGCTATCGCGTAAATCACTCCTCAAGCCTGATACATTATTTTATTTTCTGACCTGCCGCATTGAAAACCATCCAACATCAATAACGCACTTCTCTTGAATCATTGTTTACGCCATGGATACAACTAGATATGAATTAGACAATTGTGCATAAACCAGTTGAATTTGAAGCAGGTTGTATTTGAGACCTTTTTGACTATTGTTGTTGTATCAAGGATTCATAGAGATATATAACGGTCTATTCCGATATCAAGGTATAATTATGATTCGCCTAACAATGAAACATTGTTGAAAGCATGTTGTTCAATTTGCTGCTTTTATAATATGTTTCTCATATGAATAACACAAGAACAGCTGACTATGTATATAGTGTTAACGCACGGTGTGGTTGGATTAATGAAATGTACATATATTATCATCTCCTTGTTCTCGCATGATCTGGCTCATATATGTAACCGAATACATTTGCAATGTGAAAATAGCAGATGGGGTAGGTTTGTCTGTTCAAAGTATTGTAGGATCAACTTATCCCATTAGGAACAATAAAATTACTGAAACTGCTGCATTACCTTTGTCGGTAATGTTCATTGTACATCCGTGCTTTCGTATACACGTTTATATCAAATTAGATTTATTTGAAGGATAAATCTGAAGCCATGTTGCACAAATTTTTGTGTAAAAACTTATTTGCAATAATAAGCACTTGGTAATGCATCGACATGTCACACTTTATTCACGAGAAGCTACGTACATGCATCACATTTACACAATACACACAAAGCATAGCAGGAAGTAGACAATACAATGAGAATCGCCACAATGTGCTCTGTGTTAATCATGACCTAGAAAAAGCTGAATGGGCAGGAAATTGTGTTCCAACTTACAAGGCACAGATCAATATTTAAGTTGCTGACCTTATTCAAAGAAGGTTAAATAAGAATAATGTAACGATTCTGTTAAACAATACATTGAATGTGATAGATACCTACCAGATATTCGGTTCAGGCATCCCCTGATATATCTATCTATCTATCATTGTTCAATGCTATCAAAGCAAATCTGGCATGCAGCTGTTCGTTCCACTTTTTGTTCAGCTATGGTTACTTGTAGATAAATGACTTGATAATGCGTGTAGATATAACATGCATTACAGCACAGTATCCTGCTCTACCTGCACGCGCAGATTTCCACATTACCTGTTGATCTAACTCGTCTCCGTTTTCTCGTTCATAGAAAGTATTTTGGGCGGGTCCTATTTGTATTTCTAATAGCCCCTTAGCGAGTTCATTGCAAAATCATGAAATATTTGTTTTGGACGAAGAGCTTGACTTGTACAAGGACCTTCAGTTACATGAACAAAATTCAATTATGACCACAGTGACGTGGTTCTGCGCTTTGATTATGATTCGCCATCCTATTTAATGTCATGATCCACTTCAGCGCACATATATATGGTTTAACATGCCGGTATATAGGACATGGTTATGAAGTCCTATAACTTCTGCACTGACTTTAAACCGCCATTCGGCAAACAACGCGATGCATGTGTCGCCATTGCTTGGCCATATTAAATAGTCAAATGAAAAGCATGACGATCTTCAAAAGTCGGTGATTACCGTACGACGTATACTACTGTAAATGGGATTAGTTTTACCTAAGGACCAGTACATTTGCATAAGTCTGAAAGGCCATGTGCTTTATAGGTGCTCATTCAAACTTTCTTTTGCAATATTGCCATAGGTGCTACCGAATAAGCCCTAAAAGCAAGATGTATCAATATATATTTATATTTATATATATAGAATATATATATAGAGACATATATATATACATATATAAATATACATTTAGATAAAAATATATATATAGAGATAGAGATATATATATATATATATAGATATATAGAGATATATATATATATATATATCTCTATATATATATATATATATATATATATATATATATATATCTATATATATATATATATATATATATATATATATATATATATACTGACGATTACAACCATTCGTGGACTCCAACCATTCGTGGACAATTTTTTATAGTACATTATTGATATCAATAATTATCAATTATTTATTCGGCATATTTAAATTGATACAATGAAATAGTTTAAAGCGAATAAAAATATTGTTATCACTTTTTATTGCTGGTATATACTTTTGGTCCTCGAAAGGTCGTCCACGAATGGTCAAGACATTAATTTATATGCATAAATCCAACCTTTCGTGCCCATATATTTTTTTGAATATTTGCGGAATACCGAAATATTTCAATCATTTTCAGTCATCATGGATTAGAAACATAATATTTATTGTAGATGCGATCATTATAAACCATTGGTAACATTTCGCGATCTAATGCAATGTTGTAGATTAATGAATACGAAGAAAAATAGAGTTTTTTGGTAATGAAATTTAAAAATAAATCAAATATTATAATTTTTCAAATAAACATATCCAACACACAAGATTGAATATTATTTCGGCCATTTGGGTCGAAGTATGCATGGTTGTATGGAAGATATTGAGGTGTGCGGGTTATGTCAACGAATGGTTAGTTGTTAAAATTTTATTTCGCTATTATATTCAAAATCCAAAGAAATCACGCGTGAAAGATTATCTGTGTACGTTACTTAGACTAGACTACCACATTCGAATGGTCAAACCAAAATATTTTCAATTATTTTGGGCGAAAATGTGCGTTGACTATATGTGGACATACTGGTATATCCTTTCGTGGACCAAAGTCTACGAAAGGGTGGCGGTTTTTCCACTATAGGTCGTGTTCGTGCTAATATATACATGTATATATGTATAAATATGTATATTTATATATATATATATATATATATATATATATATATATATATATATATATATATATATATATATATATATATATATATATATATATATATATATATGTATATATCGCTGAAACCTGTCTACCAATATTTATGCTGGCGAACTGTTGTGCGGCATCTTTTGAACGGTAACAGTCGCAAGGTTTGATATACGATTTAAAACCGCAAGACTGAACTTATACAGCAAAGTTCCTTTATGCCCTGTATTATATATGCCTATTACCTTGTGCGTGCAATTGCATCATATTATCTGGTTCCTTGATATTAGACCTAAAGTTTAAATTGCTTTCTTGTTTTTAACTGCAGTCGGAGCAATAATTCACTAACAATATTGGCTCTAAATATAGATTGCTTAAACCTCTTAACCAATAATCGAGGTAGCCATTTAGCCTTCGTGTGTGCTTTGCTTTGTGTCATGGTGCTTACGTTCAATAACGCAATATGAACAGTATCAAGCATGAAATTTAGGATATTTGAATCCCTAATCATGGATAAAAACACGAACGCCATTCTTCGAGGATAAGATAGCACAAAAGGCAGCTTATATCCTATGATAATGCACAATTGATATTCTTTGATGTGATGAATTGTTGTGAAATCTACATTTGTCAATAAAATTGGGTATAAAACAATAACAAATATAAAGTAGCTTAAGGAAATATTGGAGATTGGTGTTATTGCCTGGTGGATAGCTGTGCATTGGCCACTTAATTTCATTTAATATCCTACAACAGAGTTAATGCGAAAAACGAAGCCGACAAACTGCTTCATCAGTAAAACGCATGATGTATCATCTGACGGGTCATTCAAGGACTTGATATGTGATCTTCGGTTGCAAAGATCTACTATGATGTAAAGCAAAAGCTTTGCCTCGCGTGCTCGTAAGCGGCGTGTTTTGCTTCAAAGTGATGCGTTTTCTAAAATTATAACTCTGGGGATGACGTCACTCATTCTTAGCTGCGCTCTGTGGAAGTTATTCAAACATATTAACGGCACAAAAATGGATGATAGTTTCCCAATTGAAATGGTTTTTCAGACCTCTTCCAAATATGCCATTAAATAATGGACAGCTGAATTTACTGCATTGCTACGTACATGTCTGGTCACACTGAACAGCCGCTGGGAATACGCTGATTTATTTCCGCTTGTCATTGACGGGATGGATAGTGCCTTTTATCTCAATCGTCTTGACATACTCGTGTAAGTTTATTTATGTTAGAAGTTGATTAATATGGGTAAATTGGCTTAATAACCAACTTACATATGCACCCTATGCTATGAAAAACATAATCTTAAGTGTGGATACCGCTATTTAATCCATCCATGCAAACTAGGAGCATTGTAGCATTGATTACCCAGTGTTAACTACACGACGGAAGATTAAAGCAGCAATGGAAATAAATAGAACATTTTCAACGGTTGTGTGGAATGATTTGTTTCAGCCAGGCATAAAAAAGCAACCTGTCTACGATCATCACATCAATCAAAAAGCAAGCTGTCTACGATCATCACATCAATCAAAAAGCAAGCTGTCTACGATCATTACATCAATCAAAAAGCGAGCTGTCTACGATCATTACATCAATCAAAAAGCAAGCTGTCTACGATCATTACATCAATCAAAAAGGAAGCTGTCTACGATCATTACATCAATTAAAAAGCAAGCTGTCTATGATCATCACATCAATCAAAAAGCAAGCTGTCTACGATCATCACATCAATCAAAAAGCAAGCTGTCTACGATCATTACTTCAATCAAAATGCAAGCTGTCCACGATTATTACATCAACGAAAAAGCAAGCTGTCTATGATCATCACATCAATCAAAAAGCAAGCTGGCTACGATCATCACATCAATCAAAAAGCAAGCTGCCTACGATTATTACATCAATAAAAAAGCAAGCTGTCTACGATCATTACATCAATCAAAAAGCAAGCTGTCCACGATCCTAAAATCATTACATCAATCAAAAGGCAAGCTGTCTACGATTATTACATCAACCAAAAAGCAAGCTGTCTACGATCATTACATCAATCAAAAAGCAAGCTGTCCACGATCCTAAAATCATTACATCAATCAAAAGGCAAGCTGTCTACGATTATTACATCAACCAAAAAGCAAGCTGTCTACGATCATTACATCAATCAAAAAGCAAGCTGTCTACGATCATAACATCAATCAAAAAGCAAGTTGTCTACGATTATTACATCAACCAAAAAGCAAGCTGTCTGCGATCATTACATCAATCAAAAAGCGTGCTGTCTACGATCGTCATATCAATCAAAAAGCAAGCTGTCTACGATTATTACATCAATCAAAAAGCAAGCTGCCTACGATCATTACATCAACCAAAAAGCAAGCTGTCTACGATCATCACATCAATCAAAAAGTAAGCTGTCTACGATTATTACATCAACCAAAAAGCAAGCTGCCTACGATCATCACATCGACCAAATCACAAACGTTTAAAATCATTACATCAAACGTATAACAAACCTTTTTAGCAATTCATAACAAATATTAAAATGAACTGCCTTAGATGATCATAACAGAAATATACTATAATCAAACAGTTTATAGCTTCGTTAGGATGGTTTACTCCATGTGGTTCTGCGCTTCCCTAATTATAATACACAGCCATGGCGAGGCGGCGCTACCGTCAGATAAAAGAAACACATAGAAACACAGGGCAGATGTGATGAAAGGACCTTTCCGCTACCAAAACACGTCGCACACTAGGCTTAAAATGGCGAAAATAACAAAAAATAAATGGCCCGGTCTGGGGTACACCTTCGAAAACAGGTCGCCTCTTACTCCGTCCTCGATTTTTCATGTCCGCGCGGTAGATGGTGATATTTGGTGTCAATAACCGTCTAGAGCGAGGGAATTAGCCTTGGGTAGACATTAACATTTGTTGTCTTGTCAGGGACATGTGGAGATCATGTGGTCGACTGAACTGCCTGCGATTATCACACAGCAAATGTTGCTTCGTCCGGTAAGTCATTGGTTCTGCCTTTGACTTTCGTTCTAAGGATGTGGGTCGGCAATCTGGCAATAGCAATGGTTTAGTTTTAACTCACTAATGACACTCATAGATCACAGACCAGCCATTACCATTATCCTCATCCATCGCTGTCATAATATAACCACGTTGTGTAACCCATTATTCTCGTGTTGCATTCCTGTTTGATTTCAAAACCAAGTTGGAGTGAGCTATAACAACTTTCTTAAGTAGAGTTGTTATTCGATTGAATGCGACATGCTATATCTGTATGACATTGAGTCCGGAATATTGTATGATTCTATTGTTTCTTAGCACATATTGTTTCTGGCAAAGCTTGTTGACTAATGTACATGTAGTACTAGTTAAAGAGTTTACAACATGGTATGTAGAGCTTCTATAATGCGGATGGTCAACGAAGATGATGAAAATTTAGTCATTTCGACCATACATTTACCCGTATTGAGAAACCAACATATCTAGAAGTCGGGGATACAGGACACCACAGCTGCATCAATCATCAGTAGAGACCAGCATGTGAGTCTGTAATACAGGACACCACAGCTACATCAATCATCAGTAGAGACCAGAAAAGGAGTCTGTAATACAGGACACCACAGCTATATCAATCACCAGTAGAGACCAGCATGAGAGTCCGTAATACAGGACACCACAGCTATATCAATCATCAGTAAAGACAAGCTGTTTAGTCGGGGATACAGGACACCACAGCTACATCAATCATCGTAGTTAAATTACGTAACTTTAAAGTGCCGCATGAGTACACAAATGCGCACTTACTGTATACGAACGTGTGGTGAGATTCAAAACTATGTTTCGTGAATATATGCTTTAAGCCCCTAGTTGAAGAGATAGTGTGACGATAACGTGCAGGTCGAGTAGATATATTTCATGGTTAAATCCGGTATTATTTCGGAATAGGTCGATATCGTCTTTCCTAAAAAAAACTGTATCGCTGGTAAACACTGGGAGATTAATCCATTGACTTTAACCCAATGTCGGCGGGATGATCAATGTAACTCACCTTGGATTGACAACGCCCTTAATTAAATAACGGTGTGTAGAGAACTTTCTTTTAAACTTCTCGTGAACGATTACAGCATGATAATAAAGCGGCTGACTTTTCATCGAATTATACAAAGTCACAGTTTGTCATTAACTACCGAGAACCATAAACACGCCATTTATTTCTTTAAAATGTTTATTTGCTTTAAGCTTTAAGGATCAATATTTCCGTTTAGGTTTTAGGGACCACATGGTTAGAACCAAGCACAAGTTAACATTGTTAACAAGTTAGAATACAAACCAGAGATGCCTTTTTTTCACTCGAACAAAATATTGCAAAAGTTAAAACGCATAACATCAATGTTATGTACAGTCGACCAGGCAGAAAAAAGTACGGAACACATCAATTGTTTTTCCACAGGCGAAAAAAGCTACATGCAAGTCAAACATTATCTAATAGCCGGGAAGTAATCGCTATCAAGAACAGATTTAATTCAAACCCAAGTACATTGCACATTTATAAAATCAAACTACAAGACAAGTGGCTATCTGCATTTATCTACGGCATCATCAGAATTAAACGAGAGCAATTATAAAATATAATTTCACCAATAAGCAATATAATACTAAACACATGTAGCAAGATAATTCACACATAAACTATTGGCTCATTCAATTGTCATTATGTTATATGCATCAAAATTAGCGCTCATGTTTAGGCAAACGGTGGAAAAAAGTCGCGATGTTAGAGATGTAATAAAGTGGACGTTAATGAAATAACTAATATGCTAAACCCCATTAATAATGGACCAAGGCTGGTTGTTTGTTGCTGTTATTCAGACGTTACCATAAATGTGGAAGTTGGTTAAGTAGCATTTGGCCAACTCAAACATGAACTGGTAATGCTCCTGCAACAGCAATATGATTTGTGATGATTACACATGGAGAATGTACACTATATATCGATGCTTCGAAAGAGTTTTGTAATAGCGTAAACGAGTTTACCAGTGTTTGCATGGATTGAGGTCGTCTGGACGTGATGTAGCGCGATGCAAGCAACACAGCTACTTCCTGTTCTGCTTTCAGGATATCTAGCATGTAACTTCCGGTTGCGAAGAGTCCGCTTCGCTCAGCGCCATCGCTGTAAAAGATCACACAAGTCTTTCATTCGTGATCATTAGCGTCATTACGTCATTAATGATTGAGGTATTATCGACACGTTTGTGATCGGTCCTCACATGCAGTGCACTACTGTGGCCCCGCCCGTCTGATGACGTCGCCATTCGTCCACTTTCTCAGTCAAAGCAAGGAAATCTTTGGGCTGAGGTAGAATTATGTCCTGATTTCCCCATCCTAATAACTGGAACTGCCGAACCGTTAGCGATGCATCGCCAATCTGTAGATGATTCAGACAAGCTTAACGACTAACACCGACAATTAATTTCATAGAATTTGAGTATAAATTGCGCCTTTGGACATTTGTTTCAATTGTACTTATCTGTAGTTTTGCATCAAGTAATTATTACCAATCGTCGATGTTTCGTCACACACAGGGTGCGAATGACCATGTTTGGGTTCACGAGTTGTTCAAAACCGACATTTTCCACCTGAATAGGTCCATACTTCTCTTTATCACCAGCAGCGAATGGGAAGTAATTCCCGCATGTCTGTTGAGTAATAACATGACGTAACATAATGCGTGGCGACATTTGAACTGACGCCGTAATAAAACTACCATGTGAACAATCATTCAGTTTATAAACAACATGCATCAACAGCAGAAGCATTAACTGTTAGTTAATCACTGCTAGATGTGAAACCACCAATATGTGACAAAGCTATATGCTGTCAGTTGTTGTCATTTGTCTACCTCGTCACTGCTGTTTGTATCATGGAGCATTACAATGCAGCTGCAGTTATGATCATACACCAGCCTCCAGAAGTCCACCACCGTATTGGGTAAAGGAGTCTGAGTCAGAATCGTCGAGTTCCGCGACTCTAGGCTCTGAATTATCACCAAAAACGTTAAATGATTTGATACGATTACCCATCTATACGATGGAAAGTTGTTATTATGGTTTCATTCGAATATTCAATGTTTAAACGTCCGTGAATGGTGCTTCAATCTCATACAGTTCAATTCCCGGAACTCACGTCAACAAAGACAGCATTGATGTAATCATTGCCATGTGAGTATGGCGTCGACAATCGTGGACGATATTTGTCACCTGGCAGCAACAATCCACATTAGGCTAAGTAAACAGATTATATGTTGTATTATTATCGACCAATTTCTCAGCCGATATCACCAAACACTGATTGCGACGCTGGGCAGCAGATAAATATCATAAGGTAGGTCTTTATTGACACACTTTATTCAACTATTTAACTTATTGCTGAGGAAATGATAAGCAAATCTACATGGCAGGAAATGAACGTGTTACCTGTTACAATATCAGGAAATCTGTTCTTGCCCACGTTCGTGTCATCACTGGCTGCTACAGGCGCTGCTTGTGGCTTGAGGTTGCACATCACCTGGAGAGCGAGGCACATTGCTATAGTAATTAAACTGCCAATATCGTCCAGTTATGTTCACCAGCCATCAGTTAAGACCTTACCTCATATTGCTCTTGTAAAAGATTGTGGTTGGAGTATGCTGTTTCTTGGAACATGGTATCATACTGAGCAATGAACTGATCTCTGTGAACTTCAACTTCACCAATCCTCGTTTCAATTCCCTCTACCACTGCATTGTAGAGAAAGGCGTACTGCTTCTGTAAAACGCAGTCACATATGTGCATCTCTTTAATACCGACCTGATGGCTTTGTTCGACTGAACATAAGTCAGATACCAGCAATACATGCCATATCATACCTCGGTTTGTACCATATACATCCTCTGGGTTCTCAGGCGATACACACAAACGAACACGTCTACACGACCTTCACACTTGGCCTGATTCAGCAGGTAATCCAGGCCAATGTACGTCCCTGTACGCCCTACACCAGCACTGAAAAGTTCGCCAGAACCATTAACAAGCCTACTGTGCCATTACCTGCAGGCGACTTTGTGATGAACAAGCTCTCCTTCAAATAAAGTTCAGTACGGTACTTCTCAGGTGATACCCAGCCACTTATCAGTGACTGACTGACCTGCAGTGCACAATAAGAGGACCAGTGACGTCACACGGCAACTTTAACACCCTTCCTCTGAATGCCAGCAGTGGGAAGTTATGCTCTGGACATTTCTTGTCTTCCCATGCTAAGAAATGAAGCTGGTGAATCTCTCTCATTTCATCCTGGTACATAAGTTTTGAGCAACATTATTTACACTGGTTTAGACATCAGATGTGTGGCAACAAGTTAATGTTATGAACCCCCATATGCAGTGGTACCTTGTAACACAGTCGAAGTCTCCTGTAGGCGTAGTCCGCATGGACTTCAGACGCCACCAGGGAGATCCGGAAAGGACCACAGACTTTCACGTTCTCCTTGTCTTTGTCATCTGGCCAATACATCACGCACTTATTCTACAGACACACATAAAGCATCGAATATAAACCTCAAGTTTGTACAAAGCTAATCGAGAAGATAAGATTCTTTTGAAACCAGCATTATTTTACTGCAGCATTCTTAGAAATGAAAGCAGATCACCTTGCCTCCTTCGTTATGTCGGGTCAGCATCACAATGCGGTTGCAACCTTGTTGCCATATCATGAACCAGAACGCCAATACAGTGTCCTCCGTGGGTCCTACACCAAACAATCGACTAGAGAGTCGTCCATCTTAATAATAGTAATAATAATAAAAATAATATTTATAATAACAATAAAGTTCATAGCAATGATAATTGCGGTAAACTCATATGTCTTACTTACATAGAGTCATTCTAAGACCCCACCCCTCACCTGCCCAAAGCCCTGGTCACACAGCACACCAGCAATGTATTTCCCTTTTCACACCAAACACAGTTTATCCCTTTCTTGCCACAACACGCACCTTAACATATTTCCCTTGTTAAAAACCAAGTGTCCTTCATCCCTCTCTTTCTATAAACTGTTGCATCTGTCCCTTTTTAATGCGATAACACAGCTCATTTTGATTCATGAGATTCCCTTGGGTCATGAGATCCCTTTTGAAAGTATGACGCTGGTACGACTGTCTTATGCACAGTGGTAGCTGAAATAACCATATAAAATCACCCCCAGCTTGAAGGTGCAGCATGAACTCACCTTGAGCAGCTATGTAGTGATTGGAAATCTTAGGGTACCCCTGATAAGTGTAAACAGATATAAAATTAGCGTAATGCATGAAATATACTAATTTTATTGCAATATCGCAGCCAATCTAATATCTACCGTTATGTAACTTGCGTTGATGTAGTCCGACCGGCCTAGTTCTTCTGTTGCTTCTATCTTAACACGAGAGTCATCATCTGTAAATGCATGAGTGTTTATTGACGGTAACTCTTCTAAATCAAGCAACCAAGTCTGCGATGACCAGAACATGCACTATGGGATCCCACTATCTACCAGCTAAAATACTCCAATATAAAAGTCTTTAGTCACAATTACCGAATGAACATGTCAACTATAACTGTTACAATTTAGATTACTGGAAAACGTTTGCTATTAAGATACCCATTATTGGAACAAGTGCACATCGTGCGATTTGGGAAGAAAGAAACTGGACTCACATGGCTGAATGTTTTTAAACCTATTCTTGGCCAAGTTAGCTTGTGAACGACCAGACTCCCGGGTTTTGAAATCTGCCCCAGGCAAATCCTGCAATTGGATAACATTAAACTATATTGTCAATATGTCTAGGCATCTTAAGACTAAACTAACTGGCAAGGTATATCGACAAGGTTCGATTTTGAGACCGTACCCTATCATGATTGATCATATCAATGAGCAGGTTCTCTGTTTGTGATAATGTTTCACATACAGCTCAGCTTATAATACTGGCAGAGAACCGCCTTTGTACAATGCCATTGCAAAATCTGAGTTACAATGTACTGACGTCAAATTCTCTGCCAAATCCATCGATGATATCTTTCTTTCCATCCTTAGTTTTTTGGACATGTTCCATTGGTATAGGCTGTGTGAGCTCATTGATGTGTGCCTTTAGTTGTGTGATAGAGAAAGTTGCGTTGGGAAGACTTCCTGAGGTTGGCGGAGCAATTTGCAAAGCTGGTGGTAGAACTTGTAGGTGGTGGTCAGAACCAGGAGATCGTGAAGCGGGTTCAGACTGTGGTGATGTCATTTCTTGCTTTCTCACTGCTTCTGCTGCTGTTGATGCTGATGCTGATGCCGATGGTGGTGATGCTGATGTTGATGATGCGGCCGACGATGGTCCAAATAAGCCCACGGGTTTGGAAGCTATTGAGGGTTTATTTACAGGCCCAACGACACCTACTGGCTTGTCCACAGACACGTCCGACACTTCACACAATGGGGTCAAAGCTAACTGGAAACAGGTAATATGAAAAGACTGGCCGTCGTTTGATAAAGTAAAACTATATACACCATTGAAATAATACCAGGGGACAACTCACGACGATGGGCGGCCGCCATGTTGTCCTCCCCTTCTGTGTTGGAATGCCGTTTGCTGCATCTTCTGTAAATGTTAATAGCCTTAGAGTAAGATCCCGTTAAATTCTTGTTCAATACCTAACTGTATTGTGCTGTCGCAATCTCAGGCCAATTGTAAGCATAGCATATGTTGACTGGCTCTATGTGTAAGTTTGACCAAGTGAATATCATCTTGACAGCAAGCCTTACCTCAGACAGACGACAACGATGACTATGACTAGAAGCAACACGGCACCCGTGGCAGCACCTGCTATGACTCCTGTTGGATTTCCTGTTTCTGGAAGGTACAATGTAACAATGATATCAATCATGGAATGCCTCAGGTTCGTGGACATGTCCACATAGAGTATCGCCATATGCTCTGTTGTGCCGTATCGCATACAGCATCCTACTGGAGCATATGTTGAATAAGTAAATTCATTAACGTTCATTTTAAATGCGATATCTTGGATTCTGAGAGCAGTATCTGTAGTGTGAAACTTCAATGAATCATCAAAATGGTTTTCAATACCCGGAAGTCCCTTATTCAGTGTAGTAGTTATTATCCCTGTTGCTGTCTGTGGCGTCGTTGTAACTGCTTGTGTCCGTGTGAATATATTACCGGGTATAGTAAACGTCTGAGACATGGAGTCTGAGGAGATGTTTTCATTGTTAACAAAGCGGACCTTGACTTCCCATAGACCTCCTCTGACATCAGTGATACTGACGCTGGTGGACGTGGTGGGATCCATGACGTCGTGCGCCATCCACTCGTCAGTTCCTATGCGTCTGTAGAGGACGTGGATGGACAAGATACTGTCACATCCAGATGGCGCTGACTGTTGGACAAAAAAATATATTTGCTTCAAGTCAGCCTTCAACAAATACTTTCTGATTTTGATAAGAATGTTTGTCTGTAAACCGGTTGGCTAATGTCTAGCTTCAAATATATAAAAGCAAGATGTGAAAGCCATACCTGACTGACCTTATTGAACCCGCCGTTGCCGAACTCTTACAGGTCAAAGACTTTCCCATCTAAATTAGCCCGTCTTTGGACCTGTTTCACTGACCTAATGCTTTTTTGAATCATTTACCTCGCACAGAGAATTCGTCCGGGTCATTCCATTGAACCCGTTTGGAAACTAAACAGAGTTAATACATTTTTGTTCCCTATATGCGGGATGACATGACGTCACTTAGCTCTAGACCAGTGTCTTAGACAGAGACCCATCCACCCGTCCACTGGACGGGCGAGTCATCAATTTGGACGGGCTACAATTTTCCCTTAAAGCCCGTCCACCCGTCCACCCGCCAGCCCATCCACGAGCCTCACACGTCGGATACAAGGAATAAGCCAAACCAGTATAAACAGCTCATTTAAAGACAAACAGCGATGCAGCACGCATGAGGTTTAATCAGCGTCATAATACTTAACGATGGTGAATGGAGTTACGACCAGCTTCGCCTCCTAGCAAAACAAGGCGATAATCCATGTCGATGTTAACCTTCTCTACAATGATACAGAAATGGTATGTTCGAGGTTTGGAAGATTAATTACAACTAGAAGGGTGGCATACATTGTTCACGATCGACTGGAACAACATTCTGAAGTGTCTGCCTAGCTTTTCCCACGGTCTATTAAACTTCTGGTCGGCACTGTTGGCTCGGAATGAAGCCCACAAATTATTATTGGGTGAAATATCATATCGACCGAAAGTCTTTGACAAAGTTTTTATTTCGCGCGTATGCCTGTGCCAGCGCAGGATGTATCATTTATTTGCAATTAAATTTCTTTTGAACAACGGCCTGGTAATTCACTTTACACACGCACGCACACACATAACCATAACAACAAACTACGTTATGATAATCAGTTGTTCATAACGTGATGGACATGGTTGGGGTAGGGGTAGACGGGCAGTTTTCAAATCTTGGTTAAGACCCTGCTCTAGACATATGTGGCCTACGCGCTATTGGTTGTTTTCTTTATTGTTTGGGACTAGATCAGTTAAATCCAATAGGAGTCCATTATTTCACAAGGCTTGCATACAAGTTCTATATGAAACTTGAGAGAAGAGGCGTCGAGTGCCTGTGAACTCATGCGTTTTCACTTGCCTGCCACTCAACGTTTACAACGACCCTGGTTGTTATGGTTAATTGTTTGACTTGATCAGGAGCTGCAAGCAAAGTGTTTTATTTAATAACATGACTTGGTCAGGGCTGAAATCAGAATGCTGTGTTCAGTTTCGTTACAATCATAACGTTTAGTGTCAGATTGTTATGACAGTGACTAATTGTTGGTATGCGATCCACCAGTTGGGTGAATTAACACCACGTGATGGATTTGATGATATAATGCACACCATTGCAGGATGTTTTAACCGTTGCATGTAATTTTCACTTATCATATTTCAATTTGATGGAAACAAATTCTTCCTTCACATACACATGGGGCGTAGTTGTGCAATAGCATCACCACGTACAAAGGCTGCATAGTGGAGTGATGAAATAACACATACCCTGACAGGATGTTTTAACCATCACTTCCCGTGTTGGCCAAGGTGACACCTCGTATAGATCTCCATGCTGTCTGTACACACTTACTCTCAGCGTGTACACGGTGTTGTGGATCAACTCCCTGATGATGGCGCTGTGTTCAGCTTCATCAGCTACGGGAGATACATTCGGTCCCGGAATGAAGTCATGGTCTGTATTGGTTTTATACTGGACAAGGTAGCCGTAGTACTGAGCCAGGTTCGCTATCATTTCATCATCTCTTCCCCACGTCACTCTGATTTGTGAGGAGCTGACAGCGGCTCCTGATATAGCTGTCTGATGGTTGAGACTGGGTTTATCTGTGTGTGTATTGCATAGGGAAAAAGGCATACTGTTATCATAAATGTGTTTTGCTTCTTATACAAGTCAAGCACTGAAGGGGGTCGTTGAAGAATTACGATACCATGGGGTTTAGGGGAATGGAGCGGGGTATACGGGTGTATGTAGGCTAGTGTTACCGAGCGTTATGGGAAGAGTTAAGGCTGGTGTTATGGGGCGTTACAGAAGGGGGGTGGGCGTTGGTGTCCGATATCATTCAAAAAGCGCACTTTTTGAACGGCCCACAGGCTTACTGTAATATTTTGTGACACACATACCATATTTGTACAGAGAGAATGATAGGAATTAATGAAGCCCGATTTCACAGCAAAATGAGGGTTCAACAGGAATATCAAACGATCTACTGACTGATGTGTGTGATGCATTGATCTCCTAGATACCAGTCTTGACATCCATCAGGACATCTTCCATTCATGTTATTGCACATCGTAGATCCTCCTTTACAGTGATGCTCAGAGCAGGACGACTCACAGTTGATCCCGTAGTGACCAGCCTCGCACGCTTCAACCAACGTAAATTAACGATAATTATGACCAGTATATCATTGCTGAAGCATTCAGATCGTGTACAAAATTAGTTGTGACATGAATGGGAAGGATAGCGAATGTTGACATCTTTATTGTAGACGTATATAAGCTCACGTGTCGTGCAGTGAGGTGGTTTAAACCCGGAGCATTCTCTACAGCCGACGATATCGTCACACGAAGAAACACATCGGACGCAGTCTGAATTGATAACCAGTCTAATAAGTAAATGTAATGCAAAATATATGTAAATCATTATGGATCGTACATGTTTATATTGGAAGCGAAATCACTACTAGATGCCTAATAATATATCAACCTAGCAAAAATCTCAGTCCTTGTAGGCAGTGTGGAATAATCTGTAGATGTCGCAACGAAAAATTACAATCCGCACATATGTGCTCGTTCAGTCAATCACTAGTAGCATGACAAAAGTACTGCATTGTACCCACTTTGCATTAAATGACAGGAGCCTATGTTCAGTACTGACTAACCTGTCTGGACACTTTCATGTCCCATCACAACCATCTCACAGATATTGACAATATTGGGTTCGCGTCCGCCTCCTGTTCTCTCCATTGAAACATAGCGACCGACGAGACCTGAGGTACAAGACAGAGTTACGTTACCTCTATCAGGCACCGGACCCTCGTAGTGCACACACAGGGCGTTGTTGGTGAAGTTACTGCTGTTTCCGACCCGGATGTTAAAGTAGCCTGTCCTGTATCCCGCTGAAACAACACAAACAATCACTACCCATTAAAACTCATAACGTAATATGTAAACTGCACACTACTATAATACAAAATACATTCATTGCAAGGTATCTATTAGTCAAGGTCCCCTAGCCCCTTTGCTGCGGGCCCTGTTTAAGTGTTAATGGTATTCAATAGTCGCGCCCAGGGTCTAGGGTAACAAGATCTCTTGATCTAAACTGGCATCCCATATTTTAGATACTCAAACCAGAAGCCGTGTCTCTCTGTCACTCTTGGGTACTTTTTAGTCATTGTCTCTCATTGGTCAGTGTAACATTTTCCGAAAATGCTGCGCCATATTTGATTTGGTACGCTCCGTTTTACACCTCTTTTCACCAGAACTGAAGTATATTCTCTTGCTAAACATGGAAATGACTCCGGCGGAAGCCCTCGATTACACGCAACAGTCGCATGGGGTGGTAGTGAAAGATTTTCAAAGGGATTGTGCACTTTGCTGCTTGATGGGTCGTGACAGTTTCGTGAATATGCCCACTGGGGCGGGGAAAACATTTTGCTATGCGTTGTTAGCTACTGCGTTCGGTGCCATGATTGGAGTAAGTGGCTCAGCTCTCCTCGTAATATTGCCACACATAAGCCTCATGTCGGGTCAGGCTACTCGCTTGCAGGATATGGGTGTATGAGCTGCGTTTGTTGGCGAGGTCCAGGACGACCCAGCCATGAGAGCAGGAGTACAGTCAGGAAAGTCAGCACAAGCCCAGAAGCATTGAATGCCCCAAGGTGGAGATCAGTGATCCTCTCCGATTTTTATAAGAATAAAATCAGAACAATCATTGCAAATATAGCCCACTGCATTTCCGAATCGTAAGAACCTTATTTCGTATAATGTTACATTTGACATTGCACTAAGCAATGCCCCATAGAGGTACGGCTGAACTGAACAAAAACCATGTATTGCAAGACTTTCACAAAGTTGCTTCGACAATACGTATTGTGTTTGCTACTTCAGCATTCAGAATGGGGGTAGACATTCCTGATGTTCGTGCAGTCGATCACTACGGCTGTCCACGCTCCATGGAGTCGCACAATGAGCAGAGTGGGAAGAGCAGGGACGGATGGCAGGCGAACGTTCTCTGTCATTTACCATCAACCACAGACCACGTCATTGAGAACGACCTCCAAAACCCTACTATCACTTGTGAAAGGTCATGAATGTCGTCGAAAATCAGCCCTTGACTACTTCAAACTCAATGATGTGCCACAAGACCAGAAGTGCCAATGTTTCCCTGTGTTGCGACATTTGTGAAACAATAACTGACAACCCTCTGCCCAAGCCCTGGGATTTTAACCCCCAAGTAAATACTGCCCTCTCAATGGGAAAAGCCAGCAAGACATTTTTCAGGGAAGTTACTGCTGAGGGTTTGAGTATCTTAAGGGAATATTTGAGTGAGTATTTGAAGAAGATGATACCTCTGTTAGTAAAAATCTTGACTATGTTTTGAATTGTTTTGTATTGTTTTTTATTGCACTTACATGTTGACAGTTGATGATGTCATGGAAGAATCGGGTCTGTTTGACCATTCCATTGCGATAACTGTTTTTGAATTTATCTCTGAAGTGTTTCCTTCCACATGTTGAAAAGTTAGTATGCTTGTATGTTGGATGACTTTAGTGATGGGGTATGCAACTTTATTGTTGGTAGTTATCTACACAGCCCAGGCATAGTTTGATGCCCAACTATGGTGAATTTGTACTATCTTGAATGTTTTAATGGTGGCTAAAATTCTGTTTGGATATATAGATATATATATATAGAGATATATATATAGAGAGATATATATAGATATATATAGAGATAGAGATATATAGAGATAGAGAGAGATATATATATATAGATAGAGATATAGAGATATATATAGATATATATATATATAGATATATAGAGAGACTATATATATAGATATATATATATATATATAAATATATATATATATATATATATATATATATATATATATATATATATATATATATATATATATATATATATATATATATATATATATATATATATACAAAACAGAATTTTAGCCACCATAAACATTCAAGATAGTACAAATTCACCATAGTTGGGCACCAAACTATGCCTGGGTTGTGTAGGTAACTACCAACAGTAAAGTATATATATATATATATCCTTTTGTGTGTGTGGGCGGACCAGGGTATGTGTCAGGTGTATAATGACACAGCAATAATTGAATATTCAAAAAGCAGATAGACACTCCTTTTCAAACATTTGATCTCAGTGCCTTTTAACAATTAATTCATATAATTTAGGGACCTTGTGGTCAGAGTCATTGTCATACAAATGATTTCGTGTGGTATTCATTAATCAACAGATCACATTGGAGTCTGCAGCAAATGTGTGTCACACCTGCTCATTCAATATTGAAATGACATGAATAAAAATAATGTATTTCTACTTTAAAACCATTACAAAACCCTGAGACCTGCACAATAGCAATCATTTATGGCAATGAAGCCACAAAGGTAGGTTAAAAAAGAAAGACATCAAGTGCTCAATCACACATACATAGCTTTACTAAAGAGGCAACATAACTGGATCCCCAAAATATAAGGGACTAACGATAATTTTCTACATGGACAGGATGAAGCAAGTAGATCCCATTAACAGTTCAACCAGTCATGCGAATGGGGAATTTTGCTTGGGCTGCAGGTGTTGGATTGATCTGCTATGGGTTCATAGCTTAGGCAACCCTAGTTATTTGAACATGTATCTTTTCTGAAGCTCATCTCAACCTTCCTCTCTGATAACCAGTTGCTCAATTTGTCATAGCTGGTGTTTCCATAGTTATTTATAGGGATATGAGATAATGAACCGTGTAGCCTTCCACGTATCTCATCAAAAAGCTTTTCTTCTTGCAGTTCCCCCACCCATGTTGGTAGTTGTTTTCTGTAATCTGCATCCTCGTGCCTAGAAGCAGATTGTCTTGTCCATGTGGTCTTCAATATCTTTGCAGACCTTCAAACACTTTTCCACTCGAGATATGGTCCGTGACGTGAGGGTTAAGTATTTGTGGTCCAGTTCCGGTTTTACCTCCCTATTAAGTATTTCCACGTACTTATCAAGACTCATCCTGTTGCCCAGGCCGCCGTGAACGGTTCCTGTGCGATTTAGTTTTATTTTAGATTGTGGCGAACACACACTGTTGGTTTGAGCCAAGAGCATAAATGCCATCCTCGAATACCGTGGGTGCTTCTGGGCACAAGAACTGAGCATGTCTATTTTCCAGTACAACAGTATGTGTCCATCCTCCCCTCTGACAGCATCAGGCTTAGCCCTATCAAGGAGGCCTTCCCTCAACAATGCTCGGCTATACCAGCTTACTCCATCACTGGCAGCTGTTGAGCCTTTGGGTACCTGAACAATCTCATTAGGATGGGGTACTGTGGTTTTCATAGCACTAAATGGACATGCTTCTCGGTGCTTTATTCTGTTCCTCGCATCTATGATAAATGTCTGTGGGTAGTATGGAAAGCCACATAGAAATGGTTTTCGGGCTGGCCTCACCTCTCTAGCAGGAGCGTATTTGTTCAGGAACTGCTCCATGTGCCTGCTTAGGTGCATGCCATCTTTAGAGAAGTCGTTTTTGCAACCTGCAAATGGACACTGCACTCGGGACAGTTTATGTTGTTGATCAAAGTTTCCCGTAGCTTTGGTAGGCATTTGCTCTTATGGCCCAAATACCATGTCCTCCACTTGTTCAGAAGTCTGAACACATAAGGATAATTAATGTCAGTACATGTGCAGTTATTAACCTTGTTGTTCAGTCTTACCAATTCAAAACAGTCACATCCTTTATTATAAGTGTCTGATAACTTCCTCTTAATATTTATATGATCATACCTTCTGGCAAAATTCCCTCTGGTTTTCTGGCAGAGGGATGTGCTTGGGAGGGCAATCGAAGTCTTGTCTAGAATAAAAAGTACAGCTAGACATATGTAAATGTGAGTGGCAAACCCGAGTTCTCAGTCAGCATCAACAGCCTGCATGACATCTGGTCGGACATTCCATCTTGTATCAAACTGACTTTTGATTTGGTTTTGACGAGCATTCCTGTCGTTGTAAAATTGATTGTAAACATCCTGCAACATATCATTGTTAATTATTTCACTATTGGATATATATTTCATCTGCTATGGACTATCCAGTAAAATACCTCTAAAATACCATGGCTCCTTGGTGCTATCAGAATTACCTACTTATAGTAAATTACTCAGTTCAACATTTTTAAAAGTGTTATTGCCAATCATGTTCTTATAAATACCAAAAGGCATAATGATATTGTACTATAACTATTAAAATCAAAAACAAGCATTCCCGGGTAATCTTGATATCATACTGTCTTCTGTTACAATGGGCTGGTTAATTTACCTGTAAAGTAGTAATAATGTCCCTGTGCCAGTCCTCAGATTCAAGAACAAGGCCTTTCAGTCAATCGAGTGGGTTGTCACCGTCTCTCATGGCAGCCTTAGCACCGAGCCCATTAAGCACAGTCAAACCATCTCCTCCAATCAGGACGAATCATCCACAGAGGGAACATACTGATGGTAGTGCTGCAGTATCTCAATCATCTCATTAGAATTTCCTTCGTTCTTTTCCAATATCTCCAGCAGTACCTGTCAGCAATAATGAATTGACTGTCTCTTTTTTGTGTGTGTGGTGTTATGCATACACTTTCTTGACTAACCTTCGGCTTGACTTTCAATACCTAACAAAGTGTGTGATAAATGTTTTTTTATCCATAATAATCTAACCATGCTTTCTACTCACAGCAGTTGATTTCTTGGAAATGAGATCTTGGTTAGATATGTCGAACTACATATTCTGCATATTCTTCTTTGAAGAAAGAAATATATTGCACCTTGGACCGTTGCACCAGAATGGCGGAAAGCGTATTGATGTCACTGTGCTCTTTCTCACTCAAGATGAATACCGAGTTTTGACGATGCATTGTGTCTGCAATTGGCTTTGAGTCATCCACATGCTCTACATTCATATCATCAAGTATTACATAGCCAAGTCCAAATGAGTGTTTTTCCTGTTAGATTTTGCATTAGCCTTTTTACAAATGTTGATGGTGTCTAAAACTATTTAGAAACCAGGTTGAAGATCAAGGAGCACAGGTCCATGCATCAGTGGCTGCAACTGCAGCACAAAATTAAAATGTCATGGGGGTATATATGCATGTTCATATATAAATATATATATATATATGTATACATATATATATATATATATATTTATACAGATATATGTATATATATATATAAATATATATATATATATATATATATATATATATATATATATTTATATATATATGTATACCATATATATCGATGGCACTGATGTCTATCTGTTCTCCATTAGGGCGTGGTGCTAGCGAGGTTTATCGGCTGGACTTTACTGGAGTGTTGTGTGAATGCTGTTTGTCTGCTGTAACTCGAATACATGCACCCTAGCTCATCAAAGCCAGAGTCTCCTACATAATGACTACCTGAGCAACCCCCATTGCCAACCGTGGGCTTCACATGTGACTGTCCAGCTCCGGTTAGGGTAGATGAATGGTCTGATTCCTGATGACAAGAGCCAAATATATTTGTGAGCTAGCTTTATCTTAATTGTAACTTGTTTCGAGAGTCATGCGTAAGGATAACATAGGTTACTTGTCTTAAACCGCTTTGAAGTTCCATGTTCTTTCTCCATTGGCAGACTGATTTATCATAGTCCAGAGATAGTTTAGCTATCCTACCCAGCATAATAGCCTTAGATACTGTCAGGCCCAATGTGTTAAACCGTCTGAAAGTCTGTAACATAAAAATATCTCATATAAGAGCTCGTTTAGAAATATTGAGCTCTGAAGCTCTGATACAAAAGTATCTATCTATAATTTAGTTTCAGTAACTTTTTACTGTTCCTTTATTAACATTTTCTATTTTAACAGTTTAGACTCTTTCAATATCCAAAAAGGTATATTATAATATCATGTTTTAGCTATACCTGGTCTTTTGCATTTCCTCTGTACAATGTCATGCCCACGAAGTTATGAAAGGCACTCATTCGTACATTGGTGGCATGCAAAAGGGTGGAAATGACTGTGACTTTAATTTCCACAGTCTTTTTAGTGTCGGTCTCTGTTGGCATAAAAGCTTTGAGGACTGTATGAAGGAGTGGTACACTGTCTCCGTGGAATTGCGGTGAAATTACTTTCTTGCCTTATATCTGGATACAACATCAACATCAATAAAACAACAATTAAATAAAGAGAAAAATAGGGGCAATGGCATTCATCCACATTAAGATTTTAATATCTAATAGATTTACCGTTTGCGTACAAGTTTCCTGACAACTTGCTTCAGACATGGTCTTGCTGGTAGATGACTACTTCTGAACACTAAAGTTTTGTATGTGACTCTCGCCTGGATGAAAAATTATAAATATATAGCTGGGTGATATGAATGACTAACACAACAATGGGATGTTGTGGAATATTAATAACTTAATTGCAGATTATTGAAGGTTGATAGGTTATTGTCTTCCATTTATATTGACAAGATGATAGCAGTGTGACAAAAAAGTTATTTATTCATGGTGAGCTGTATTCAATAAAGAGGTAATTAATGGCCCTATCACACAAACTGCTATTATTCCAATAACATAATTCTTAAACATTAATTCTCTTTGATTAATTAGTACTCACCGTCACTCAAGGGCTACTAGAATGGTGTTTCGTTGGGGTTGAAAATAACGCCCTCCTCTCTCGATTATTTTAGGTGTAGTTGGACTCACCAAGTTAACGTCATTGGTGTTGTCATCTTTTGAGGGCACATAAATGTCTCTCTTCAGATTGCAGAGCCTTTGACAGCTCCCACAACTTGTCCTGCTGGGCAGACAATGTATAGAAATCCATTTGGCATTGGCGACATAAAAAAAATCCACCCGGACAACTATCCAGAACACTGTCTGCAACTTTGCCAAGTCCGTAGAATGTAAAAATACACTCAGCGTGATGAAGATGGAAAAGGCTACGTCTGACGCAATTCTTCAGATTAGATAAATCAAAAATTAGGTTGCAGTTAACGCACTTCACATCGACAAACTCCCGAAAACATGCATCCATCACTATAATAGTATCGCCTTAACTGTCGTCTGCATCTGGATCAGGTGTTAAAATCGAAACCGACATTCCGCGCGAAGAAACGGCGCAAAAACCCGCAAGACGCCACCTAATTCCAGAAGACATTCAGTGTCATTGGACACAGACCACAACAATGAACATGACGTCACATACAACCGAGCGTGCATATCATAAGTCAGTTTCATGAGCGGGACGCGCGCAACTAATGTCAATCCAGGTCACAACCTTTCCGTTGATTGGTCAAACAGGGGCTGTCACGAAGATAAACGAACGTGTCTAATGAATATTCGGATGCGCTAGTTTTAGACTTTGTCTTGTCGTAGACTCTAGGGCGAAAAGCCTTGCGGAACCCCTGGAGTCTGGGACGCAGACTAGGTATCTATAGGGATTGTGACACCAGCAAAAGACACAAGGTATAAAAAAAATGTATATATTGATTATATGTGTGTATATGTGCTCGTAAGCATCCTTACCTGACTCCCTGTTGAATATTGTAATGTTGTGTATGCTATAATTCCCCTCAAGATCTACCATCCACCATGCATTGCCTTCCTCCACGGCTGTGTGAGCGCAGCGAGTGATTTCAGGCGGTGGCAGCAGACCATCAACGGCGTTGTTAGGGTCCCAATACTGCCCTTTCTGTGTGGCGGTCTTCTTATACGCAATGTTGCCTGTGAACGTTTGCTATCAATTGTTTGGAACACAACTATATATTTTATGTAACAACCCAATTTTTATTCTAATGTTAGAAGTAAATTTAATTTGTATACTATCTAACTGCTATCTTTATTACCTATCCTACATCCTGGTCCTCGCCAGTCGAACAGTGCCTCGTTACCAGCAGGTTGTGGTTGCCCCTGTCTACATCCACCAGGACACGCCCCAGTTGTTTCATCACAGACAGTATCGTTGGCACAATTACACGGAAAAGAACAGCTGGACTGACTTCCGAATATACAAGCTGCAACAAATAACAGCTATTGAGAGGTCTTTATGGACGTACAGATGGTCTTTCCGCAAATACAGCAAGTGTAATAGGGAATAAATTCATAGAGATCCGCTTATTTACACAGCGACATCTAAGACAGCCCCTTGTTGGAATGTTCATCTCAAAGGCAGCTTGTTTAAGGGTAAACAAAGGTTGCGAAAGCGGAACCCTCTCTAACCAAAGCGGCAGAGGAGGGTGGTGGGGGTGGTTGGTAAAGTGGGACGTCTTGGGTGACTAGGTGGTGTCGTGCTTAAAGTCGAGATTTCAATGCAACATGAAGCTTAGCGATGATACGAATATACTGATGAGATGTACATTACAAAATCAAGTGCTGCCCAAGGTAACCGGCCTTATTCTTATTCCTTAACGACCACACTCGGTGTAAAGTACACATCGCCTACCCGACGTAAAAAGCTTATTTTAAAAGGTTACGCCCCTTAAAGACTAGTTTGTGAATACCTGATAAGTTATGCCCCGCTAGGAAGCCTTTCAACTGCTACTTATCGCCCTGAACATCTCACACACAGGTGGCTCCCCAGTGTCGCATGTACTCAATTACTTACTGACCAGTGTTCCATAACAGTATCAATGGGGTGATAGGTGATATTAGTTTATAGGGAGAGCCTCATCAGCACACAGATAGCCTGGGCAAATACGCGACGGGGATGAGTGTTCTCGCCGATGTAATACAGATGTAAATATCTTAACGTGACATGATATATCATTAAGACGATACACTCACCTTGTACCTGCTGTCTTTTCACTGAGATCCAACACATTCCTAAGAAAATTCTGAGAGCCGTTACTCCAACCATACTGTACTGATTTACCTCGCAAGTATACCCAGCGTATATTGTCATTACACTTTCTATTTAGGGACTGCCAATCCTACTACAGCTGAGATTCACAAAACTACCCTAGCTGAGATTCCCTTCACTGAGCCCGAGGTGGATTTCGATACGCTTGAAAGGTGCACCCCTGCGACTAGATTGTGTTGGGTCAATATGTCAACTCCCTTGAGTATTAATTCAAATCAACCACGCCTCAGTAGATGTTCAGCTATGGTTGAAAAACACTCAAGCTCCAGCATAAAATGGCCACCCACATTTAAAGATGGCCGTCTCCAATTTTAGGTGTCCGCCTCGAGGTTAGGATGGCTGGCCCCAGTTAAAAGTGGCCACCTCTTCATGTCAAACGTTCGCTGGTTCACATGTGGCTGGACGTCAAATAGCTATTTAATTCAAATCATTTCATGAGGTCATGTCAGGTCCTGATAATTGCATATAATAGCTTATATCCTCCGTCCACGATTGTGTCCTGCAGCAAACTTTCACATTTTGAAGAATGTTGATACGTCCATGCCCAATGTGGCTCCCAAGGAAAATTTTAACATAGCTTTGTAAAGTGTCAATATCCAACATAACGTGGCCGATGAGGTATACTTTATATTGAACATAAGTGATAATCTTATGATAGAACGACCAACCAAATGAAATTCAACGCAGCAGAACAACACAATCTTTCATCAGCTGCAGACATTTAGATTACTTTTGTATTTTATGCAAGAAAAATTCCAATTGCTTCAGTAATTTTACAATTTGCAATATTGGTATCTCAGACAAAATGACACTTTATCGCACAAGTTGTCCCGTTGCATGATCCAGGTAAATATTAAGAGCGGCCGGTGGAGGAACAACATAGTGGCCGCCCTAAGGTCGAGAAATCGCCGACTCAAATCCGGCTGCACCTAAAACAAATATCTAATTCAACGACATTTTAGTCAGATACTTTTTTCAGGTCTCCTTTATACAAAATTGATAATAATTTAGATGCCGGACAGCTAAAACCGACCATGACTATTCTCGCTGGAATTGAATGGGATGTTGTAATATCTCTGAAGGTCCATCCTCCACCAGACATTTTCGGGCATCCTGTACTCTGTATGAGTACAGCGCAAGGCTTCATATGGATGTAGCAGGCCTTCCACAGCATTGTCAGCGTCCCAGTTGTTTCCCTTCTGTGTTGCAGCTTTCCCATGCGCGACGTTCCCTGCAAACTCGTGCTATCAGTATAAGTGAAATACAGGGCATACAAACCCCCGGTTTGCTATCTTTGCTACCATGTGAGACCTAAGCTTTGCTTCTAAATCCTTTTTCTACCATAGCTTTTCCTATATCCATCGTTGGCGCAATTACATGGAAAAGAACAGCCCGGCTGACATCCGAATATACGAGGTGCGACAAATGACGGATATACAAGGGTATTCATTCATGCGGAGATGGTTTCCCCGTACTTAAAGAAAGTAAAATAGGAATCTCTAATATACACTCAAATTAAGACACCACAAATCACATCGCGATTAAGGTCAAGCAAAGCGGAAGCGGGGTCAAATTTGGATAAATGCTCTGTGTTCGAGATGGAATTTTTAACACACAGGTGTTTGATAACAGGGCAAATCCTAGATGGAATGGCGCTAACGAGAGTAAACATATCCTAGCAAAATAACCCTGCTTCTGGACGTGGGCGGTGATGTTGAACCACATGCTTTGTTCGGGGATATTCGAGCACGGACGAATCACTTTGTTAAATAAATGTCATGCAGGTCTATTACACGGGCTGTATTGTTTCACCAGAAGCCGAGTATTTACCCTCATTGAAGTCGTGTGTCGTGAACCCAATACAGGGGTGATATTACTTACTCCGGATGTCATTGCCACCGACAGGACTTATTTACACCAGCGTCATATCTTTTAAGCTATCGCTGTCTCTGTTAAATAGGGTTCATATTGTTGTCACTTAATGGGAAGTCTCTGTCTATTGACTAGATATCTTCTTAACTGAGGTGGTCGACTACCCGGCCTTAACACGCTTTTTAGTCTCACCCATCGCGACAACAACAGACAAGAAACCGCCGCGCTGAGGTGGTCGTGTCTGTGTTCCGCTCCAGTTAAGCCAATCATCCCTGCTGCACGAATGGAGCAAGTGCTATGCCTCTCCAACTAGGCATTACAAATATTTGGCAATCATTGTGGCTGATATGTCGTCGTACCAACATGAATGAAGGTATAATATTGAGTGGTTACGTGTGTGCGAGTAGATGCAAACGCTGCGAGTGTATGCATGATTGTAAGTGTGTGTGTGTGTTTGTTTATGTGTATGTGCGTGCGTATGTGTATGCATGTGAGTTTTATGTGTGTGAGTGTGTGTATATATATTTGTGTGCGATTGGTGAGTGAGTGTGTGTGTTTGTGTGTGTGTGTGTGTTTGTTTGTGAGTGTGTGTGTTTGTTTATGTGTGTTTACGCCATTTTTACTTGATTATCCGAGTCACGAGTATCAGTCTTGTTGTCACATCTTGGGATCGAACCCACAGTATGTGGGCCGAAACAGAGGATAGAAGGGTCGAGTGGGCTCTTTTTGCGCGTGCATCATAGCGTTATGGGTGTGCGACTCGTTACCATCATGATTCTGGCGTTAAGTATGAGAGAAACTGAATCGACATGTGAGGGTGAAGACAAAGGTTCAAGAGTGACTTGACAATTGTTCAACCCGCGGTCGATCTGTTAATGGTTACCATGATTAGTATCATATCCTTTTGACCAAAGTTGATGTCGTCGCACCAAGTCCTTTGACAAGAGGACATGTCCCGAGGGTCGAGCAGAAGTAACAAACGTAGAACCCTAACCGCCTCAATGGCCATGATACCTAACAGGATGAAGGCTGAATGAGTTAAGATCAAAGGCAAGGTATTATGTGTTATCACTGATAACAGAACACAGGTGTAATAGATCTGGCTGAGGAACTGACAATAATGAACTTTACGATTCATTCCAGGAATCCCTGGCTACCCCCTGAAACGGTTACATTCGTGCTAGGTTGGCGATGCTTTTGTAATATATGGATCCCTTTACACAACCATTGACAATTAGCCTAGCGTCACACAAAAGTGTTTCTTATTCCTGCTTTATTATCACCTGGTTTGTAAGTAAAAGTGGCGCCAAGTAATATTTCTCGTCGCACAAAGTGACACAAGGCATGTGGAGGGGTATATATACACCTTATTGAAACAAGTAGTAGAAACTCGCTGACGTTGCATTAATCTAGAAGTAATAGGGCGTTACTACATATAGTCTAAAGGCTCAGCGACGCTGCAACTAATCAGTGGAGGCTCTGTGCCGATGCATTAGTTTTGAAGAGACCAATTACCATTGCCACAAGTCCAAATTGCCAAAGTTAATCTATATTACGACAGACTTGGCTAAATGTCATTGCTTTAAGCCGGAAGTCGCTCCATGACGCATCATTAGAGAGCCTGTATATTTCACCTGATACCATTGCGATGACCATGATATCATTTCATTATCAATATAATGGAAAAGGGCAGGTGCAGAATCCAATTATTTGCAGCAATCAGAAAGGCGGCAACAATGAACCATATGTACGATTGCTATAATGATTGAATGGACACCCAGTGAAATAATTAGCAGCCAGTATTATCCATCAGTGAAGCCTCTTGAAACTATCGTATATTTCACAAGTTTTTATTTCATGATATAGCATGTATGAAAATGTTGCAGGTCGCATTATTGCTGCATTGCGCTTGGGAAAATAAAAATTGTTGTTTTTGTCGCTAATGTAGACATTCGTCTTGTTTGGCGTTGATGACCATGTGTGGCTATCAATATACTGTCATCACCAATCGCCTCCCTCTCTTTGTGGTTTGCGGTTGTATGCATTTTCGTGTTCACTACTTGTTCTATAGAGCTCATATATAGTATCGTCACCACGAAGCGAGCAAAAACTCACATCACGTTTCCTCTCTATCACGCTCTTAACATTTATATTAAGCCTGATCTGCGTCTAAGTGATCTACACAATCGCAAAGGTTAGAAGTGTGATCTGAAGGTTATGGTGTGGCGTTTTTAGAATTTTAATATTTCTTATTAATGCCAGAGAGTCCAAAATATGCATCTTGCCTGGAATGAACACATGGGGGAAAAGCTAGCCTGGTTTAAATCCCGAGAATATTGTAGGCTTGCCTATCTTATACCTTGGTGTATATTGTACGCAAGGCAATTCCATCCCCCTCTCTGCCAGATAATACCTCACTCCTACACACACTACATACTCGAGAATACCGTCTTTTGATTTAGCAAGGATTATTTATTCATATTCTCCTGATCTCCAGTGGCTTACACATAATCACAGACGCTCAGGTGCAGATAATGTTGAAGGTTGAGATTTCATATTCTACATAGGCCCCTCTCCGATGATGCCATTATTCCCAGTTGATCGCGTACTGCTGGGTGAAGGATTAAAGAAGCTGCCATCTACAGTGGTCTTGTTAGTTGTGGTAGCTACGAGAGCTTGCTCTTTCTCCAACGATCTCACACCCAACGCAGAGGCGATGTTTCTTTTGTATATGTAACTGACTTCGTCCGGTTGTTCCACACATACGGCAAATCAACATCTCAGATGAATAAAATAATATCCAAAGGTTTGACCGAATGACAGCGTGATTGGTCGACTTTATAACTAGGTATTACATATCACACCACGAGCCGGATAATTCAGTTCAGTGTCCACATGTAACTGTATACATTGTTTGTATCATAAAAACCAATATTAAATGATTGGTTATAGTTGACCTGATCTGACGGTGCCCCCCACCCCCTGCCATGACTGTCCCTACAGATACCTCCAATCAGCGTAACATGGACAGCTAATTGTACATGCTTTTGCTTAAACAAAAACCAGATGTACGTAAATAATTGTTGACAGTAGGTCTTGTACTTTCAGGTCTTTCAGCACAGCACTCAAACCGGAGTAATGTTGACATCAAAGATCATATAGCTATGCTAGAGAGTTCACCTCGACTGACCAAGCAAGTCAACAACCTGTCCACTATTAAGTGGACAGGCCACAACATATACAAAAGCATTCATACATACATACATACATACATACATACATACAGACAGACATACATACATACAGACAGACAGACAGACAGACAGACATACAGACAGACAGACAGACAGACAGACATACAGACAGACAGACATACAGACAGACAGACAGACAGACAGACAGACAGACATACAGACAGACAGACAGACAGACAGACAGACAGACAGACAGACAGACATACAACAAAACATACATACAGACACATACATACAGACATACACAGACAGACATACAGACATACAGACAGACAGACTACATACAGACAGACATACACAGACAGACATACAGACAGACATACATACATACATACATACATACATACAGACATACATACATACACATACATACATACAACATACATACATACATACATACATACATACATACATACATACATATACATACATACATACATACATACATACATACATACATACATACATACATACATACATACATACATACATACATACATACATACATACATACATACATACATACATACATACATACATACATACATACATACATACATACATAAATGCAGACTTCCAAACAAAAGCAAATCATATAAAAACTGATACACCAGTAGACTGTAGTTCACACTCGATGGCAGTTTACGGAATTATCGTGTTCCCTCCATTATCTTTTATATGGTATGGAACCTTCTACGCATCGCGTCTCTTGATTCTCCTTTGATAAGCTTCCGAAGCCTGTCTTGTAATGCTTTAATATGAATGACGCACCTTTTATTCCTAGAGTGAGCTATCACTTATGGAGTTGTTGCTCCTTAGTAAAGATGTACAGTCTCTCATTTATCATGGCTGGACGCACACATTTTATTTAAAAATATAATACCATTTTCAAGTTTCTAAGCAGAAAATAAATTCCCAAGGAATGGCTGAACATTTGAATGCCGGTTAAATTATAGCAGCATGATGATACATGAAATCAGCTCAGGTTAAAAAAACGAAAATTGCATTGCAAAGTACTACCACAGTGCTCAGATATTAATACAGTGTCACAATATTTAAAAACCTGGTGGACGGTGCAGGTCTTAAATAAATGTATATCTTGTGTATGTAATAGTGAAAACAATAGGCAGCTGTTGTGTCACCATGTATGCAGTACCCCTGGAGCTCTGTAACTGGCCCCATCTGATCAGGAACATCCGAACTATGGCTAATCAGTGATACTTATATCTCTGAAGGTCCATCCTCCACCAGACATTTTCGGGCATCCTGTACTCTGTATGAGTACAGCGCAAGGCTTCATATGGATGTAGCAGGCCTTCCACAGCATTGTCAGCGTCCCAGTTGTTTCCCTTCTGTGTTGCAGCTTTCCCATGCGCGACGTTCCCTGCAAACTCGTGCTATCAGTATAAGTGAAATACAGGGCATACAAACCCCCGGTTTGCTATCTTTGCTACCATGTGAGACCTAAGCTTTGCTTCTAAATCCTTTTTCTACCATAGCTTTTCCTATATCCATCGTTGGCGCAATTACATGGAAAAGAACAGCCCGGCTGACATCCGAATATACAAGCTGCAACAAATGACGGATATACAAGGGTATTCATTCATGCGGAGATGGTTTCCCCGTACTTAAAGAAAGTAAAATAGGAATCTCTAATATACACTCAAATTAAGACACCACAAATCACATCGCGATTAAGGTCAAGCAAAGCGGAAGCGGGGTCAAATTTGGATAAATGCTCTGTGTTCGAGATGGAATTTTTAACACACAGGTGTTTGATAACAGGGCAAATCCTAGATGGAATGGCGCTAACGAGAGTAAACATATCCTAGCAAAATAACCCTGCTTCTGGACGTGGGCGGTGATGTTGAAACACATGCTTTGTTCGGGGATATTCGAGCACGGACGAATCACTTTGTTAAATAAATGTCATGCAGGTCTATTACACGGGCTGTATTGTTTCACCAGAAGCCGAGTATTTACCCTCATTGAAGTCGTGTGTCGTGAACCCAATACAGGGGTGATATTACTTACTCCGGATGTCATTGCCACCGACAGGACTTATTTACACCAGCGTCATATCTTTTAAGCTATATCGCTGTCTCTGTTAAATAGGGTTCATATTGTTGTCACTTAATGGGAAGTCTCTGTCTATTGACTAGATATCTTCTTAACTGAGGTGGTCGACTACCCGGCCTTAACACGCTTTTTAGTCTCACCCATCGCGACAACAACAGACAAGAAACCGCCGCGCTGAGGTGGTCGTGTCTGTGTTCCGCTCCAGTTAAGCCAATCATCCCTGCTGCACGAATGGAGCAAGTGCTATGCCTCTCCAACTAGGCATTACAAATATTTGGCAATCATTGTGGCTGATATGTCGTCGTACCAACATGAATGAAGGTATAATATTGAGTGGTTACGTGTGTGCGAGTAGATGCAAACGCTGCGAGTGTATGCATGATTGTAAGTGTGTGTGTGTTTGTTTATGTGTATGTGCGTGCGTATGTGTATGCATGTGAGTTTTATGTGTGTGAGTGTGTGTATATATATTTGTGTGCGATTGGTGAGTGAGTGTGTGTGTTTGTGTGTGTGTGTGTGTTTGTTTGTGAGTGTGTGTGTTTGTTTATGTGTGTTTACGCCATTTTTACTTGATTATCCGAGTCACGAGTATCAGTCTTGTTGTCACATCTTGGGATCGAACCCACAGTATGTGGGCCGAAACAGAGGATAGAAGGGTCGAGTGGGCTCTTTTTGCGCGTGCATCATAGCGTTATGGGTGTGCGACTCGTTACCATCATGATTCTGGCGTTAAGTATGAGAGAAACTGAATCGACATGTGAGGGTGAAGACAAAGGTTCAAGAGTGACTTGACAATTGTTCAACCCGCGGTCGATCTGTTAATGGTTACCATGATTAGTATCATATCCTTTTGACCAAAGTTGATGTCGTCGCACCAAGTCCTTTGACAAGAGGACATGTCCCGAGGGTCGAGCAGAAGTAACAAACGTAGAACCCTAACCGCCTCAATGGCCATGATACCTAACAGGATGAAGGCTGAATGAGTTAAGATCAAAGGCAAGGTATTATGTGTTATCACTGATAACAGAACACAGGTGTAATAGATCTGGCTGAGGAACTGACAATAATGAACTTTACGATTCATTCCAGGAATCCCTGGCTACCCCCTGAAACGGTTACATTCGTGCTAGGTTGGCGATGCTTTTGTAATATATGGATCCCTTTACACAACCATTGACAATTAGCCTAGCGTCACACAAAAGT
>CM067347.1:1002638-1220138 GCA_034190875.2 Urechis unicinctus
CACACCACTACCTCGCATGCTCACCAGATGGGGTTGTGTCTGAAGACATGATTGTTGAGGTCAAGTGTCCCTACAGTACCAGGGACAAACCTGTCACTCCTGTCACAGTGCCATACCTGGTCAATGAGAACAACCAGCTCACCCTTAAAGCCAACATGACTACTATTACCAAATTCAGGGCCAGTTGTTTTGCACGAACAGTCAACTTTGTCATCTTGTGGTGTTTACGTCTCAGAGTATGGAAATTGTCCCAGTTACCCGTGACGATGACTTTATTACTACTATGATTTCAAAGTTAGAGTTGTTTTTCAGGGACTATTTCAAAGATGCTATACTTGATTCAATGTTCTTTCACAATTTCTCTCACTGAGTAGTCTTGTGCACTGATTTCTTTTTTCTTTACGGAATCATTTACCTGCATATTGCATGTGGTGGAATGTATAATAAACTCATGAAAATTGAAAAGTATCAAGTATTTTAATTGAATTATAAACAATTAACCCATTGGGGGTTACAAAGTCACTCATTCAATGAAAGGAACAAACATGAATAGGGTGAAAAACAATTTTTTCTTCAACAGTATTCACGTGTAGGGTTATTATTGATTACATTATAATGCATATGGTATAAAAAGAATACTACATATCACCTTTCATTTAGATTCATATAATATCACACCCTGAGTGGGACAGACATACACAGTTACACTTCACAAAAACTAAACTTCACCATAGGCAGTTGTGGGGACGATGCACTGCCGAAAGTTACATATTACAAAGATTATGGCAGAGGAAATTTGGACCTCACAGTGGATCATAGGTTCCACCAAGATTTTGAAGATTTTCCCCAATCCTATTATCCGCTCAATGTGCACCCTCTTGCTGGAGATCTTCCGGTCTCTCTGACCACTTTCCCTGTCAGCTGATTCTTCTTACTGAAAAAGGTTGGTATATTTACGGTGACATCATAGGCCTGATGATAGGGAGCAGGTAAGTCCTGCATGACAAAGCCATTACCGTGTCATCCTGGTCACACATTTCTGGTAGTTTTATCCTTTCCATCACCTGCCTGTCACTGCATGGCTGCGCAGCCATAAGAAGGGAGACACATAGGACACTAGGCCTCCTGGTGTAGCACCCACCACCACCTTCATTGTGTTAAGGTTCTTGCACTTAGAAAAAGTGGCCTAGAAAACGGATTACCTGGGAATTTTGATCTCGACTTGGCCAGTTGTCCGTCGCCGGCCGGCTCATTTCATAGTGTTTCGAAGATACTCGTCCGCTACGCACAGCGCATTGACAGTGACAGCTTTACCCTAAATTTCGTCACCATCAAATATCTCATGACCGCGTGACGTATTGCGAGAAATTTTATTCGTCGAAGTGAAGCAAAATCTTGTATTTATGCGTACTACGCGAAGTAAGCGCATAACCTGATAACTTCCGGTCGAGCTTGGTACCGCATTGGTCTGTGCCGCCACCTCTCGGAGAAAACCGCAACACAGTCTCACATTCAGATGTCAGGGTCAAATCATGATTCGCCTAACAAGTGAACATTATTGAAAGCATGTTGTTCAATTTGCTGCTTTTACAGAATGTTTCTCATATGAATAACACATGAACAGCTGACTATATAAAGTGTGAACGCACGGTTTGGTTGGATTATTGAAATGAACATGTAACGTCATCAACTGGTTATCGTATGACCTGGCTCATAAATGTAACCGAATACATTAGCAATGTGAAAATAGCAGATGGGTCCGGTTTGTCGATGTAAAGGATTTAGGTATCTATGTCAACTAATCCCATAAGGAGGGATACGATTACTGAAACTGCTGTATTACCTATATGGCCAATAAAGTATCATTGTACATATGTGCCTTCTAACTCACATTTACCCATAATAAAATTTATATGATGGATAAATCTGAAGCCATGTTGCACAAATATTTACTGTGTATCAACTTCTTTGCAACAACAAGCATTTGGTAATACATCGACATGCCACACATTATTCACGAGAAGCTACGTACATGCATCACATTTACTCAATACACACAAAGCATAAGAGGAATTAGACAATACATTGAAGATCGCCACAATGTGCTTTGTGTTGATCATGACCGAGCAAAAGCTGAATGAGCAGGAAATTGTGTTACGACTTACAAGGCACAGATCACTATTAATGTTGCTGACCTTACTCAAAGAAGGTTTTATAAGAATATTGTAACGATTCTGATAACAATACCTTGAATGTGAGTAACCCTTACTAGATATCAAGTTCAGGCATCCCCTGAAATATCCATCTATTTACATTGTTCAATGCTTTCAAAGCAATTCTGGCATGCAACTGTTCGTTCCATATTGCAAATTCTGTTCAGCTATGGTCACTTGTAGATAGCAGACTTGATAATGCGTGTCGATATAACATGCACTATAGCACTGTATCATGCTTTACTAGCACACGGAGATTTCTACATAACCTGCTGACCTCACTCATCGCAGTTATCTCGTACATTAAATGTATGTCTTTGAGGCGGGTCCTGTAGGTATTTCTAATAACCCCTGAGAGTTCGATGCAAAATCATAAAATGTTTGCTGTTGACGAAAGATCTTCAGTTACATGAACAAAATATAACAACTGGAAGGTTTGCATTAGTACATTAATGGCTAGTTACGCACTAGCTATACCTTGCTCTTTCATTAATATACGGGTATGTTTGGCTCAGTCAATCATATGTTACGATATGTATTCAGTGCAAGATTGTCTAGTTGCAAAACTGAGGCAAGAGGTCAGTGATCTGAAGCACCAGCAACGATTCAATGTATTGAGTCATACAACACTCTATACACAAATATACTAATTATAAATTGTATATTGCACCAAATACAATGCCCAATATTTTGCATTCAACCTTCAGCACATAGCTATGGATGTGTGTATGGGAAATGGAGGACATGGTGTTTAATTTCTACATTCGGAATAGTTTTAACAGTCGGTTGTCTGGAAGTGATTTTTGACACAAACGACCAAGCAGTGTATACTGTAGCCATGACTATTGTTTTTGCAAGCTGCCTCTATTGAGCAGCGCAAAATGTTGGATTGCGGAGCAGCTCGGTGATTATCCTGGCTTATGAGCATCGTTCTGAGAGAGAAGCAGGTGACAATATAATCGCCTAAGATATCAGTCGAATGAAAAAAAATGAACACGATAATTGTCTGATGACTTGCACAAACACTGACAGCCTTTAATCGGCCTAACCCTGAGTCGAATTAGTGATGATGATAATTGTTATCTAACAGATTATCTAACAGATTTGTGTGTCATAACGGTTCACTTGTGTGAAAACATCCATGCACGTTACATTTATTCAACAAATCGATGCCAGTCACGAATGCCAGCTCAATACTGAAATGATAGCTTTCGGAAAAAACAACCTTTGATTCTGTCGGATTTAAAAAAACTTATGTAAAGATGGATGCTCAATGTTATAACGTATATCTAAAGGAAATATTGCCGTCATGCAAACTCATATTTAGTAAAAGCGAGCAGGGGTTCATATTGTTTCATAATTAAACATCGTATTCAATGGATATAATACTGAGAGCAGTTTGCTTACAGGAATTAAAAAAAAATACCAGAGAGTATTTTCGTTGAACGTGTATTTTACCAGTAATCTGATCTGCAAGCAAAATCTTACTGCTTCAAAAAAGACCTTCCTCTTTTGTCGTAAACCAGTTTCGATAACTAGAATAGAACCCAGAACCCTGGAAACGGTGAATCTTTCAACTTTTTGCGTAAATGAGTATTTCTATTACCTTGAAATGGCTAAACGCAATAGCCAATTGTAATGCAGAATATCTCTTTTTACTAATGTATCCTTTATCAATTCATCAGCATTTATTATAGAGGATCATCAGCCACTTTGGCAATATTATTGACAAGCAGCAGAAGCCTGATATTAGCGTCGTCCGATGCAATTAATTTGTTGGGACCTGAATGTCTTTAATTATGACCACAGTGACAGGTCATCGTGTCTCTTTGCTTTGGTTATATCGCCATCCTATTAAATGTCACGATCCACTTCTGATCACATATATATAGTTTAACATGTCGGTATATAGGACATAGTTATGAAGTCCTACAGCCACTGAATTTTAAACCGCTATATGGTTCCATATAAACTTACAGAGCAACGACCGCTCTTAGAAATTCTCACCATTTCGCGAGTAATTGCATTATTTATTTCAGGCCATTCGGCAAACAAAGCGATGCATATGTCGTCATTGCTTGGCTATATTAAATAGTCAAATGAAAAGCATGACGATTTCGAAAAGTCGGTGCTTACCGTACGACGTGAATCACTGTAAATGGGATTAGTTTTACCTAATAATCAGTACATTTGCATAAGTCTGAAAGGAAATGCGCACTCATACTTCCTTTTGCAATATTGTCATAGGTGCTACCGAAAAACCCCTTAAGGCAAGATTACATTGCAAGCTTTGTCCCACGTGCCAGTTAATAAAATAATCCACTTAAGCTCGTGCAACGTCAAAAACTAATTCTCCTGTATGTATGTATGTATGTATGTATGTATGTATGTATGTATGTATGTATGTATGTATGTATGTATGTATGTATGTATGTATGTATGTATGTATGTATGTATGTATGTATGTATGTATGTATGTATGTATGTATGTATGTATGTATGTATGTATGTATGTATGTATGTATGTATGTATGTATGTATGTATGTATGTATGTATGTATGTATGTATGTATGTATGTATGTATGTATGTATGTATGTATGTATGTATGTATGTACGTATGTACGTATGCATGTGTATAATGTATGTATGTGTATGTATGTATGTATGTATGTATGTATGTATGTATGTATGTATGTATGTATGTATGTATGTATGTATGTATGTATGTATGTATGAATGTATGTATGCATATATGTGTGTGTGTATGTATGCACGTCCGTATGTATGTAAGTATGTATGTATGTACGCATATATATAAATATATATATATATATCTATATATATATATATATATATTATATATTATATATTTCTATATATATGTATATATATATAATACATATATATATATATATATGTGTGTATGTATGTACTTACGTACGTACGTATGTATGTATGTACGTATACATATATATATATATATATATATATATATATATATATATATATATATATATTTATATATACGTACTATATAGATATATATATATATATTTATATATATATATATTTATATTTATATATATACATATATATATAAACACATATATATGCCTATTATCCTGAGCGTGCAATCGCATCATACTAAATGGTTCCTTGATAGTAGACCTGAAGTTTAAATTGCATTCTTGTTTTTTGAACTGCAGTCACAGCAATAAATCACTGACAATATTGGCTGTAAAAATATATTGCTTAAACCTCTTAGCCAATAATCGAGGTATCCATTTGCCTTCTTGTGTGCTTAGCTCTGTGTCTTTCGCACAATATGAACAGTATCAAGCGTTATGTTTTGGATATTTGAATACCAAATCATGGATAAAAACACGAACGCCATTTTTAGAGGATAAGATAGCACCACGCACAGCTAATATCCTATGATAATGCATAATTGATATTCTTTGATGCGATGGATTGTTGTGAAATCTACACTTGTCAATAAAATTTTTGTGCATCAAGCAAATACAATTATAATGTCGCTTAAGGAAATATTGGCAATTGGTACTATTTGCCTGGTGGATAACCGTGACGTTGGCGATAATGAATCTCTAATTTGATGCATAATCACCGGCGCTTGATAAGAAACGTTGGTGTTATAAATAGTGCCTTTATATATCATTAACACAATTCGATAACAAACGCCAAAACGCTACAGATAAAGCAATCATTGGTCAGGATAAGCACCCGCTGCCACAATGCACTGGGACAGGACTTGATGTGCTGCTCAATTACAGCAGCTCTCAAAAGCAAAAGAATACACATTGCTTGGTCGGGTTTCTTTAAATCTGCACAACAACACACTTTTATAATTATTGCACTGCAGTTCCCGGTGAGTAAACATAATAAACTACATAGCTATTCTCCCTGCCGTTTGCTTAACATCTGTCGTCTGTTTATGATCGCTGCATTTAAGCATTTATGCTATTAGTCTGCATTGCTGCTGACGTGATAACGCAATTATTCGTAGCTAAGCTTCTGGACACCCGGTAAGTGTCGCTTTTAATAGGCTATAAATCTATCTGAGGGAAAAGAGAACAACTTAAAAGGTAATCGTATTTTTTCTGTTGGCGTTTCCAAAATGTTCTTGCGCATCTTTAAAGCCAACATTATGATGATATTCACTGAACGCAACCATCATCATAGATCTACAGCAGGTTCAACATTGTGAGGTGCACGCTTTGCGTCCACTAAATATTCTTTAATATCGTACAATAGAGTTATTGCAATAAACGAAGCCGACAAACTGCTTCAATGGTGAAACGCATCAGGAAACACACCGCATGATGTATATTCTGACGAGTCATTCAAATACTTGACATTTGATCGTCGGTTGCTAAGATCTACTATGATATAAAGCAAAAGCTTTGCCTCGTGTTTTGCTTCAAAGAGATACGTTTGCTATAATGTTAACTCTGGGGATGACGTCACTCATGGTTAGCTGCGCTCTGTAGAAGTTATTCAAACATATTAACGACACAAAAATGAATGATAGTTTTCCAATTGAAATTGTTTTTCAGACCACTTCCAAATATGTTGTAAATAATGGACAGCTGAACTGAGTGTAATGGTACATACTTGTCTGGTCACACTGAACAACCGCTGGGAATACGCGTAGCATTGAAAACCCGGTTTTAACTACACGACGGAAGATTAAAGCAGCAATCAAAATAAATTGAACATATTCAATGGATATGTGTGATGATTTGTTTTATCCAGGTATTCCTAGGGAAAACAACTAAGGAAAATAGCCTTCTCATATCGAGTTGTAACCCCGCGGAACAGCTTACCAGCCTCCATATTCGACGCCAGATTTCTTATTAGTATTAATTTTCTAAAATCAATAATTTAGCAGGAGTGTCTTCTTCTTCGATGGTCTATTTAAGTCTTGTCCCTCTCTCCAGCCGTTGAACCCCATGAGAAGAGCATGAGCAGAATAAACGGTATACTTACCCTCACGACCCACCACCATATATTCAATGCGACATAAATACATATATATATTTACATATATATATAAATATATATATATATATATATATATATATATATATATATATATATATATATATATGTATATATATATACATATATTTAAATCTATATGAATATATATATATACATATGTATATGTACATATATACATATATATATGAATATATATATACCTATATATATATATATATATATATATATATATATATATATATATATATATATTTATATTTATTTAAGTCATATCCGCAGGGAATTCAAAGATCTAATAAACAAGATATATTTAGAATGAGCATTCTTCGTCGATGGTGTATTTAAGTTTTGTCGCTCTCTCCAGCCGTTGAACCCCATGAGCAGAGCATGAGCAGAATAAACGGTATGCTTACCCTCACCACCCACCACCATATTTTCAATGCGACATAAATACATATATATTTACATATATGTATAAATATATATATATATATATATATATATATATATATATATAAATCTATATGAATATATATATATATACATATGTATATGTATATATAAACATATATATATATGAATATATATATACCCTATATATATATATATATATATTAATATATATATATATATATAAAAATATATATGTATATAATTATATATTATTTGAATCAGGTTAGTGTTTACATCAAAACGTAAATCCTTTGCGTGCTGTTTAAATATAATGGACATACTGAGCTGAGATTGCCCTACTCTAGGTCGATCCGTAATTGATCGGTTCATGACCAAGTAAATGTTCATTTTTATCAAGGTTCCGCTCACTTATTGGTAAGCACAGGGCCAATCTGTTAATGATTATCACAAGGAAAGAAGAAATGAATCATGATATGGGCTAGTTTATGAATGCTAAACTAGATTAATAAGACCATTCCTTAAGAATGGCCCTGAAGTTGATATGCAGCCAGGATTTGAGTTTGATTCGAATGTGTGTAAATCTGACGGGTGACTCGGATTATCACGTCAAATGGCGATCCCATCTTTGCAAGAAGATACACTCGACCCGGTGGCTCAACGGGTTTGTTCCATGTGGGCGCTGGCACTCAATGCGGGTGGTCCAATCAACCACAATCATCCTCATCCGTCACGGTCGCGATTTTACATCGTTGTTAAAAGTGACGTTAAATCCCATTACCATTACCACTACTTTGAAGGGAATATGCTTGAACGCTATTTGGCAGGCAAAAAATGACCATGTGAAATTAGAATGGTTTGGTGACTTTTATAGGTACTCAAATACCAAACACAGAGATTTGAAGACCTCTAGCGAGGATCGAGCAGTCGCGGCACTTACAGAATTCAAGTTGAATTTTATTTTTTCTGAGGAGATGCATACGTTCATGCTACCTGAACTTATAGCTCTTGATGTGATGGCTCAGGTCATTTCAGCAATTCAGACCATTCCACGGAAGCATCAGAAAACTGTTGCGACAAATTCATTTACCGATTCGCCTAGGGAATAGACATCAATCATAATTCAGGAGTTCATAAAGGGATTTGCATTCCTGTCCGATCCATCGACTAAATATCAAATACGGAGTTTCAAGGCGGAAACCAAGGCATCTCTCCTCGATACAGTTTTTTACACTGATTTCTGGCCTGAGGGTGTTTGTGTGTGGAGGTACTTCAAGACTTAGAAATCAGCGAAGATAAAAGTTTGTAAATACAGATAACTCGCGGCTCACCACACTGATTAAGTCATTTTGAGTCCATGTTCAACTGTAGATTATACAATACTTTCCAATGATTTAAAATGATGGCCACCCATTACCTTATGGTGATCGGTGACATGGGCATAACGACCATTAGGTCCATAGTTGCCTTGCCAATCGTACGTATTACAGTGTAAGTGTCTTTCTGACGTAATGTGTATGTGATGAACATATACATACGTTATTGAAGCTAAATAAATGTCACTTTTCATCTTTTGGCGTTTGAGACATGACATGTGATGTAACGGGATAAGAACGAGTGCAACTCAAAACAGCTGTCCTTTTCTACACCGTGAATACAAAAGGTAGTGTTATATTTATGATTAATACGCATTTTACTCAAGTAGCTGAGCATTGAATATGAGCGGCACGTTTCATCGGTAATTTAAGGTTCAGAATAACAGTTTCATATTAGAGTCTGTGTCACAGAACAAAGCGCGCGATGCGAAATTCCTGTTTTAATCAAGAATACATTTCGTCCTCTTACAAGCAGATATTAACAAGTTCTGTCAACCAAATAGAATATATGTGACATTCATTGTTACTAAGAGGTAGTCAATCTCTAGTCGTCCATACAGCGTAGGCACAAGGTGATAATGCGACCAGTTTTATGAGACAGAGGTACCCAGAGACAGGAAGTCATTTTACGATGCCTTCAAAGCAATCGGAATTTTATTTGCCTACAATAATGCAATCAAGCAGGCATGATTGCAGATTAAGTTTTCAGATTGCAACGGCTTGTTACCATGCAGTACGTCAGCTGGTGAGATACGATTTAAGACACAGTACTTGTCTGTTGTCTCCAATAGAGCCTTGCAATCTCTTTCTAGTGTAGATCAATATTAAGAGCGGTTCATTACCGCTTTAGGCCGTATGGATGATATAACTGCCAGAATAAGTAAAGATGATAAGCTATTGTGTCCAGCAACAGCCACATACGCCATACAGCATGAAATCAGTCAATTGCGGATATTTTTAAAATAATTATTACACGACATTGCAAGAATAGTAGCTACATTATTGTAGAAGTAAAGTGTACAAAATCTTGTAACATGAAGTTGAACGGGCATTGTTTTATATATGTGCCTTACATTAAGGCAGTAGCATTTTGTATGTGACACTACAACTTTGCAAAAAGGTGCCTATGTGGTAATAATAGTAAACATTTAAAACGGTACATTTGTCTATAAAAAATAGGGTCTACATCAAATTATTTTTCTGTTTTCATATGTTTGCGTTTTGTGGTATTACGTATGAATTGTTGTCAAATAATGCATGATTCTGAAATTAGGTGGCCATTTCACAAACAAGTCAAGTTAGTGATGAGTTTGGTCTGATTGACAATTCATCTTTGAACGTGAATTAATTGTTGCCTGGTCCCTTTAAAGATATTGCTAATTATCTGCAGTCAAAAGTAAGTTGATATTATTTGGGAAGAAATACGGATTTATGCCACAAAGCAGGTCAATCAAGCAGCTGTTGATAAATGCCAGCAATATTGTGCGTTATGATCAATGCATCTACCCCGTGCCACTGTGAAGGTTGTTTCCATTCATGTATTCAAGGCGTCTGGATGCCTGTAATTGTCGTTATATAGTTTTCATTTATCAATTTGATCTGTATGCAATATCAGCATCAGTGTCTACATAGGAAATGATAATCAACAAGGAATCAACAAAAGCTTTTAATAGTTTGAGGTCTCACAGTTAATGAGCGGAATGTGTTAGATACTCCTTAACTCGTAATTTAACAAGGCGCCCCCAGGCGTAAGCGGGTGATACAATTTATTACATGAGACAGAGTTGACGGTTTAATGAGTGTCACAGCATGCCTGACTTTCCCAATATAGCTACACATTCGCTATGTTTGTTTGGCGTAGATCTATGTGATTGAACAACTGATGATTAGCGTTAGATTGTATATACCAATGGGGCATGGGCTCGTACAGGAACTAGTGGACATTAATCCAATTGTACATGGCACTGATTTGTCCGGTAGTTCCGCGTATAACCCACCACCAACACAAGCTGCTCAGTTGTTCCTTTCTATGGGGTGATAATAATAAACACACATTGGGTCAGTGACGATTTATCTAAATATGTTGAAAATAGACGAAGGTTAACAATGGCGTTCGAACGGGTGGGCAGCTGTGTATGTGGCTATATATGAAATGAGTAAACGGCTTTAGCAGATATAGAATCTCGGCATTGTACGACATAGGCGCCAATCTATAGTATGATAGAAGTAATCTTGAGGAGAATATATGTGCGTATTAACGCATGTATGTACGCATGTATGTTTGTATTAATGGCTCAAGTCATGGCCGGTAACAAGTAATACAGATTGATAAAAAGTAAATACAGCGAGGTCGATTTACCTCTGATTATCTCATCTATTCCTCTTTCTCCTTTCTGTTCTACGACAACTAAAAGACAATTGATAACGCTAACATAGACCAATTGTCGTTGACGAGCTGAATGAGCACCTGGGAAGCAGAGAAGGTCGGGCGTACGTGGTGTTCTTTGTTATCTATTGTGCAGTGTGCGTTGAATACAGTTAGCGACTTTATGCATTAGCGTCACCATTTACCTTCTTACTTTCAATGCCAAATACATTCAGCAACTCGATTGATTAGACCTAATGCAGTTTGAGTGCTGTTATTAAGTCAGGTCTGTAATAACCCTTATCTATAAAAACATTTCGCAGCATAGCACAGAATATCTCACAGCCACTCGATATAATTTATGGGCATACAGATAAATATGTGTTACTGGTTACTAACTGTCCCTCTTCAATAGGTCACCCCATTCAACTACCATTAGTTAACCTGCAATGAAACTCCACCCCATGCTTTGGTTAACATTTTCTATCAATTACGCAGTAAGGTTGCGTGAGTGATGGATGAGGATTATTGTGATGCTTTGGTGGTACCCCTAAAGGGCTGTCACCGCCCACAATTACACAACACCGGGTTGCAAAGCCCTGCTGCTAGGATGCAAGGCCATTGCAACATCTTGCTTGCCTCGACTAAATAGTCTCCTTACACGTTACCTTACACTCCTAAGTTGCACGGGGTCCACACTTGCTAAGTCATTCCATAATGTTAGAAATGGTGTTCCTTGGATTTTTAGTGTCACCAGGTTTAAGCATATTCTTTGTCAATATATAACGGTCATCTTGTCAAAAGGTACCCAAGCTTACCTTTGATAGCAGCTGTTCAAAATTATACCCATGTATACACACACACACACACGCACACACAAATATATATATATATGTATATATATTTATATATATATATATATATATATATATATATATATATATATATATATATATATATACATATATATATATAAATATATATATAAATACATCTATATATATATTTCTCTCTCTACTAAATATATCCCTATCTGTAATATATATCTCTCCTCTCTATATATCTCTATATAGATATATCTATCTATCTCTCTCTATAATCTATATCTCTATCTCTCTCTCTATATCTATCTATATCTATATCTATATCTATATATCGGCCTCTCAATATTATCATTCATTTACTCCGCAAGGGGCGATGAAGATGTTAAACTAATTGATTTACACCTGCAGGTCTCAACAAAGTGTCCCTTGCCTTAAAGAAAGGTTCTAGACAGTTGTTGTGACCCTTCCTGGCATAGCATGAGATCGGTGGTTCAAACGCTACGGACCGACAACAAATTACTACACTGCAAATTATCTTAACTGCCTACCTTTATCACATCAATAATAAATCGATCACATCACAAATATCTAAATGGTATCGCTTTGGGCCAGGTGCTTGCGTTGCTTTTGTGCCAATCAGTATGCTTCTCTCGTTTAGAGGTGTTATTTGTGGGAGAATGATATCTGACCTCTGGATGACCTTGTGTCTGTGATTGATGGCATTTGTTTTCCCTGTATAGTGGAATTACGTCACGCTGACAAGCCTCTAGATGGTCCATACACGTAGATTGCCGCACTGCTGTCTGGCCTTCTACAATGATCTATAATAACAGGTCAGGTATAAAACAAACTAACGTCCGATCTTTTGATGGGAATTATAGGAGGTGATATCCGGTCATCTGCACTTCCTTTATATTAGGACACAATGAAGAATGTATGATAGCATTACCTCAAAGAAATATATTAAATGGAGACTGACTACAGTACATCAGTATATAATAAACTTCATCTATACATTCACCCGCTCTGATCTGACAATTGAGGATGCAATACTTTTAAAAGTTTCATTTAGTAGCATTTGTCAGGAAGGCGAGCTGTTTATGGCATATAATATTTTTGTGTAACGACGTTTACTGACGTATGACTCTCTACAATAATGATGCTAGTATTTTAACATTGGACGAGTGAAAACATGGACATAGGTTCAATAGAGTCTTGACAATTGCTTAACTCACAGCCCATTCGTTTATGGTTACTACAATATAACAAAAACTGAAATATTATGGTAATCTGTTCATCGATGTTTACCATGGAGAATAGGCGCTCCCGTAGCAATGGCCCTGAAGTGAATAAGCAGGTACTTTTTTGACCAAGATAAGTATAACAGAATACCGTAATTAGTATATGCACTCCAACTGACTATGTTGATATCATTGCACCTAACACAATGACCAGAGCACATATCCGGGAGTGGGGCAGTAGTAACAAACATTCCGCCGCCCCATTGGGCATGGATTCCTGACAGGATTAAGGCTGAATTAGTATAGGTCAAAGGCGAGGTGTTATTGCTTACCACTGATAGCAGAATACAGGCTTAATAGATCAGACTGGGTCTTAAGAACTTCATCAAGGAATTAACCATAATGAGCTGTACGATTTATTACAGGAAACCACCATTACAACTTCTCTAAGCTTGCGTAAGCAGGTTGGCCATTAATACCCGAATCGCGACTATTGGAGTCAATGAGGTTATATATTGGCGGGACATGTTCCATACGCTAGCAATGACAGACATCGCCTGACCACGGCTATATTCGTTCAAGGTAGACGACGCTTCTGAAAATATGTTTCCCTTCAATCAACAGTTACCCATCAGCCTTTCGGCTCTCTTGAACTTACCCACGCGATCAAATACCCTAATGACCGAACTGACAGTCATATGTAAACAAACATGTCTAAATGACTGTCACACAGACGCAATTTTTCACAACACAGCCTCCTTGATTCCAAATAACAAATGAACGCGGCCCCGTGTACTGCTTGGCGTCACACAACGCGTCACGAGAGAGCCTCACGACGCATTGTGGGACACGTAGCAGTACATCGCGCCAATATTATTTAGCAATGGAGTCACATCGAGGAGACTTTGTTGCGCCACTATGTCGTCTGTGTGATAGCAAGCTAGCCATTGTGTTTGCTTGCCATATGTGCTGAAGCCGAAAAGCTGGTGGGTTATTGTTGCTTAATGGGAACAAAACTCTCAAAACTATGTCGATACTCTAGCTCGTCGATAAAATATTTAAAGCGCTTTTATTACGTTCAACAACAAATGTCACCATGCGATAATATTTTATGCCATAAACAGCGCAGTAGTCGTGTTAAAGCCATTAGCAAATGAATTAAGGAAGCTTGGAGATATATTGATTCCTCGATTGCCAGGTCGGTGCGGGTGAATGTTCAGATGGAGTTTATTTTATACTTGTGTAAACTTGCGATCATCTGTAATAACGGAGATATACACAAAATGTTGTCAGTGTTATTGCTAATACAACATCATAAGTAATCCAGATAAACGAATCTCTTTGAAGTAACGCTTTCTTCATTTTGACCTTATATAAAGGCCGTAGAGATGACAGGTTATCACCTCATATAATTCCCAACAAAAGATGAGACGTAAGATTGTTTTACACATGTTTGAGTAGTATAGGTAGTGGCGGTTCTGGCGCTGTTACCTATACAACTACACTGACTGTGAGCGTAAAGTCAACAATCTACACCAGGACCCTGCGGCATAAGCTCTTCTAAACGACTCACACGTTCCTTAAGGTCCTCATACTTTGATTCAAAATCCCTTACCTCAATCACAAGGTCCACCTTCTCCTTCGTTAAATAATCCACGTCTACCTGCAGTCCGGCAACCTGCGTTGATGAAACTCCGCCCAGATACTGTTATTCCGTGGGACCAGTCACTGTCTAAAGAGTTAAGAAAGCGGGGATTGTTCGCTGATAGATCCAAGCGTCTGTGTAACGATATTTTCGATCTGACGGGCAAGATGCCAGACTACGCAAACACCAAGAAAGCTCAGAACGCTCAGATCAGGGATCTTCAGGCCCTGTTGGCTCCCTCCCAGCCGCAAAAGAGACCTCCACTGGAGCACTAACAAAAGTGCTGGACGCCGATAGGAAGAGTCCGCGGAGGGCCCGGGGCTAGGGCGGGTCACCTCTGGTGGGCTAGAGGAGGATCCTAAGGTTGGGGCTGGTGGGGGGCCCAGTCTATACGATTTGTTGTATACTCTGCAGCAGGTGGAAATAAAGGTGGATGGGTTGGAGAAAAAGGTGGACGCCTTTGCGGCAGACGTGGAAGAGGAAATAGATGACAACTCGTCGGTTTTGGAAGACGATATAGAAGAGTTTATAACCAATCTAGGAACCATTGCAGACCTAGCGTCGTTTTCGACAAGAATGCAAATGGCGGATATGTAGTATTTGCCGCATTTCTTGCATGGAAGGTCTGGAAAATCACAAAAAGCCACACTGAAGCCGCATCGAATTTCCTACCAAACCCAGAACCGGCCAGACAGAGCAGGCAAATAGATTGCTTGGGGCGGAGGCCAATGGAGGGCTATTTTTCGGCAACTTGGTGGGGGCTTGTGGGGGAGAATTGGTGGTTGGCGGCCCTGGAGGAGGTTGGTTGCCGGATGGCTGGCAGTCCTGGAGGAGTTTGCTTGGTGAGTTGGGTGGCAGTCCTGGAGGAGGTTGGTTGGCGGCTGGATGGCAGTCCAGGAGAAGGTGGTTCACGGCTTGGCTGTCGGCTTGCTTCCTGGCTTGGTTGTCTGCTTGCTTCCTGGTTGGCCGGCAGTTGGTTGGCTGTTGGTTGTATACAGGCTTGCTAAGTATTACCAATTAGAGATTAGATCTATATACATAGAAACATGAGAAAGGTAGTGTTTGAAAACAAGTGCGCTTGGATTTTGACTGGCAAAACAACCCACTGTAACAGACCCTGTATGAGTTTTGTAACAACAACATATGTAGGATAAGACGCGGTAGCGTTAATCGTGTTTGTACGGGCTGTCAGAAAGGTAAGAAATAACATAGGGTTGTGTATGGATTGTGGGATCGATAAAGTCAACCACAGGATTGTTTACCACATGCAAAAAAAGAGAACAGTCTGTCAGGAACTCACCGGCTTAGGGCGCTGAACTTATAAATGTCAACAAGGGCAAAGTCCACTTGCTCTGTTACATTTTGTGTATCATTGACAGCCCTTTGAGAGATATGGAATTGTATAGTATCCATGACTAATAATCAGCGAGCGTGTGACGCCCAAAACGTTAATGTTTCAAGTGACGGTTTTAAGCCGCCTTATCCACACTCTAAGGTTGCACTCAAAGCACTTGAAAAGCGTAATGAATATGACCGTACATACAAGGAGATATTGGCTAGATTAAGGGCTAGGGTGGCACGCAAAGCAGCCTCAGTGCCCGCGCCATGCAGACCAGTCCCTGCCCCGCGCAGACCAGTCCCCACAGCGCTTCTTGAGTTCAAGAAGACTAAGTGGGCTGTTAAGAACTATTTGCGTGGATGGGTGATGAACTTTCCTGAGTCTCATCCCCTTAGCTCAGACCTATGTATGTATGTATGTATGTATGTATGTATGTATGTATGTATGTATGTATGTATGTATGTATGTATGTATGTATGTATGTATGTATGTATGTATGTATGTATGTATGTATGTATGTATGTATGTATGTATGTATGTATGTATGTATGTATGTATGTATGTATGTATGTATGTGTGTGTGTGTGTGTGTGTGTGTGTGTGTGTGTGTGTGTATGTGTGTATGTATGTATGTATGTATGTATGTATGTATGTATGTATGTATGTATGTATGTATGTATGTATGTATGTATGTATGTATGTATGTATGTATGTATGTAAGTCATCATTTCTCCGGTATATATATATATATATATTTATATATATACGTCCTATATAGATATATATATATATATAGGGATATATATATATATTTAGATCGGATAGAGATATACAGATATAGAAACATATATATATAGATATATAGATATATATAGATATCTATATCTATATATATATATATATATATATATATATATATATATATATATATATATATATATATATATATATATATATATATATAGTTCCTTTATGCTTAGCATTATATATGCCTGTTATCCTGTGCGTGCAATCGCATCATACTATATGGTTCCTTGATAGTAGACCTGAAGTTTAAATTGCATTCTTGTTTTTTGAACTGCAGTCACAGCAATAATTCACAGACAATATTGGCTGTAAAAATATATTGCTTAAACCTCTTAACCAATTATCGAGGTATCCATTTTGCCTTCTTGTGTGCTTAGCTCTGTGTCTTTCGCACAATATGAACAGTATCAAGCGTGATGTTTTGGATATTTGAATACCAAATCATGGATACAAACTCGAACGCCATTTTTAGAGGATAAGATAGCACCACGGACATCTAATATCCTATGATAATGCATAATTGATATTCTTTGATGCGATGGATTGTTGTGAAATCTACACTTGTCTATAAAATATTGTGCATCAAGCAAATACATTTATAAAGTCGCTTAAGGAAATATTGGCAATTGGTACGATTTGCCTGGTGGATAACCGGGATGTTGGCGATAATGAATCCCTAATTTGATGCATAATCACCGGCGCTTGATAAGAAACGTTGGTGTTATAAATAGTGCCTATATATATCATTAACACAATTCGATAACAAACGCCAAAACGCTACACATAAAGCAAATCATTGGTCAGGATAAACACCCGCTGCCACAATGCACTGGGACAGGACATGATGTGCTGCTCAATTACAGCAGCTCTCAAAAGCAAAAGAATACACATTGCTTGGTCGGGTTTCTTTAAATCTGCACAACAACACACTTTTATAATTATTGCAACTGCAGTTCCCGGTGAGTAAACATAATAAACTACATAGCTATTCTCCCTGCCGTTTGCATTACATCTGTCGTCTGTTTATGATCGCTGCATTTAAGCATTTATGCTATTAGTCTGCATTGCTGCTGTCGTGATAACGCAATTATTCGTAGCTAAGCTTCTGGACACCCGGTAAGTGTCGCTTTTAATAGGCTATAAATCTATCTGAGGGAAAAGAGAACAACTTAAAAGGTAATCGTATTTCTTCCGTTGGCGTTTCCAAAATGTTCTTGCGCATCTTTAAAGCAAACATTATGATGATATTCACTGAACGCAACCATCATCATAGATCTACAGCAGGTTCAACATCGTGAGGTGCACGCTTTGCGTCCACTAAATATTCTTTAATATCCTACAATAGAGTTATTGCAATAAACGAAGCCGACAAACTGCTTCATCAGTGAAACGCATCAGGAATCACACCGCATGATGTATATTCTGACGAGTCATTCAAAGTCTTGACATTTGATCGTCGGTTGCTAAGATCTACGATGATATAAAGCAAAAGCTTTGCCTCGTATGCTCGTGAGCGGCGTGTTTTGCTTCAAAGAGATACGTTTGCTATAACGTTAACTCTGGGGATGACGTCACTCATGGTTAGCTGCGCTCTGTAGAAGTTATTCAAACATATTAACGACACAAAAATGGATGATAGTTTACCAATTGAAATGGTTTTTCAAACCACTTCCAAATATGTTGTAAATAATGGACAGCTGAACTGAGTGTAATGGTACATACTTGTCTGGTCACACTGAACAACCACTGGGAATACGCGTAGCATTGAAAACCCGGTTTTAACTACACGACGGAAGATTAAAGCAGCAATCAAAATAAATTGAACATATTCAATGGATATGTGTGATGATTTGTTTTATCCAGGTATTCCTAGGGAAAACAACTAAGGAAAATAGCCTTCTCATATCGAGTTGTAACCCCGCGGAACAGCTTACCAGCCTCCATATTCGACGCCAGATTTCTTATTAGTATTAATTTTCTAAAATCAATAATTTAGCAGGAGTGTCTTGTACAATACTTCTTCGATGGTCTATTTAAGTCTTGTCGCTCTCTCCAGCCGTTGAACCCCATGAGCAGAGCATGAGCAGAATAAACGGTATACTTACCCTCACGACCCACCACCATATATTCAATGCGACATAAATACATATATATATTTACATATAGTATATATATATATATATAGATATATGTATATATATATATATATATACATATATATTAATCTATATGATTATATATATAGATACATATGTATATGTATATATATACATATATATATGAATATATATATACCTATATATATATAGATATATATATATATATATATATCTATATATATATATATATATCTATATATATATATATATATATATATATATATATATATATATATATATATCTATATATATATATATATATATATATATATTTAAGTCATGTCCGCAGGGAATTCAAAGATCTAATAAACAAAATATATTTAGAATGAGTATTCTTCGTCGATGGTGTATTTAAGTTTTTTTGTCGCTCTCTCCAGCCGTTGAACCCCATGAGCAGAGCATTAGCAGAATAAACGGTAAACTTACCCTCACCACCCACCACCATATATTCAATGCGACATAAATACATATATATATTTACATATATATATAAATAGATATATATATATATATATATATATATATAGAATATTTTATATAGATATACATATATGTAAATCTATATGAATATATATATATATACATATGTATATGTATATATATACATATATATATATGAAATATAGATATACCTATACCTATATATATAGAGATAGAGGAGGATATATATATATATATAGACATATAGATATAAGAGATATATAATTCTATATATATATATATATATATATATATATATCTATATATATCTATATATATATATATATATATATATATATATATATATATATATATATATATATATATATATCTCTCTATATATATTTGAGTCATGTCCGCAGGGAATTCAAAGATCTAAGAAACAAAATATATTTAGAATGAATATTCTTACAATGATTGCACAAGCGGCAATCTGTGATATTTGGAATTGCTTCAGTTCAACAAAATATTGTGCAACGCCTTTTTTATTTTGTCAAGCTTCTGTCCGTATATTGCTGTCTTACCACTGTAGCATTAACGGTGGTCACAAAACAAATAATAAATGCATTACCAGTGACAGCCGCTGCATTTCATATGCTTGCATCCTAAACTAATATTTGAAGCTTGTTGTGTTTACAACGCAAACACAAACTAATCTTATGTTGCTAACTGAGATTCCGATGTTTTTTGCTGAATACTTATGGCATTGGGGCAAATTTTATCAGGCCGCAAGCAGTTGTTATTGTGACACGGGTGCTATGTCATAACACGCTAATTCGCTGTAAATATATCCTTAAGAAGCACCAACCTGTCAAACATTCAAAGTGCAATAAAAATTGCTATCCTTCTGTGGTGCTCATCGCAGCGAACATGCGCTAATGTACGTTGTACAAATTAGGCAACAGAGCGTCTCAGAGTGAACCGCTGTGCTGATGTTGTCTAGTTCGTTATGCCCCACCAAAATAGGATCCTGTTTGAGAAAGCAGATGAGACAAGCAGAGCTAATAAACGTTTCAAGTGACAAATGGTCTTAACTTCCCCAGATCCTCACATAAAATATACACTTTTCTGTCCAAGATCACCACATCACAAATAGACTTAACTGTCCAAGATCATCACATAAGCAATTCACAGAACTGCCTTTGATTATTACATTAAGTGCACTGAGACATTCACATAAAGCATACAACGAACGGCCACAGATCATCTCATCAATCGTATAACAAGCTGCCACAGATCATCGCATAAAAAAAAAGCAATCTGTCTGCGATCATCACACCAATCACAAAGCAAGTTTCCTACGATTATCACATCAATCCAAAAGCATGCTGTCTACGATCATCACATATACCGAATCACAAACGTCTAAAATCATTACATCAAACGTATTACTAACTGTTTTTAGCAAATAATAGTATAAATAGTATTAACTGCCTTATATTATCATGACCCAAAATATGCTATAATTGCAGAGTTTATAGCTCCGCTAAGAGGGTTCACTCCATGTGGGTCTGCGGGGATAGATTCCCTAACTGTAATACACAGCCATCGTTAGATGTCGCTACCGTGAGATAAAAAAAAAAACCGGGAATATTGGGCTGATGTCACTGCGATTGATTAGAGCGGGAAAAATGTCGTTTCGCTGAGTTTTTCCGCTGCCAAAATATGTTGTACAATAGGCTGAAAAAAACGAAAATAACAAATGATAAATTGCCCTGTCTGGGATACACCTACGAAAACAGTTCGCCTCTTACTCCGTCGTCGATTGTTCATGTCCGCTGTGGATGGTGATATTAGATTGTTAAGAACCGTCTAGAGCGAGGGAACTGGCCTGGAGCAGACATTAACATTTGTTGGCTTGTCAGGGTCATGAGAAGATTCTCGAGCAAAGAATTTAATGCTACGCTAGCTGTGTGGTGATTATGAAATTGCCTGAAATACTACCCCGCCATCAGATGACGATACCAAGAAATCAACAAAAGCTCATGGGACTTTTGATCCATCGTCTCGGGAGTAGACGTCTGTTAAAGATATTGAGTGATCTGATTGGTCGAGGCGACCACGGCTCCGAATTAATAAGATAATTCCACGTGGTTTTAAGAGATACTATGACAAAGCACACGCGGCTCACAGGTGGCGTCTTCACATATCTCGGCGGAGCTATAAACTCCTTGCTAATACACGTCGCCAGCGGCACTGGTTTAAGTCAGCCCAACTGAAATGGACTGAACTGCCTATGATTATCACACAGAAAATGTTGCTTCGTCCCGCGAGATATATTGTTCCGCCTAGGACTTCCTTTTCAGGGATGTGTGTCGACAATCCGGCAATATCAATGGTTTAATATCAAATCGCTAATGACATTAATAGGTCACACACCAGTCATCACAATCATCGTCATCAATCGCTGTCATAATATAACCATGTTGAGTAACCCATGTTTCTCGTGTTGCATTCAAAACACAAATGGATTAAGCTGGCTATGATTATCATTAACAACTTGTTTACGTTGAGTTGTTATTCGATTGAATGCGACATGCTATCTCTGTTTGACATTGAGTCCTGAATATTGCATGATTCTCTTGTTTCTAAGCACTTGATTTTTTTATAAAGTTTGTTGACTCATGAACATGTCTGTACTAGTGAGTTAAAGAGTTTACAACATGGTATGTAGAGCTTCTATAATGATGATGGTCAACGAAGATGATGAAAAGTTAGTCATCCCGACCATACATTAACCTGTCATTGAGAAACCAGCACATCTCGGAGTATGTGAGCTGTTCATGACATATGTCGTTATGGAGCAACTTGTTCTTTAAATCAGGTTAGTGTTTACATCAAAACGTAAATCCTTTGCGTGCTGTTTAAATATAATGGACATACTGAACTGAGATTGCCCTACTCAAGGTCGATCCGTTATTGATCGGTTCATGACCAAGTAAATGTTTATTTTTATCAAAGTTCCGCTCACTTATTGGTAAGCACAGGGCCAATGTGTTAATGATTATTACAAGGTAAGAAGAAATGAAGCGTGATAGGGGCTAGTTTAGGAATGCTAAAATAAGAACATTCCCTAAGAATGGCCCTGAAGTTGATATGCAGCTAGGATTTGACCCACAGGTTGTGGGTTTGATTCGAATGAGTGAAAACCTGACTGGTGACTCGGATTATCACGTTAAATCGCGACCCCATCTCTGCACGAAGATACACTCGACCCTGTGGCTCAACGGGTTTGTACCATGTGGGCGCTGGCACTCAATGCGGGTGGTCCAATCAACCACAATCATCCTCATCCGTCACCGTCGCGATTTTAAATCGTTGTTAAAAGTGACGTTAAATCCCATTACCATTACCACTACTTTGAAGGGAATATGCATGAACGCTATTGGGCAGGCAAAAAATGACCATCTAATATTAGAATGGTTTGGTGACTTTTATAGGTACTCAAATACCAAACACAGAGATTTGAAGACCTCTAGCGAGGATCGAGCAGTCGCGGCACTTAGAGAATTCAAGTTGAATATTATTATTTCTGAGGAGATGCATACGTTCATGCTACCTGAACTTATAGCTCTTGATGTGGTGGCTCAGGTCATTTCAGCAATTCAGACTATTCCGCGGAAGCATCAGAAAACTGTTACGACAAATTCATTTACCGATTCGCCTAGGGAATAGACATCAATCATAATTCAGGAGTTCATGAAGGGATTGGCATCACTGTCCGATCCATTGACTAAATATCAAATACGGAGTTTTAAGGCGGAAACCAAGGCATCTCACCACGATACAGTTTTTTTCACTGATTTCTGGCCTGAGGGTGTTTGCATGTGGAGATACGTCAAGACTTCGAAATCAGCGAAGATAAAAGTTTGTAAATACAGATAACTCGCGGCTCACCACACTGATTAAGTCATTTTGAGCCCATGTTCAACTGTAGATTATGTAATACTTTCCAATGATTTAAAATGATGGCCACCCAATACCTTATGGTGATCGGTGACATGGGCATAACGACCATTAGGTCCATAGTTGCCTTGCCAATTGTACGTATTACAGTGTAAGTGACTCTCTAAGGTAATGTGTATGTGATGAACATTTACATACGTTATTGAGGCTAAATAAATGTCGCTTTTCATCTTTTGGCGTTTGAGACATGACATGTGATGTAACGGGATAAGAACGAGTGCAACTCAAAACAGCTGTCTTTTTCTACACCGTGAATACAAAGGGTATTGTTATATTTATGATTAATACGCATTTTACTCAAGTAGCTGAGCATTGAATATGAGCGGCACGTTTCATCGGTAATATAAGGTTCAGAATAACAGTTTCATATTAGAGTCTGTGTCACAGAACAAAGCGCGCGATGCGAAATTCCTGTTTTAATCAAGAATACATTTCGTCCTTTTACAAGCAGATATTAACAAGTTCTGTCAACCAAATAGAATATATGTGACATTCATTGTTACCAAGAGGTAGTCAATCTCTAGTTGTCCATACAGCGTAGGCACAAGGTGATAATGCGAACAGTTTTATGAGACAGAGGTACCCAGAGACAGGAAGTCATTTTACGATGCCTTCAAAGAAAATCGGAATTTTATTTGCCTACAATGATGCAATCAAGCAGGCATGATTGCAGATTAAGTTTTCAGATTGCAACGGCTTGTTACCATGCAGTACGTCAGCTGGTGAGATACGATTTAAGACACAGGACTTGTCTGTTGTCTCCAATAGAGCCTTGCAATCTCTTTATAGTGTAGATCAATATTAAGAGCGGTTCATTACCGCTTTAGGCCGTATGGATGATATAACTGCCAGAATAAGTACAGATGATAAGCTATTGTGTCCAGCAACAGCCACATACGCCATACAACATGAAATCAGTCAACTGCGGATATTTTTAAAATAATTATTACACGACATTGCAAGAATAGTGGCTACATTATTGTAGAAGTAAAATGTACAAAATCTTGTAACATGAAGTTGAACGGGCATTGTTTTATACATGTGCCTTACATTAAGGCAGTAGCATTTTGTATGCGACACTACAACTTTGCAAAAAGGTGCCTATGTGGTAATAATAGTAAACATTTAAAACGGTACTTTTGTCTATAAAAAATAGGGTCTACATCAAATTATTTTTCTGTTTTCATATGTTTGCGTTTTGTGGTATTACGTATGAATTGTTGTCAAATAATGCATGATTCTGAAATTAGGTGGCCATTTCACAAACAAGTCAAGTTAGTGATGAGTTTGGTCTGATTGACAATTCATCTTTGAACGTGAATTAATTCTTGCCTGGTCCCTTTAAAGATATTGCTAATTATCTGCAGTCTGCATCTACCCCGTGCCACTGTGAAGGTTGTTTCTATTCATGTATTCAAGGCGTCTAGATGCCTGTAATTGTCGTTAAATAGTTTTCATTTATCAATTTGATCTGTATGCAATATCAGCATCAGTGTCTACATAGGAAATGATAATCAACAAGGAATCAACAAAAGCTTTTAATAGTTTGAGGTCTCACAGTTAACGAGCGGAAAGTGTTAGATACTCCTTAACTCGTAATTTAACAAGGCGCCCCCAGGCGTAAGCGGGTGATACAATTTATTGCATGAGACAGAGTTGACGGTTTAATGAGTGTCACAGCATGCCTGACTTTCCCAATATAGCTACACATTCGCTATGTTTGTTTGGCGTAGATCTATGTGATTGAACAACTGATGATTAGCGTTAGATTGTATATACCAATGGGGCATGTGCTCGTACAGGAACTAGTGGACATTAATCCAATTGTACATGGCACTGATTTGTCTGGTAGTTCCGCGTATAACCCACCACCGACGCAAGCTGCTCAGTTGTTCTTTTCTATGAGGTGATAATAATAAACACACATTGGATCAGTGACGATTTATCTAAATATGTTGAAAATAGACGAAGGTAAACAATGGCGTTCGAACGGGTGGGCAGCTGTGTATGTGGCTATATATGAAATGAGTAAACGGCTTTAGCAGATATAGAATATCGGCATTGTACGACATAGGGGCCAATCTATAGTATGATAGAAGTGATCTTGAGGAGAATGTATGTGCGTATTAACGCATGTATGTACGCATGTATGTTTGTATTAATGGCTCAAGTCATGGCCGGTAACAAGTAATACAGACTGATAAAAAAGTAAATACAGCACGGTCGATTAACCACTGATTATCTCATCTATTCCTTCTTCTCCTTTCTGTTCTACGACAACTAAAAGACAATTGATAACGCTAACATAGACCGATTGCCGTTGAGGAGCTGTATGAGCACCTGGGAAGCAGAGAAGGTCGGGCGTACGTGGTGTTCTTTGTTATCTATTGTGCAGTGTGCGTTGAATACAGTTAGTGACTTTATGCATTAGCGTCACCATTTACCTTCTTAATTTCAATGCCAACTACATTCAGCAACTCGATTGATTAGACCTCATGCAGTTTGAGTGCTGTTATTCAGTCAGGTCATCTCATGTGTCACTGCAATATCCCGTCTGTAATAACCCTTATCTATAAAAACATTTCACAGCACAGCACAGAATATCTCACAGCCACTCGATATGATTGATGGGCATACAGATAAATATGTTTTACTGGTTACTAACTGTCCCTGTTCAATAGGTCACCCCATTCAACTACCATTAGTTACCCTGCAATGAAACTCCACCCCATGCTTGGGTTAACATTTTCTATCAATTACGCAGTAAGGTTGCGTGAGTGATGGATGAGGATTATTGTGATGCTTGGGTGGTACCTCTAAAGGGCTGTCACCGCCCACTATTGCACAACACCGGGTTGCAAAGCCCTGCTGCTAGGATGCAAGGCCATTGCAACATCCTGCTTGACCCTTGCCTTGCCTAAATAGTTATCTTACACTCCTAAGTTGCACGGGGTCTACACTTGCTAAGTTATACCGTAATGTTAGAAATGGTGTTCCTGGGATTTTTAGTGTCACCAGGTTTAAGCATATTCTTTGTCAATATATAACTGTCATCTTGTCAAAAGGTACCAAAGCTTACCTTTGATAGCAGCTGTTCAAACTTATACCCATGTATACACACACACGCACACACACAAATATATATATTTATATATATATATAGATATATATATATAGATAGATAGATATATAAATATATATATAAATACATATATATATATATTTATATAGAGATAATTATATATAGAGAAAAATAGAGAGAGATATAGATATATATATAGATATATAGATATATATATATATATATATATATATATATCTATATAGATAGATATATATATATATATCTCTCTATCTCTATATATATATATATATATATATATATATATATATATATATATATATCTATATATATATATATATATCGGCCTCTCAATATTATCATTCATTCACTCCGCAAGGACGATGAAGATGTTAAGCTAATTGATTTACGTCTGCAGGTCTCAACACAGTGTCCCTTGCATTCAAGAAAGGTTCTAGACAGTTGTTGTGCCCCTTCCTGCCATAGCATGAGATCGGTGGTGCAAACGCTAAGGACCGACTTAAAATTATTACACTGCAAATTATCTTCACTGCCTACCTTTATCACATCAATAATAAATCGATCACAACACAAATATCTCAATGGTATCGCCTTGGGCCAGGTGCTTGCATCGCTTTTGTGCCAAGCAGTAGGCTTCTCTCGTTTAGAGGTGTTATTTGTGTGAGAATGATATCCGACCTCTGGATGACCTTGTGTCCGTGATTGATGGCCTTTGTTTTCCCTGTATAGTGGAATTACGTCACGCTGACAAGCCTCTAGGTGGTTCATTCGCGTAGCTTGATTGCATGCCGCACTGCTGTCTGGCCTTCTACAATGATCTATAATAACAGGTCAGGTATAAAACAAACTAACGTCCGATCTTTTGATGGGAATTATAGGAGGTGATATCCGGTCATCTGTACTTCCTTTATATTAGGACACAATGACGATTGTATGATAGCATTACTTCAAAGAATTATATTCATATGGAAACTGACTACGGTACATCAGTATATAACAAACTTCATCTGAACATTCACCCGCTCTGATCTGACAATTGAGGATGCAATACGTTTAACAGTTTCCTAGTAGCATTTGCCAGGTAGGCGAGCTGTTTATGGCATATAATATGTTTGTGTAACGACGTTTACTGACGTATGACTCTCTACAATCATGATGCCAGTATTTTAACATTGAACGAGTTAGAACATGGACATAGGTTCAATAGAGTCTTGACAATTGTTTAACTCACAGCCCATTCGTTTATGGTTACTACAATATATCAAAAACTGAAACATTATGCCAATCTGTTCATAGATGTTTACCATGGAGAATAGGCGTTCCAGTAGCAATGGCACTGAAGTGAATATGCAGGTACTTTTTTGACAAAGATAAGTATAACAGAATACCATAATTAGTATATGCACACCAACTGACTATGTTGATATCATTGCACCTAACACAATGACCAGAGCACATATCCGGGAGTTGAGCAGAAGTAACAAACATTCCGCCGCCCCATTGGGCATGGATTCCTGACAGGATTAAGGCTGAATTAGTATAGGTCAAAGGCGAGGTGTTATTGCTTACCACTGATAACAGAATACAGGTGTAATAGATCAGACTGGGTCTTAAGAACTTCATCAAGGAATTAACCATAATGAGTTTACGATTTATTACAGGAAACCACCATTACAACTGCTCTGAGCTTGCGTAAGCAGGTTCGCCATTGATACCCGAATCGCGACTATTGGAGTCAATGAGGTTATATATTGGCGGGACATGTTTCATACGCTAGCAATGACAGACATCGCCTGACCACGGCTATATTCGTTCAAGGTCGACGACGCTTCTGAAAATATGTTTCCCTTCAATCAACAGTTACCCATCAGCCTTTCGGCTCTCTTGAACTCACCCACGCGATCAAATACCCTTATGACCGAACTGGCAGTCATATGTAAACAAACATGTCTAAATGACTGTCACACAGACGCAATTTTTCACAACACAGTCTCCTTGATTCAAAATAAAAAATAAACGCGGACCCGTGTACTGCTTGGCGTCACACAACGCGTCACGAGAGAGCCTCACGACGCATTGTGGGACACGAAGCAGTACATCGCGCCAATATTATTTAGCAATGAGGTCATATTAAAAATGAATCAAAAAGACTTTGTTGCGCCACTATGTTGTCTGTGTGATAGCAAGCTAGCCATTGGGTTTGCTTGCCATATGTGCTGAAGCCGAAAAGCTGGTGGGTTATTGTTGCTTAATGGGAGCAAAACTCTCGAAACTATGTCGATACTCTAACTCGTCGATAAAATATTTAAAGCGCTTTTATTACTTTCAATAACAAATGTCACCATGCGATAATATTTTATGCCATAAACAGCGCAGTAGTCATGTTAAAGCCATTAGCAAATGAATTAACGAAGCTTGGAGACATATTGATTCCTCGATTGCCAGGTCGGTGCGGGTGAATGTTCAGATGGAGTTTATTTTATACTTGCGATCATCTGTAATAACGGAGATATACACAAAATGTTGTCAGTGTTATTGCTAATACAACATCATAAGTAATCCAGATAAACGAATCTCTTTGAAGTAACGCTTTCGTCATTATTACCTTATAAAAAGGCCGTAGAGATGACCGGTTATCACCTCATATAATTCCCAACAAAAGATGAGACGTAAGATTGTTTTACACATGTTTGAGTAGTATAGGTAGTGGCGGTTCTGGCGCTGTTACCTATACAATTACACTGTCTGTGAGCGTAAAGTCAACAATCTACACCAGGACCCTGCGGCATAAGCTCTTCAAAACGACTCACACGTTCCATAAGGTCCTCATACTTTGATTCAAAATCCCTCACCTCAATTACAAGGTCCACCTTCTCCTTCGTTAAATAATCCACGTCTACCTGCAGTTCGGCAACCTGCGTTGATGAAACTCCACCCAGATACTGTTATTCCGAGGGACCAGTCACTGTCTAAAGAGTTAAGAAAGCGGGGATTGTTCGCTGATAGATCCAAGCGTCTGTGTAACGATATTTTCTATCTGACGGGCAAGATGCCAGACTACGCAAACACCAAGAAAGCTCAGAACGCTCAGATCAGGGATCTGCAGGCCCTGTTGGCTCCCTCCCAGGCGCAAAAGAGACCTCCACCAGAGCACTAACAAAAGTGCTGGACGCCGATAGGAAGAGTCCGTGGAGGGCCCGGGGCTAGGGCGGGTCACCTCTGGTGGGCTAGAGGAGAATCCTAAGGTTGGGGCTGGTGGGGAGCCCAGTCTGTACGATTTGTTCTATACTCTGCAGCAGGTGGAAATAAAGGTGGATGGGTTGGAGAAAAAGGTGGACGCCTTTGCGGCAGATGTGGAAGTGGAAATAGATGACAACTCGTCGGTTTTGGAAGACGATATAGAAGAGTTTATAACCAATCTAGGAACCATTGCAGACCTAGCGTCGTTTTTGACAAGAATGCAAATGGCGGATGTGTAGTATTTGCCGCATTTCTTGCATGGAAGGTCTGGAAAATCACAAAAAGCCACACTGAAGCCGCATCGAATTTCCTACCAAACCCAGAACCGGCCCCAAAGCCGACCCCAATTCGGGACCCTTTCTACATGGAATAGAAGACAGAGCAGGCAAATAGATTGCTTGGGGCGGAGGCCAATGGAGAGCTATTTTTCGGCAACTTGGTGGGGGCTTGTGGGGGAGAATTGGTGGTTGGCGGCCCTGGAGGAGGCTGGTTGCCGGATGGCTGGCAGTCCTGGAGGAGGTTGCTTGGTGAGTTGGGTGGCAGTCCTGGAGGAGGTTGGTTGGCGGCTGGATGGCAGTCCAGGAGAAGGTGGTTCACGGCTTGGCTGTCGACTTGCTTCCTGGCTTGGTTGTCTGCTTGCTTCATGGTTGGCCGGCAGTTGGTTGGCTGTTGGTTGTATACAGGCTTGCTAAGTATTACCAATTAGAGATTAGATCTATATACATAGAAACATGAGAAAGGTAGTGTTTGAAAACAAGTGCGCTTGGATTTTGACTGGCAAAACAACCCACTGTAACAGACCCTGTATGAGTTTTGTAACAACAACATATGTAGGATAAGACGCGGTAGCGTTAATCATGTTTGTACGGGCTGTCAGAAGGGTATAAGAAATAACATAGGGTTGTGTATGGATTGTGGGATCGATAAAGTCAAACACAGGATTGTTTACCACATGGAAAAAAAGAGAACAGTCTGTCAGGAACTCACCGGCTGAGGGCGCTGAACATTAAAATGTCAACAAGGGCAAAGTCCACTTGCTCTGTTACATTTTGTGTATCATTGACAGCCCTTTGAGAGATATGGAATTGTATTGTATCCATAACTAATAATCAGCGAGCGTGTGACGCCTAAAACGTTCATGTTTCAATTCACGGTTTTAAGCCACCTTATCCACGCTCTAAGGTTGCACTCAAAGCACTTGAAAAGCGTAATGAATATGACCGTACAAACAAGGAGATATTTGCTAGATTAAGGGCTGGGGTGGCACGCAAAGCAGCCCCAGTTCCCGCGCCATGCAGACCAGTCCCTGCCCCGCGCAGACCAGTCCCAACAGCACTTCTTGAGTTCAAGAAGACTTAATGGGCTGTTAAGAACTATTTGCATGGATGGGTGATGAATGTTCCTGAGTCTCATCCCCTTAGCTCAGACCTTATGCTGTTCTTTAAGGGCATGCGTCAGAAGATGTATAAAGTTTTGACTGGTGAGCTGGAAGAGCTAGGTGAAATCAAGTGTCAGTTTGCTGTGAAGGTAACACTCTCCAAGCACGCCGATGATGACAGCACTGACTATGTTGAACCTGTGTTGCGTAATAAGCATCAGGTGGTTCTCTCCTCGGAAGACCTGGATGTTAGGATGGACCAGAGTGTTGTTAATATCCAAGAGCGGTTGGAGAAGGGGACCAGCCAAGGTTCTGGTTGGGAATTTGAGTCAGTCACAACTCTGTGGATTGATATTGCCAACTATCAGCAATTTAAAGGTGGCTCCTACCTGAAACTACCGGGAAAGCTGGCGGTAAAGAAGGCAATCATAAATGTAAAAAGCATAAACGACCCATACTGCCTTCTATATTCCCTTGAAGCGGCTCTGCACCCGGTTGCCGGCTTCTGGTGCGCAAGTCTGAGTGCATAGGTATAGGGCAAACTGCTGCGCGAGTGGATATGCCTGAGGAAGGGAAGAACATATTATCCTTCCAGAACTGGCAGAAACAGCTTGCGGCACCCTACGTCATCTGTGCTGACTTTGAGGCGCTCACATAGCGGGGCTATGACTCCCATCTCTTGATGCAGGGTATAAGCAAAGTGGAGGGGAACATAAACTGTATCCCCAACAACATGGAGAAATATATTTCCCTGTCACTTGGACAGTTGCACTTCATTGACAGCGCACAATTCCTCCTGGCCTCGCTTGATAAGCTGGTGTCTGCTAACAACCCAGATGCCTTTGCTGTGACGGCGGAATATGAGCCAGACCAGATGAAGCGGTGGTTGCTGTTGCGTAAGGGAGTCCTCCCCCTATGAGTTCATGGACAGCTGGGATAAGTTTGATTCCCCTCTGCCGCCAATCCAGGAGTTCTACAGCAAGCTCTCTGAGGAGGGTATATCTGCTGTAGACTATGCCCATACACAAAAGGTCTGGAGCGTGTTCGGGTGTAAGAACATGGGGGACTACCATGATCTGTATTTGCGGACAGATGTGTTGCTCTTGGCAGATGTGTTTGAGTTGTTCCGTAAAACCTTCCTTAAGTAGTACAGGTTGGATCTGGCCGCCTACTATACCAGCCCTGGTTTGTCGTGGGATGCTTTGCTTAAGAGCACAGGTGTGGATCACCGACTATGACAAGCACCTGTTCATTGAGAAAGGTCTACGCGGTGGTATAAGCATGGTGTCGCGCCGCCACACTAAGTCAAATCACCCGCTCGTGGATGACTTTGACCAGGATAAACCAACAAGCTACATCCAGTACCTTGATGCTAACAATTTGTATGGGTGGGCTACTGCTGGCATTGAGTGGGTTGTCGGATTATCAGAAGAACCTCCTGGGCGAGTTGGGTGGCACCTTGGGTGGGGTTGAAAAGCTGGTGCCGAAACTGCAGAATAAGGAGAAGTATGTGGTGTACTACAGGAACCTCAAGCTGTATTTGTCTTTGAGGATGAGAGTTACCAAGATCCATCGAGCGTTGGTCTTTAACCAGAGCCCCTGGGTTTGAGTATTGTGATACATGAACCGTTTGTTTGTAGGACCTGAAAGCGCAAGACCTGCTGACTTCAATTATTTACGTACATCTGGTTTTTGTTTTAGCAAAAGCATGTATAAAGCATGCGCTGGAATGAATGTCATTGGGGTGGGGGGCACCGTCAGATCAGGTCAACTATAACCAATCATTATTTTTATAATGCAATCAATGTATACGTGTGAACTGAATCATCCGGCTCGTGGTGAGATTTGTTCTAATGTCGATCACTCACGCTGTCATTCGGTCGAACTTTTGGAAATGCCGTATTTGTGTACACAACCGAACATATCTAAAAGAAACATCGCCTCTGCGTTGGGTCTGAGATCGTTGGAGAAAGAGCCAGCTCTCGTAGCTACCACAACTAACAAGACCACTGTAGATGGCAGCTGATGCGATCCTTCACCCAGCAGTACACGATCAACTGAGAATAATGGCATCATCGGAGAGGGGTCTATGTAGAATATGAAACCTCAATCTTCAACATTATCTGCACCTGAGCGTCTGTGATTATGTGGAAGCTACTGGAGATCACGAGAATATGAATAAATAATCCTGTGGGGAATAGAATTGCCTTGCGTATAATATACACCGAGGTATAAGATAGGCAATCTTACAATGTACTCGGCACTTCAGCCAGGCTAGCTTTTCGCAACTCTGTGTCCATTCGAGGAAGGTTGCATAATTAGGGCTGTGTCACTGGCATTGATAAGTTATATAAAATTTTAAAAACGCCACACCATAACCTTCAGATTACACTTCCTAGCTTCGTGACTACAATACTATTTATGAGCTCTATGAAACAGTTAGTGAGCTCGAAAATGAATCCAACCGCAAACCCAGAGAGAGAGGGAGGCGATTTGCGATGACATTATATTAATAGCCGCACAATGAATACGTGAGCGACAAAAACACCAATTTCATTTTCCCAAGCGCCATGCAGCAATAATGCGACATGCGAAAACCGGTGAAATATACGATGGTTCCAAGAGGCCTCACTGATGGAAAATTCTGGCTGCTAATTATTTCACTGGTTGTCCATTCCATCATTATAGCAATCGTACATATGGTACATTGTTGCCGCCTTCCTGATTGCTGCGAATAAGCGGATTCTGCCCTTTCCATTATATTGTATAGAAATGATATCGTGGTCATCGCAATGGTATCAGGTGAAATATACAATCTCTCTAATGATGCGTAATTGAGCGACTTCCGGTTTGAAGCAATGTCATTTAGCCCCTTTCGGACTAATGCAATGTCATTGTTCCGAGTCTGTCCTAATACAGATTCACTATGGCAATTTGGAATGTTGATTGTTCTCTTTAAAACTAATGCAGCGTCACCGAGTCTCCTCTGATCAGTTGCAGCGTCGCCAAGTTTCTCTGATCCAATGCAGCAAGACGGGGCCCCTTTAGACCTAATGCAGTGCCACCGCATTACCTAGAGATTAATGCAACGTCAGTGAGTTTCTACGTGGGGCAGAATGTGTATATATACCCCTCCACGGATATATACTAGAGAGAGAGAGAGGGAGAGAGAGAGATAGAGAGAGAGAGAGAGAGAGAGAGAGAGAAGAGAGAGAGAGATGCAGAGAGAAGAGAGAGAGAGAGAGAGAGAGTTAGGAGAGAGAGAATGTGAAGATATAGACCCCTCCACTTAGAGAGAGAGAGATATAGAGAGAGAGAGAGAGAGATAGATATAGATATAGATATAGAGAGATAGGAGAGAGATAGAGAGAGATAGATAATATATAAATATATATATATATAGTAGATATATAGAGAGACTAGATATAGATATATATATATATATCTATATATATCCTATAGATATATATATATATATATATATATATATATCCTATATCTCTCCTCTATATCTATATATATATCTTATCTATATATATATATATCTCCTTCTGTTATGCTCTCTCTCACCCTCTCTTGATGAAATAAATCTCTCCTTTAGACGCTCCTGTTCTCTCGATTCTCATAACGGGGCGGGCGAATGTTCAGATTGAGCTCTCTCTTTCAGACTTAAATACCGCAGGCAAAATCTGCAATAACGCAGATATATGCAACATGATGTCAGCGCCATTGCTATCATGCGATCTTAATTGGGTCCTTATGTTAAAACCGTACAATTACCACCAAAAGATCAGAGGTTTTATACCTGACCTGTTTTTATTGCTCGTTGTAAAAGACGTGACAGCTGTACGTCATGTAATCAAGCTAAGTGCATGGACCTTATGGAGGCTCGTCTGTGTGACGTACTTTCATTGTAAAGGGCTTGTGATGTAAGAAGAAAATGAAATGAACACAAGTGTTTCACGCGGCTTTCGACGACGCGGTGATGCCTTAAAGGCGACGAGTGGGGCTGATAGTGATGCTTCGGCAGCGCCCATTGGATGCCAAACGCGATGTTAGCACCTGCTTGATAAGCCAGTTGTTGATGTAATGATCTTGTGCAGTTCAGTTTATTATTGGTGCGATGATCATTGGCAGTTCCGTTTATGATTTGTGTGATGATCTTTTGCAGTACATTTCATTATTGTTGTGAAGATCTTTGACAGTTCCGTTCATTACTGGAGTGATGAGCTTTGGAAGTTCCGTTAATTATTGGTGTGATGATCGTTGGCAGTACAGTTCACTATTTGTGCGATGATCTTTGTCACTACAGTTCACAGTCTAATCTTGTGGTATCTGACTGCGAATGTTTAGGTATATTTGCGAAACTGACTATTATCATCATTGTTATGTGAATAACAATATGCCTCCTTGTTATGAATTAATTGAGGCAAGACAGGCTAGGGCCATCATTCGTTACGTTGTAGCTATGGATAGGATTTATGGTTGATGTTATAATCATTATCGGTGATGCAATCAATTCCAACTTGAGAGCTGAGTGAATGCAAAGTTGTGAAGGTCAACCTCCCTCATTTGGCGACTTGGTGGCTGCATATGCGCTTAAAGAAAGCAAACAAGTTACATAATGGTCATGATACTTGAGATGCAAGAATTAAGACGATCAGCCTCTGAAATCTAGCATTATGAAAGACACGTGTGTGACTCGATGCAGCATGCCATGCAAGCAGCAATTTCTGGGTGTAAAATGACCATACTAATGTTTTGTAATTGCATATCAGTGCTGATGTACAAAGTACAGTACGATCTGCACATAATTGCTACCTTCTGCACTAAACTAAATTAATGAGTTATTGTGGGTGCACACGGTAAGCTCGGAAAACACTCATATCGCCATAAAATGCCATTCTAACACACTAACATGCCTTTCAAATGTCACAGCGGATATCAGTGTTAAGCTTATATTAGTGCATGGTGATGAAAAATATGGTGCCTTGGTTTGGCAGGCAATACACGATATTTTATGCGAAATTACATAACTGATGAACAGCGTACAGATCAACCGTCAAGGAGAAGAAGGTGTTTCTCTGATAGGTTGCTCCAAATATTAGACATCACACCTTTAGCCTAGTAAACGCCCACCTCCAGATATCTGACACTGATAGGCAACTTAATGTATACTAATGTCTTTAATGCATTTATTCATCTGATTAGCTATGTTTTATTAGGATTAAAACCTCTGAATCATGGTTGCTTATTTGGCCTGACTTATTCACGCATAAACTCAAGCTCCTCAGACAATGGCACGAACCTATTTTCCAACTATTTGGTTTAGCGGGACGCCCAGAGCCTCCCGGTAATGCATCGATGTGCATTTCTGATTTATGCATGACTATTAATTGCGGACGAGGAGTTAGTCAGTTTATATATATATTACGCTTGGCGCCAGTTATCTGGCATCTTTTGAAAAACCTTTTGTCTCATTGAGGAACGTTAGTGTATTTTGGGCCTTTAACAGTCCGAACGATGACAACGGAGTGCAGTTGAAAACTAAAGTGTAGTAATTTTCCTGTATCGTAACGCGGAACAGTGCATGACGCCGACAGAGTTTTCCGTAGGCCCGAGGTATGTCGAAGTTATAAATAAATTTACACCAGAAAAGTGGCTCCGGTTGAATTCTATAACTGATATCACAAGAAGAACAAGCAGCAAGGGCCAATTAATGGCAAATTGGCATTCATAGTAGAGGCAATTGACGCATCCAATATCCAAACGGAGGCTTGGCAAGACAGCTCCGCTCTTCAAGTATCCAAGAGCTATAATTTGGCAAGACTTTTGTTCGTGTCGGCGTAAAAAACCCCATAGAAAGTGGACTATCTACTCACATAGCCTTTCATTACTGCACGAATTGAAAAGTTGATGAGCTTTTCCGGAAGTAAAAGAGATACATTGTCAGACGGAGTTTGTAAACGACACCATACCGGTAGCGAAAAATGCAATAGTATTATTTAACCCTGAAATACACATCGTATTTTGCCACGTTGTCGAAATTGTGCCAGATTTAATTGTACTAGTTTTGGGCTAAATGCTCGGCACCGATCGAACGTACAGCCAATAATTGTATTGCGTTTATTCATCTGATTAGCTATGTTTTATCAGGATTAAAACCTCTGAATCATGGTAGCTTATTTGGCCTGACTTATTCACGCATAAACTCAAGCTCCTCAGACAATGGCACGAACCTATTTTCCAACTATTTGGTTTAGCGGGACGCACTGACTCATGTTAAAGTACCAGACAAAGAGTGGTAGCATTGATAATTTGATTAAGCCGCTCATTCTAGAAGAGTAACGAATGGTTGCGTCGCGATATTAGTGCGTATTTGATTTTGCTGTCAGCAAACCGGTTACATTGTGCGACGCTTGAACACTTATGATACACAGCTCAGATGACTCGACTTTTGTACACTTACACTAATCCTAATATCATCCGCGTTTGGGTATTTGGCTTCAATCTCTCAGCACAACCCAGGTGACATAAATGATTAGCCATAGCATTAGAGCACACGACTATTTCATTCAAACGCTCTCCATAATGCCTTGTTTAATAATATCTCACCACATGTTGGTATGAATTGTAACACATTTATTCCATTTACCGTGAACTCACATAATTAGTTTACGATGCAACTCTGGCGATGATGCATGACATATTGTCATGTCGGCCGCCATGATGCCACTGGGACTGGGAATCTAATACTAATAAGTCACGCAATTTTTAATAATGTTTCGATGGCCTATCGTAGAGTTTTGCGAGACTGATAGGCAGGATCTCGTTCGCATAAAGTGAATTTCTAAAATGAGTCGCTCATACTGAATCACAAAGAAGCAATGCGAGGTATTTACTAGTGTTTTTGAAATAATTGCATTTTATATTCAATACAAATAACTGTAAAGTTTGTATGACAGCTACATAACATAACTAAGGTTACCATAGGCACTCTTCTCATGCAAGAAACTTTCGGAATTCACCCAGTGTCTGTTATATAGAATTATTGTCTAAAGTTGCGTCTGGTGTCTTAGATTTTGCCCGAAATGGGGGTCGATCGGGGCTGTTATACGAGTTTTACGTTAAATAAAAGATTTGTAATTCCTTTGGCAAGTCGGTTTGAGTGGCGTCCAGTGTAGCTGTTACATATCTAATAACTCCTGCAACTCATCCATTATTACAATATTTATTGAGTATCAATTTCTACATTCAACCAACAAATCATTTATGCAAACTATAACAGCCTCAAATAAACTAATTGATACGATTTGCATGCATCTTCTATCCAATTTACATCCAAATTCGTCATATATAAACTCAAATGCCTCCCATTTGTCTCTTACCCTACATTACTGTCGACTTCAAAGTGTTGTTTATGACGCAATTAGGGGGCAAGGCATAACAAACAGTTCAAGTAGCATTTCCCGATAATGTGTCATTGAAATATGTAAGATATTCTGAAATGTCAGCGATTTTAAGGGGAGTTGAAACCAGCTTGAAGCAACTCGTCTCATCTCTATGAACATTGAACAAACCAATTACCGTGTCTAGGGATCTAATTGCGCTCATTTATGGCACTAGACGAACGATAAAGACCTGGCTGTGAATATGCTCAACAATTACTGCTGCAAAACTGAAGCACGCTCAATACAGTCATAATGACAAATATTGGTTCTAATAAACAAACGGATTGCTCGATTACCATTTTGAAAAGAAAACATTTTCTATGACACAACAGGGCTAAATATGATTCAATGCTTAAAATGACGATTGTTTTTAATACAATGTTAGTATTATGTCTTTGGGAACCAACATCGATCAACGAGGATGTAAAACTGAAATCGGCTTGATGTTAATTAATTTGCATTGAATACTATAGTAGATCTCACATAATGTGTCCTCTTTTGTCGTGATTGTTAGTTTGATGCACTTGATATGCGAGAATTAAAGCCTCGGTGTCCGCAACTTAGTACGGGTCATTCGCTTCCTCTGCTACAATTGCGCTTATTTACCCGTGTTTTCTAACATAAAAGAAAAATAATCAGCGTGCGCTAATGATATTATTTACGCATAAATTAACTTTCTAGCATTGAGAACGATTGTGGCGGCAGCGAAACAGTCCTTTCTAACACGTCACGTAAGGCACATCCATTAATGTGAATCACTCACTCAATTACTGTGCATTTGATATCAATTGTGACGAACGGAAGAATTTTGTGTTAAAAACATTGTTAAGGGGATACAAACTCGACCATGACGGAGAAAATTAAACCGACCGGAGAGAATATTGAAATGATTGAGGTATAGAATATTGAACGATGTAAATTGATTTCTTCATGGAGGCTGGTTGCTGAGCAGGGTTAGATTTATTACTGCACAAATCAGTAGCATAACGTGCTGTAGCTGTCGAGCAGCTGTTTGGGATATTGATGGAGTGTATTCACAGGTTATTACGATTTTAATTATAAAGAGCGAAAAATTGCGCAGCCATTTGGCATCTGCACAAAAGTCTACGAATCGTCGTGTCTTCCTTACAGCATTCATGATAGACTACACGATCAGTTGGTCAGGCTAAAGGAATCTCACACGTAAATAACCAAACGCATACACATTGAAACACAGACTGACTTTCATCTATAAGCTTATAAACTAAAGATGTCTATTTAAGTTTAAGTTTGCTTGTCACGTTTCTTCATATAAATATCTTAGCGATGCTGTATTTGTCTATCAAACTACGAGCATTTGCTTTCTCTTACATATTCGCCATCCTTTTGACTAACAGTCACGAAACCCTGAACTTTGCTCTCTGGTTTCGTCGAGATGTTCGCCAGGTTCCTCATAATTAAATGTTACTGTATCGCGCCAATAGATTACGACTTTTGCATGCAGGCACGCAACAATATAAAAGCCGCATAACTGATCACTAAACGAAGGCCCTGATACTTACACTAACGTCGCCAATGAAGGGCTTTAATGAAGATTGACCAGAAAGGCATGCGAATTTTACCACGCTCTAATGGGTGTGCAACATCAAACACTGCTCATTGCGGTATCATGATATAAAATCAGCTGCAATTTGTCAATTCAACATGGGCTCGTCTGCATTATAAGCGACAAAAGCACACGACAACGACTCGCTGCTTCGTTTTACAGTTGGCACGAAGTGGCAAGTTCGCATAAATCATCTGCCTCCAGTTTTGATTTGCTTTAAAACGAAATAAGCCACAAATGCTGCTTATGATGACAGCATATGCAGTATTCAATAAGCGTTCCACAAACTGGAAACTGTAACCACCATTCTGCTGCTATGCTAATAGTGTCGCAACAGTTTGCAGCTGCCGAGAATAACTGATCCTGTTAGTTTGATAAATAACATTGCTCTATCAGAATAAACTAATTTGTCTGACATGGGTGATTGTTTTTGCGTAAAAGAAACTTTGAATAATTTATGCACAAAACGTCTTTGCAGATTGAAGGGGTGGAATTAGTATGAGGGAGCGTTGCGTTGAAGCTTAAATTGTGCACTTTAGCATCGTTTCATCTACAGTAATGTTTATCAGCAGGTATTCAATTTCTTTAGTCACTCGAACGTCTTAAGTCAAACTCTTAGCTGCGAACGCCACATTGTGGAATCTAGCCTCGGGGAATTAATCCTTGTACCGCTCTTCAGTATCCTACAACTTAGTTACAAATATTGTCTTCCCGTGAATATTCTATAGGTATGCGTGGAAGAGAGACTGGAGATGACACCTGCAGTATTGTTAACCAGCATAACATAGCCGCTTAAATATTTGTGTCAAACTATCAGACGCGAACAACTTAGTTTATTCTAGTTAAGGTAATTTATACTTTATTAATTATTTGGTTTTTCATAATCCTATTACCTTACCATACCTGTTGCCTCCTCGTGAAATATTAGCCTTATACAACTCGCATAGTTTCCTTACATCATAACAAGTGAAATATATTTATACAGAGAAAACCAGTTCTGACAATACTGAAAAAAACTTTGCAGTCGCGGAAACTTTGCTTTTTCATTAATGCAATGTAGATGTTATTGCTTACAGTCTCCGGAATGTACCTTGGTCATCACTTGTGTCAGGCAGGCTACGAAAGCAAGACTCTTACCTCTTACAACAGATTTATTTATAGATACGTTAAGATGAGAATGTTGAAGCAGCCGATTATCTTAATCCTAGGCAGCATCAAAGCAAGGTGTCCGATGCTGTTGGACATACTACTGCTAAAAAAATGAGTGCCTGCCTGCTTCATTATCCGTTTGTTGTTTTAAAGCATTTTAATCATAAAACATTTTATTAATAATTTCCGTATTTAAAACCGACAGAATATAATTTACAAAAATATAAGTAACGTCAGATTTAAGTCCATGATAGCAGTATAGCAAACCAATGATTTTCAGCTCCGAGTCAGCTGTAGACATTATGAAAACAACCGGATAGATGCGGTCATAATAGTCTGTCTAGTCCCGACCATTGTATCTTGATTGTTGTATCCCAGCATTGACAAATTCTGTGCTTGTCTATGCAATCAAAATTCATACCGAGTGCATACAATGTCAGCCGTTACCATTGTATATACACAGAAAATACGATGTGCATGAATGTGCGAACGGTGCAGGATCAGTAGCATGTGCTTCATCCGATCAATTCAGCATTCTTTCCATTGACTATTAGCCCGCTATGCTACAGCTGAGCTTATAACGATATATACATGCGCGATACATAAAAGACGCGCTGGCTAATCCGTTTTGTAACTGAAAATAGCATTTGATATTTAGCAAAACTAGTTTGAATTATCGGTTTATGGCATCAATAAGAGGTCAACTCTTAGGGATAGCGCACTTAAATAAAAGGCGGGTCGTCCAGTTACTCTTCAGTTTTGCTTTCGATGACACAGTAGGACCAATCAGTCCGCAGCATGGTCAGGCACTAAGATAGGTAATCGGATATTCCGACAGATCATTTACATCAGTGCTCTGGCACATAAAAATAGTGTATTGATCAGCATGTTAGCCTCGGCTAGTAGGTGTGAGTTGGCGAAACTTTGTGTATGATGCTTGGCCAATAACCCATACATTGAATGCAAGTAGAAATGTAATTTTCAAAATCGCATTGCCCGAAATTATTTCCTATCGAAATATCCGCGGTAATAAGTGCGGTATAGACCATACCTCATCTGTTATGCAATAATGACCGAGTACGAGAATCAGATGGTTTGAAGTGTTTCGGTGAATGGGAATCGAGAGTGGTCACGAATTTAATTTGCTAGCAGCAATACGGCCAAATCACCAGGCGACGTACGTGTGTGGGATGGGGCTGGCAAATTGATACTGGAGCAGTTACGAAGATTAATAGGCTGAAAGTATAGAATTTGAAAAGATCAAGGCAGCAGGCAGGTCAGCAAATGGAATACCTCTAAACTGCATCAAATACTCACTAGTACAAGAGGATATTAAGGTCGTTACAGCCACTTACTTAAATTTGCTAAATATGTTACAATATGATAAAATGTACAAAGTCGCATACCCAGCGACTTGACTATGCAGTATTAATTTTCGCATTTGACCACTTTGCTGGTCCAATCAAAGAATGCGAATGAGCTATTATACGCCGTAGAATATTAGTGGCGAACCTTGCGGGTTGTGAACGCAACCATTGACAATGGAAATACGCAGAGTTGCTATAGAATATAGTATTTTTTGGTTAAAGCGTCACTCACCCAATCACTCACTCACTCACTCACTCACTCACTCATTCACTCACACACTCACTCATTCACTCACTCACTCACTTTCACTCATTCAATCAATCAATCACAAACTCCCTCACTCACTCACTCACACCCTCACTCACTCACACGCTCACTCACTCACTCACTCAGTCACTCACTCACACCCTCAGTCACTTACTCACTCACTCACTCACTCAATCACTCACTCACGCAAGGCTATCCTGGACATCATTGGTGCGTTTAAATGTAAATTGTAGGTTGATGGATTAAGGGGAAGTGGTCTGAAAATAATGATCAGTTCGTAAGCTGATATGATACGCTTTTGGTTTGGACCAATCAATCGTATGCAAAGCAGATATTATTAATTAGTCTCAAAGTCGCTTTCAGTTATCACTGTGAAGGCAAGGTTGAGCAGGAGCTCTTCGGGGACCATTTGTCAAGCCCGAACAGTACATCAAACAAAAGGTACCAATGTATCCATGTTATACGCATTGATTGTCGAGTCGTGCATTGTATTTGATAGTTTTCATATGATACGATCATGATTCAAACGAATCAAAGTCATTCACGCTCGTACATATGATATATTACCGCACATAAACCACTGCTAAGCCAACGAGGTTCGTGGTGTCTAGGGGATCCAATGTGCTTGAAGCAACAACGCTATGCATAATGAACCCAGAGGTTTCGCTGCTGTGTGAGACAAAAGGCATATAGTGGAACGGAGTCTGACAAAATGAATAATATTTTCCTGTTATGACTGATTTCATTGGCCATGGCTTTTTCAGTTGTATATCTACTCAAGTGCCACTCCTCTCCTAGGTGATTAATGTGTAACATTTATCATGTTCTGTGCCTGATCATGGACATGTATGGATTGAATAATCAGCTTACCTGTCCGCATTATTCGATTTCAATTGAATACAGTGAAATGGATATTGTTTTGAAGGTCTGCCTTACTTTGCTAATAAGGTGGCACGATGTTCTGTTTAAAAGTCGAAAGGCTAAAATTGGCACTTGATCATTGTGCTCACCGCAAACCAACAAAGAAATATGCGCTGCAAGTCGGCTGTCTTTGCGCTTGATATGCTTTGACAAGGGCAAGCGCCCATGAAATGAATATGTCATGTGGTCTCAGTTGGATTTTATGTATATTGATGCTTAGTGCTAATGAATCGGACTAAAGGAGGCTCGGAGTAATTGCGTTATAAGGGGTTAATGCTAACTGTGCGTTGTCTGCTTTGGTTAAGGTTATTATCAATTAGTATTGGATACATGCCCTCTAGAAGGTCACATTCCATCTAGAGCTCCTCATGCCCCTAATGTCTTTCCCCGATTTGCCTAGTGAGGGGCGGGCACTGAACAAAAGCCGAACCCCCATCGCCATTTCATTAAATCATTGATGTAAGCATAGCAATGCTCCTGGTTCATTCTGGGTCTGATAGGATCTTCTTTTTGTGACACCTTTATTGGGTAATTGGTGCGTGTTTGTAAGATATGTTACCATAAAGTCGGCCTATTTGAGGTGGTAGGTTCACAAGCTAATCATTGTTTTAAGAAGAGCCGTGTTCGTACGCTATATGATTACCTTAACATCATGCGACATATCAAAGCAGTGTTGAATGATGCGTTCATGTACTTCTAGTCACTACCGATATGTATTTAAGAGGTAAAAGAGTGAATGGTAAAGGTATTCTGAGACAGAGTTAAGCCTCAATCCAGCTAATTTCATCGCAAGATAATATTGCCTATGAACATTTGCCATACGATTGCAAAATATAGCTGTCGCTGTTAAATGTGTAGAACTTTGTGGCGGCATATCCAAAGTGTTCACTGCTGCTTTCGAAGAAAATCGCCGATGCCACGCCAATGTTTTCAGCCGCTGTGGTTTGGTGGTGAACCCAAACAGTCGTTTTTGGTGGCCTACATTCAATTTGCTTCGACTCAGAAAGAAATTACCAACATTACTTATTTTGTCTACAACGGATACAAAACATTAAGGTGCAATCCTTTACATGCACCCTACCACAAAAAAGCACAACGTAAAATAGCCGTCAGGATTCATGAATTGCGAACTGTGATTATCCTAGTTGTCAGCTCGTGTGACGTCTTCCCCGAATATTAGTGAATGGCAGCATCGTCACTTGGGCATGAAAACCTCATCATCTGTATTGATACTATTACAAGCAGCCGAGAGATAAACATAAGCATTTAACGTTAATATGCCAAGGGGAGTCGCTGTGATGTATCACTTTAAATATCAAGCCGGAGTTTCTGAGCGAGGATTTTTCCTGGAGAGCGGGGTGGATACCTGTACATAGTGAGCAGCAATATCATATTTTACGCTATTAAATCTGGACGGTGGTACTTTCAGACGTAGGGACATTGATTTCAACATGTTTTATTCGACAGTTAGTTTGCATAAGGAATGTGGTGATTGTACCATTGCAGTTTCCTAACTCGATATAATTTTTCCGAGTATTGTTTGCTAAATATCCATTGATAAACATCTGTTTGACTGCAGGCTCGTGTAACCAGCACCTAAGGAAAGTCCCCTTGTTCTGTCTGGCCTACAACGGGCTTAATTTCCGAGTCTTACATTGACTATTGATTTATTTGTAATAAATGTATGACAAAATGTATGTTTTTCTTTAACTTGATATGCGTTGGAAGGGTAATGGAGAGGTACCATGTTGGTTGTGGAAAGGCACATACCGTGTTGTTAAGTAGTTGTTATCAAAATAAGTTACGTAACCACCACCAAACTACTAAGTATTTAATACGTATCCAATGCGTATTTCCGTTTGCCGGGTAGGCTCTCTAGGAGTTATCGACAGTAGAAAGATTAGGCGAGCAACAGGGTTAGTCTTTGATATGTTTATTTAAAATCCTTTGAGACTTCCACCAGTATTGAAAGCTTATTGTATGTATTCTATAGAAGCACGAGGGGTTTTAAATTGAATGAATGGTTTTGCATCCTACTTAACTTTTCGATATCTTGATCGGATAGATATTCCCACCGAATATGTGTGAATCTGGCCAACAGAGGTTTGAAACGAAAAGGTGATTGTTTCTGGTATTCTCACGGCATAAATTGTAATCATAGTGTCGTAAGATGAATATGTTTTGAGATTGAAGGCAGGTTCAGATGTACCCTACATAGAGGTAGTTGGCTACGACTATCGTATGTCAATAACATACCTTGCACGACGAAAAGCGTCGTTATTCATCATGCTTTGTGAACCCCAATCAAGCCATAGTTGAGTGTTGAATTTAGAGAGCCTGGGTAACTGTGATATTCCAACCCATTCTCGAGCTTACACTCTCAACCATTGGATAGTGGTCACTTCGCCTTACATTAGCACCCATAGGGTAGTGTAAGAAGGCCTCTCGGCGCCTATGCCCGACAGCCTTTCATAAACTATCGCACGTAGGAGAGTGTAAGGAGAATGGTTTGGCATGGGGCGTGAAATAAGGAAGGATCCCTTTTTACCGAGCCTCATCAGCCCAAGATGGCGGACACACGGTCAGGTGAGGATGCTTTGATGTTTTAATTGTTATTAAATCGTCAATTATGTACACTAACCGAAGATGGACTCAGGTGTAAGCACCATGAAACTTGTCAAAGGGCACTTGTAGTAATATTTGTTCCATGCTTTAATTTTATAGTCACTTGTTTCATATTAACACGCTCTCTACCTTAGGTTACACAATATCTGAATATATTGCGATCAGTGGAAGGGGTTGTCTTGTTTATATTACCGTCGTGTGCGGCTAGGGAAGTGTGGGGGGGGGGGGGGCTTTGCTTCCCGCAAACGTTTATGTCATTCCTATATTATCGACAATCTGATATGATGATATGGGAATGTACAGCGTTCCTTTTATCAGCATCTAGGCAAAGAATCTTAACCTCTGATAGCCCTACAAGACGTCTGCATGTTACCGTTACACCGGAGCTAAACCTCTGACAGCTCCGCTCTTTTTACTACTTTCGATTTCACATCCGAGCTTTAGAGGCGAAGTGCAGCCAGTAAAATTACGGAGCTTCCGAAGTCAAAACGACCGATGAACTCACTAAAACTTACCGAAGCCCTCCAAGCAAAACAATTTGTGACAAAATGCAAGATTATATCACAAAATCACACGAGGTCTGTTTATATTACTACAGTTTTGTCTACTTGTTCTGTTTGAGCCGCGCACGACGGTAGTATAAAAATATGTCAATAAGAGTCGTTCACAGCTATAAAATACGGCAAATCATGAAACTTTGTTAAAAAAACAACATGGTTGACTCCCATAATGCAACATAACTGCGTTAATTCTCGTTCATGTTTTCGATTGCACGATAGCCATGTTGGACAACAATTTTAAAATTGTGTTGGATTTCGTTGATTCTGTTGATTAGAAGTATGACTGTTGTTGGACACTAGGCAAGATTGATGATAAGACATTTGTTGATATGAAAATGTATATTTTTTTAACTGTCCCTTGTCTGCGTTGCGAGAAGGAGCAAATTTGCTTATAACGCTCACAATTCTGCATACGGACCGTTGCCTCTTAGGTGGCATCAAAACACCAGGGGCGAGTTACCTTGCCTAATCAGCAACCACCTCCTCTTTGTTCGTTGGTAGTTTGGGGGGTTCCTGTGGCAGTTGTACAGGCTGTTAAATGATAGCATTATCGATAGCTATAGACAGGACAATGAAATCGGTGATGCGACGTAAGTTGAGAGAAAGCTAAATAAACTGAATTTGATGTTTGTTTTGGCACTTTTGAAGGCTAGAATTTATGCAGATACAAAAATATATGTGAAACTTTTGTTTAAATGCAGACCCTGAGAAGGCATTTGATAAAGCCGCTGCTAAATTACTCAAAGCACTTCGCCCAGCTAAGGCAAAATCTTCCCGTCTTGTTGTTAACTCTCCACTGAGGAGTACCTCTGGTGTAATACCACATGGTGTGAAGCGCAAGCAAACCTGAGCTTCTTCAGCCTGACTAGATAATCATGGTACCTTTGTTAATTATGAAATATTCCAGAAAAATTAATTTCACAAAATTTACTGATCTCTAAGAACACATTCAGGAGCATCCTTTGCTTGTGTTACAAACAATTGATACACCTACTTCCATAGAGGCCCTTATACAGGAAAATCCTATCGGTAAGATCATGATATTTGTGGAGAGTTGCTACTGCATTTTTTATGTTCAATAAAAATTAAACATGAATTAGTAGTTATAGTGATAGAGGGTAAATTTATATCTTCTGACGATAGATGTTAACTGTGTGAAGGAGACGATTTAGTTTCTGACATTTGGAAAAAGTACAGCCAATTATCTGACCCAAGTACAAGATGACCATGATGATAGTGAGCTGACCGATTGGCAAAAGCGAAAACTGGAAAGCCAAAATCTTTGGGAGACCCAAATGCAATCGATAGTTGACTCATTGCTAGCAAACATGGCACCATCTGCTCAAGAGCTAGAATGTTGCCTGTGTGCAAATCCATCAAAACTACGGTAATGTTACGCAAGTAATATTGTAATATCTACCTATGAATGACCTTTTGTGCACTAATGTATAACTTTCATATTCAGGTGTCTACAGTGCCAGATGTTTATGTGTGAGGATCATGACAAGCCCAACACCTTTGTGAAGGATGCCATGAAAGGGAATGGTTTCATCTTGATTTCTACTACCCACTCCCTACTGAGGTGCCAGAAGATAATCCCAAGGCAGGATATAATCATTCAAATCGATTCCACTATACTGAATAGATTGATATTTTGCAAAAGGGTACCCGAGAAACTTTTGCCAAAATACTGCAGTCAGTGTGCATATTCTGCCTGCATGGTGTTGGTTCCTGGTGTGAATTGTATTATCCTTCCTATTACAAATTTTTTATGCATTACACTTATGTTAAAATCTTCCATATGACATGCCACGATAACATATTGTGACTTTTTCCAATGTGTGCATTTGCAGGGAGATATGATCTTCACTTGCCAAATTCCATTTGTGAAAACTGTGGTTACAATGATCCAATGAAAGTAAGTTTTGTTATAGCATCTTATATAGATAACCTTTTAACATTTGTTATTTTTGTGCTCAGAAATATAATATTAGTTATTATATTCTTTCACTAGACATATATATATTTGAAACTGGTCTATTGGAAACCTTTCACACTCTGAAGTGTGGGCTACCGGGGAGATCTGTGTAAGAGTTTTGGAGACCTTGAATCAAATATCTAGAAGCCACAGTAGAGTAAGTATCAGTTATGGGAATAGAAATTTTGAAAAAAGTATTTATTGAATAATTGACATGAGGTTACACTTTCATTTGAATGTCAAACAATATCAGGTGTCTCTGTCGTTGATGTATACTAGGTCATAGGGATAAGCAGATCATTCAGACCTCTTGCCAGAAGAGCGGTTCTACCAATTGCACACCACCTTGTCAGATGACTTTGTGGTTTTGCCTCCAGTAAGGTTCCAGGACAGGCACTCTTAAGTGGAACATCAAACCTCGTTACTCAGGCTTTGAAAAGGATGCTTACCCCAAAATTGTGCACTTCAATGCAAGAGAAGTTCACATTACAGCTAAGAAGGTATGAGATTTATGATATATATTTGGTTGATGAACTTATTTATAAGTATGTAATGCCCTTTAAACAGCATCGTTAAAATGAAATTGTATTTATTATACATATTATGTTCCCAGTCTTATGGTGCAGAACAGCACAAGTTCTGAAAGTGAGCTTGTTAGACAGGGCCAAGTCCTACAAAAAGATCCATAACAAGTGTCAGGCAAGATGTGGAGCTGACGATGACTAGTATTATGAAACACAAGATGCTCATTGAAAGGAAGGCTTGTAATTATTCAAATTTCACTTAAACCTCCAAATTTTGTGGCCATAAGGATCAAATACTTTTGTATCTGTGTACTAGACAGCAGCAAAAGTGCACAGGTCATAGGACAAAACTCTCTGCAGAATGCCAATGATGGTCACAGCTCCTAACAAGTTACAATTGCCTTGCCACAATCTTGCATGTCCCTCTTCTCAAGGGTGTTCCTGAGAGTCAAGACTCCTTGCCATGGCTGTAAGGAGCGGGTTAGCAGTTCTTGTATCTGATATGCTCTTGCAAAAACGATTTTGAATTGTACTCTCATTCGATTCTTAATGAATTGTGACAGAACTGATACCTCTTAAAAAACCCGAGCTCTGGTTGAGCAGTGGCTTCGCCTGCAACGCTTTAAAGAAGAAAGGAAACAGCTGGCAAATGAAGTCAACATCTACTTGACCAACTAAAAATTCACAGCAGAAATCTGGCAGACATGAATCAATTACAGTCAAGTATGAATTATTTCTAACATAATTTAATATCCTTATATAAAACTCCAGACTGTTTACCATTAATAATATATCTGTACATTTCTTCAGGCATGGAGACAGAATTCACGACAACAGCAGGCAAGCTTGCAATCCTACAGAGGCACCACCATGACATAAACATGCATGAAAAGAATGCTCTTCCTGGCTATTGCTCAAGCAGCTGGCAATTCTGGGATAAGTACAGATATATATGTCAATGGTATGACAGAACCTCCTGTGTCATCTGATTCTGAATATGGGTCTGATGCATAGAAGTCTGATCCCCTAAGAAGTTACATTACTTGAAATTTCAAACCAATAATACTTTGTCCAATTTAAGATTCTTGGGAAAGTAACTGTACATGTATGTATTGTTTTAATCTTTTTGATATACTACATGTAATGAGCACAACATTTATAAAAACTTGTACTCATTAACAGGCAACTGTATTACACCATATCTTTTGAAAATAATTACATGCACTTGAATGATTTGATTGCTGGCACTGATTTGTTTGTTTCTTCAGAAATTTACCATGCCCTGAGGATAAGCCAATCCAGTACAGTGATGGTCACTGGTAGAGCTATGGAACCCAGTGGGCCTTTAAAGGACACCCCTGTCAGTTATGATCACAGAGATACACAATTGTGCAAGAATTGTTTTTTTACGAACCAAAAAATATTATCTATTGTTCAGAATGTAAATGGTATAAACATATTGATGCTTATCCCAAACATTTAAATGGGGTTTTGAATGGTGACCCATGGCTGTATTATGTTTTATGCATGCATTGCTACTAAACCATTATGCTGTTCGTCATGCATTAACTAAGGTGTGTTTATCCTGGGGGAAATTGTTTGTCATCGGTTCTTTAGCTTGTAATAAATGAACATTATGCACTATGATCAAAGTCTGAACTTTTTAATAAAAGTATTGATTGAAAGTGAGTGAGAAGCATGTTGTTGATGTAATTGTAACTTCTCAGTTTTTAAAAAGACCTTAAAACATGGATGATTCATACCTCACAACAACTTACTCAGCTGGAAGTCATGAAATAAAGGGGGTAAAAAAGTCTTTTTGATGCCAAGCAAGATTCCTTGAAAAATCCTGTACAGTTTGCATGCGAAGTGAAATTCTCCATAATGGGAGGTGTCCTATACCTAGTCTTGCTGTCAGTCATCGTTAGTGTAAAGAAAAGACTACAAGCTAATAACAAATAAGCAGTTTGTCCCTAGGACAAAATCGACCAAATGGTATCCAGTTTCCCTAAACACCCACGGAATATACTCATTGGAATTAATATCGATCCTTATTAATAAAGCAAAGTTTGGGTCTTGCTGCATCGGGACTTTCGAATAGACCAGCAAATTTCCGCGTTAACTTAGTTACTACATAAACTATCGCCATATTGACTGCTGCCAAGCTACTAGTACTACACCGTCGCCGCAACAACACTGTGCAGTTACATGGAAAACACCTCTGTAACACCTTGCCCCTGACCATTAATTACGATCGGATTTCAGACAAAAACAATCGCCAAGATGTAACTCGCTTGCGCGACATATACCCATGTATTGACGATGTTCTGTTATTAATTAATGTTTCTTAAAGAATAGATCGCGTATTCCATAGGCAAATAAATGTCACATTGGACAGCGTCCGTGCTGATGACTAGTATTGATTATCATGTCCATGCTGCCCAAATGCGAACCATCAAGAGCGAGGTACCTTACTCACTCATTCAAACAGTGAAACATGCAAGACAGAGAGTCGGCTATCAAAGTGTACGATATTCATTTATCTCAGTGCCTAACTCTTATCCCGACTCTTATCACATCTAAATGTCCCGAATATCTATTCATGTGTCTCTTAGGTAATCCAATGAAGCATACAGAACAGTTTTACTCCTTCTGCCTTTCCCCTAAAGGGTACTGAAACACCGTTTAAGTGCATTCATATTAGTTCAACTAGATATCGGTAACATATAACCGAATAAATGCGTTTCAAATATAACTATTTTGGTATCAGATGTTTACACAGTCAAACAATTTGACAATGCATATTGAGAATTGAAAATTTCATCTTGGTGCAGAACTGATCGAGATCGGAGGAATCGAAAAAAAGTAACATTTAGTGATGTTATTGACAGTGCCAAACGCCAAGTGGCGACTTAAGTCGAAAATTAACGTACGTTTATAACGTTTTTATTCTATAAATGGGATTTATGTAGGACATAAGCATTATAAAACATGGTGTGAGATGTTATTACATTATCTGCTCCAACGCATATAATGCATTCTGCTCTGCGATTCATCTCGCATTGAAGTTACCACTGACTAGTGTTACTCCAGTGACACGTCTTTCCTTCTCGAGTTAACCGACTTTTCCCACTAATCTAAGAGCAATCTATTTGACAGTCTTGTAGTGTACAAACTGGACACTAGTCTTATTTTTTACTAGCAGACTATATATATAGCCCAACAGACCAACAGTCGATCGGGTACTCCACTTGGTTCATAAGAGCTATATATATATATATCTAACTGTAGCTGCCCAATCTTAAACCATATCTAAAAATGACAATGAATTGCGGTTTGCTTGATTACGGGATTCCTTCCGTGACCAAACTTTTATCCCTACCCCGGGTCCCCACCATGACCCTATTAACCCTAATCTCCACAACTTTATCCCCACTGCGTCCCAGCCAAAAAGCCTGTACAACCTGACGTTCCCCACCAAATGCCCCAAGACGGATATGCAAGTCCGGTGTTTAATCCTTGATATGAAGTTAAAGATATAGCCTTGAATGCTTATAGCCTTGAATGCTGATAGCCTTGAATGCAAAGATATTGCGCAATATGTGATCCGCAGCAGAGATCCTCAGATCACCAGTATACCGTCGAGTGCGGTTGTTGTGGAGAAGAAGGTTGACGACACAGACAAAAAAGACAAACCAATAGCCATTCAGTCGATTGAGTACTACCTTGTCAAGAAGGTGCAAAAGCTCAAGTTGTTTCAAAGAACTAAAACGAAACAAAAACAAGCAAATATTCACTCTAATGTCTTCATTCTAATAAGTCATATTTATTCTATAGTGAAACAAATCTATCCGAGTCGATTTGCTAACCCATTTTTGTATGAATTCTTGAAAATTAATTTCTAATGGTTCAACAGGACCATGTAGTTTCCTTTGTGAAGCTTGATTAAAAGCTGAATTATTCGAGAAATCATTTCAGGTTAGAGCGGGTTTTTTTTTGCATATCTAATGGACCATCGACATTTCCCTCATTGTATCGTTACTGTCGCGGTAATGTCCTCAAATTTATCTATTGCCAATAATAAATCAACCCCTTTTCCAAACATACAACTCGGCCTGGCAATAGGTTATACAGCCTTATACCCTGTTCCTTCTTTCGCACATTCTAGCGGTTTTATGTCTATAGGCGGCTGCATCAACAGCCATTGCGAGACGTTCACCTCGCCGGGATGACCTAGATAAAATTGAGCTGCTGGTAAGTGCGAGTGTCCTTGTTGTCAGTTCCGGTATAAACAAAACAATTGATCTGCAGACCAACTCAAAACTCAGTGTCAAACCGCCATCGTCGTTCCAACTCTCGCATTCGTGTACATAGCGAGGCACAAGGAACTTAAATAAGTTGACTGATGAATCGAATTACGCAATGTTATCGTATATTCATGTTTTGCGTACGATCTTAGTGCGATTTTGAAGATAATGCCTTAGAAGTTAGTGCTAGATATTATCGGTATCATGTTATCGCTCATATTTACGTTTGAACACGTAGTGATGCTGACTTTATCTCTTCCTGTGTTTCGATGTTTAAATAGCAGTTGTATCGGATAGTGTCCTCACATTTTGTGTTTCGATCCATTTGATTACATACTTCTGATAGACCTCTAAATCTCACAGCAATTGATCAAGTCGCACAAGTCTAACAAGAGTTCGTTGTTTTAGAAGGTGGATGTGGTTGGTGTTCATCATCACCTATAGTACAGATACTATCTTTACAATTAGTGATGACGAACACCAACAACTCCCACCTTCTTCAGTGAAATGTTTGAACAGGTATGCATCTTTTCTCATCTAATTTCATAGATATATCTAAAAGCTCCCTCTGGTGTTGTTGTTTATACTAAGATGATGATGAAGTGAAGAAATCCATGATGTGGACAGATGATCTGAATATTTTCATATTTATTGATTCTATCCATTTGCGACAAATCTTAACAAACTTAATGGGATGTCATCCTCTGACACTTTCTCTTCCCACCGTGCATTTCCAGGAGCTGAAATAATACAAGAAATTGGATGACTAAACAAACACAATACCTTGTATATACATGTACAGATTTTCCTCGTTTATTTGGGATATCCATTCACCGCATCTGAAGATTGCATTTTTTCAGTATAAGCCCTAAAAGGGTGATTCTGTTGAATGTGGATCAAAACTTATGTTTTTGGGTCAATTTAATAGTCCAACAACCAGAAGGTTAGCATGTGATTCACCAAAATATAAAGTAACCAATAAAACTAAAGGTACGCACTTACCAACTGTAATTTCGATTTGTTTGTCATCTGAATCAAAACAAGTTTGTACCAGGTTATAATGATGTCTTTCCATTCTAGTTGTGTTATCATGAAAGACACATCCATGTTTGATTACAGAGCTAATAAAAGTACTCACTTACCAACAAGACTACTGAGTTCTGACTGGTCAGCTGAATAAAATAAAGCATACATGTGGATGCTAGGGACCAATTCTATTTTATCTGGGCGTTTTGATGATATAGCCAATTCTTGTATGGATAATTGAAACAATAAATGCATACACCTACCAGTGATCATCTTTTTACTCTTTTACTCTCCACACCTGCATCATGTATATTCTTGAGTTGCATTTAATCAAATGGTTATTGCAGTTAGAGAATTTATATTTTGAAAAAGCCAAATACTAAATATGTGAACTATGTATATACTCTGTTCTTACTATCATTGACAGCTGTTGATTGTGGTTGGCCAACAGAATTCTTCTGTTTCTCTGAAAGCCAATGAATAGACCCCATAAAAACAAAGCGCACATGCTAGTTTTACCTATCATACAGATGGCGCCTTTTTTACAATCAGCAAGAGCGAGTAACCACCTGGCAGATGAGTGACATCACAAGTGTACAGGGTATCAGACAGGAAATAAGGTATCATAAGTGCAATGTGAATGAAAATATAAACATTGTATGTAAGCTGTGTCAGGAGTAAAAACAAGTTTATGCACACACTAACTGCATGATAATCATTTTTGTTTTTGCTCGATGTCACTAATCACATACAAGGTCAATCTGAACTTGACTTGCTGTCAAATGTATATTAGCTTACCCTTGTTGTGGTATTCCACATCAAGTATTTTGCTTTAGACATCTTTTATATAACTTCGGTGGGATGTCAGCCCTGCAGCAACTACATCGCTGCCAGGCCTCATGGTAACGTGTACCCGCTTTCTTGCCCCTGTAGGCCTGGCAAGGAAGAGGCAGTCAAACGCAGCCCCCTTCAGCTGTGCCATCTAAACACAAAAAAGGCAGACAAGGTTTCTTTACCAATCGGTGCATAAGAACCTAATTGAATATCAAAATAGGTGTATTTTTTTTTTAAAGATTGTACCCAAAGGTCACTGAATAACAACCACTAGCCTTGTTTTCGATTAAATTCATGATTCTGTAAACATTACTGGGGTGCATATTGGCCCCCTTTTGATTCTCTTTTCATTTGCTGATGCCTGCCTTCTTTGCAAATACTCCCTGAGGCTATACCCATACTCACAAGAATACCTTTTGGAGTGATTCAGTGAACCACATAATGGAAAAAGTGTCTTGATTATTTCAGTTTTACCGAAAACCAAAATTGACCACAAATTTTCCATTAAGCAACATTGATTTACAATCAAATAATAAATGCAGCTAAGCTATGAAAAGCTAGAAACAAGTAACTAGTGGTAACAAAATCATAGTAAGTGTAGTTTGAATTTATCCCGGGGGGGGGGGGGCACTTGGCCTTATTCTGGATAGGGGTGTGCCGCGGGACCTCGAAAACCCGTACCCGTCATACAAGGTCAAAATGGCCAAAAGCATACCCTGTCGTACAAGGTATTATGCGAATGTATAACCCGTCGTACAAGGTGAAAATGGCAAAAAAGCATATTCCGTCGTACAAGGTATTATGTACTTGTATTGTCAACGATCGATAGGAAATATGTATATTCAACCCGTTATACAGGGGAGAAGAGAAAAAACATACCCCGTCGTACAATACGAAGCCCCCAAAAAACCTGTCGTACAGATTGAAGCTGAAAAACACACCCCGTCGTACAAGTATGAGGCCCAATAAAACCCGGCGTACAAGTCGAGAGGCCGAAAAAACATACCCCGTCGCGCGGCACATATATGCTACCACTATACACTTAAGTGCCCCCCCACCGGGAATTTATCACATGATTTACCAGAAACCTTCATTCACTTAGGCAAGGCAAATTGATAAATTATCCATCGGTACATCACTTTTATTATGTCTACGAAAAACGGCCTGATATACTAATTACACTCGCTTTGAGGACAGGGGTTACCTTTGGCCCGGCCGCAGTCTCTGGCATAGAAGATAGCTCCGGTCGAACGTTAACATGAATTCAGACGTCTTGTAGGGCTAGCATAGAAGATAGCTGCGACCGAACTAGGTCTACGACCGAACCAATGCTAATCCCTGTGGCTGCTACCATCCCTTGTCAATGTCATACGAAAATCATTTTACCTCTGACACTTACAGAAACGACCAAGCATATGTTGTCACGCATAAATGTATTTCAAACCCACCATCATTGGACGAGGACATGCTGTCAGTCACGATAAACTATAGCAGATATATATATATATATATACATAAATTTTCATTTTTGAGTATGCGATGTTTTAGGTCAGATAGAGGCTCAGGGACCATTTATTTTTTCTCAAGTGCGCCGCCGGGCGCAGCGTTGCATGCTGGAAATGTGAACGAGTGCAGTGCAGCGGGGGATGAGGTGGGTGGGGAGAAAGGTGTGGCTGGGCTTTGGGGTGGGGGATTAGGGTTTTACATGGGAAGGGTATACAGGGTATACGAGAATGAGGAGCGAGAGAGGCAATCGATCAAACAGATTGGATTTAGAGGGGCTGGGGAGACATGGGGGGGAAAAGTTTGATTTTTATCTAAAATTCTTCATAATCTGTTTTTCCTCTTCAAATTATCAAAAAATTTCAGTTTCTAACAAATATTACATTTTTTTAATTCTGCGGACTACTAACATTCTATTCAAGGGCTGCGCCGTCCGCATTTACAGCCGCTCGTGTGGGATTCCTTATACTATCCAAGCTATGATATTGTAAGGGGCATTGACCACTATCCAATGGTGGAGAGTGTAAGCTCGAGAATGGGTTGGAGTGTGTATATGTGTGCATGCATGTGTATGTGTGTGTGAGAGAGAGAGAAAGAGAGAGAGAGAGCATAGAATTATAGTCTTTTTTAGCAACTAGGCTATGTACGACTATCAGTGAGTGTATAACTCTTAGGGTGGTCACTGCCAAGAAGCACGTCGTCCTCAGAGGATCTTTTACATCCTCTTTCAGAGATGGGACCGCCATTTTTACGTGATTATTCGAGTCACGAGTAACCAGTCAGGTTGTCACACCTTTGTGTCGAACCCTCAGCCTGTGGGTCGAAACGGTATCGGGTCAGTTCGCCCCCGGGACGGTTCGCCCCCTGGCTAATGAGCGTCGTTTTGACAGGGAACCAGGTGACAATATCTCGTCTAAGATATCTGTCGAGTGAAAACAAATGAACTCGATAATTGTCTGATGACTTGGAATATTATAGCTCAAACACTGACAGCCGTTAATCGGCCTAACCCTGACACGAGTTAGTGAAGGAGATTATTGTTATGTAATAGATTCACAAGCAATTGTGTGAAAACATCCATGCACGTTACATCAATTTCAAATAATCAATGCCAATCCCAAATGCCAGTTCAATACTGAAATGATAGATTTCGATAAAAACCTTTGCAATGGCTTTGATTGAATGGATGAAGTATACTCTATATTGTTATAACTTATTTGGTATAATTTAGGACGTTGATATATCCGTGTTCAGTAACGTGTAATGTATATACCGTGCACGTATTTTTGTCTGATATTAAAAGCCTAAAAAAGATGGCTGCTCAATGTTATAAAGCATATCTAACGGAAGTATTGTCGCCGTTCAAACGCATATCTAGTAACTGCGAGCAAGCACACATATATCAATACAATAAAACATTATATTTATTGGATGTAATACTGACTGCAGTTAACTTACAGAAAAAAACTACGCGAGGGAGTTTTAGTTGAAAGCGTATTCTATCAATAATCGATCTGCAAGCAAAATCTTATTGCTTAAAAAATTCCTTCCACTTTCGTCGTAAACCAGTTTTGCTAAGTTGCATAGAACTCAGAACCTTGGAAACAGTGAATGGTTCAACTTTTTGCGTAACTGTGTAATTCTATTAATTTCAAATGGTTAGACGCAATAGCTTTTTGTAATGCAGAGTATCCGTTTTTTCCACATGCATTCTTTATCAGCTTTTATTGTCGAGGACAAATGTGGCAATATTGTAGACAAGCAGAAGAAGCCTGACATTAGGGCTTATGCAGTTGATTTTACGAAGCCCTGTACGGAGTTTACCGTATAACATGCACAACTGTATATGTGATTAAATGCTGATTTTACCAAATGATCAGTATATTTGCAAATGTCTTAAAGGCAATGCGCTTTATTGGTGCTCGATATGAAGCGCACTCACACTTCCTTTTGCAATATTGTGATAGGTGCTACCGAGAAAGCTCTAAAAGCATGATTGCATTACAAGATTTGTCACACGTGCCAGTTAATGAAATAATCCACTAAAGCTCGTATACCGTCAAAAACTAGTTCTACCGAATAACTACTTAAGGTGAAAGTCAATAGAATATGTAGTCCTCCTGTCTAGTTTGAATGAAGCCATTGGATCAGAAAGGGAAAAAAGTGAGTTCGAACTTTGCAAAACGATATAAAATGCGCAGAGTGAATAGTGGTTTGGATGAAAGCAACCGCTGCAAATAGGTAATACAGATCAGTACAAATATTGTTTACATTTATAAAAAGTTGGTGCGGCGCCTATACTAGGCGCAATAGTTTGGGTATTGTATGGCCGCCCTCTGTTTATACTTTCTGGTTATCGCAAGCAGCTTTTGATGAAATAAATATATATATATATATATATATATATATATATATATATATATATATATATATATATATATATATATATATATATATATATATATATATATATATATATATATATATAAATATATAATCGTTTTTAAGCTTCTGAGGGAATGGAACTGTTCTTTCTACAAAAGGTTAAACGTGTTTCTTCCGCAGGCGTTTCCGAAATGTTCTTGCGAATCTTGGAAACCAACACGATGATGATATCCACCAAACGTAGCAATCAACACGGAACTACAGCAGATTCAATATTGAGAAGCGCACGCTTCGCGGCCACTTAATATTATTTAATATCTTACAACAGATTTAATGCATAAAACGAAGCCGACAAACTGCTTCATCAGTAAAACGCCTGATGTATATTCTGACGGGTCATTCAAGGACTCGACATGTGATCGTCGGTTGCAAAGAACTACTATGATGTCAAGCAAAAGCTTTGCCTCGTGGTCTCATAAGCAGCATGTTTTGCTTCAAAGAGATGCGTTTTTCTATAATGATAACTCTGGGGATGACGTCACTCATTTTTAGCTGCGCTCTGTGGAAGTTATTCAAACATATTAACGGCACAAAAATGGATGATAGTTTTCCAATTGAAATGGTTTTTCAGACCTCTTCCAAATAATGGACAGCTGAATTTACTGCATTGGTACATACTTGTCTGTTCACACTGAACGGCCGCTGGGAATACGCTGATTGATTTCCGCTTGTCATTGACGGGATGTATAGTGCCTTTTATCTCAATCGCCTTGACATACTCGTGTAGTTCATTTATTTTAGAAGTTGATCAATATGGATAAATTGGCTTAATAACCAACTTACATTTGCACCCTATGCTATGGACAATATGTTATCTTAAGTGTGGATACCGCTATTTAATCCATCCATGCAAACTAGGAGCATTGTAGCATTGATTACCCAGTGTTAACTACACGACGGAAGATTAAAGCAGCAATGAAAATAAATTGATCATTTTCAACGGATATGTGTGATGATTTGTTACAGCCAGGCATAAAATAGCAACCTGCCTACTATCATCACATCAATCATAAAGCAAGCTGTCTGCGATCATCACATCGACCGAATCACAAACGTCTAAAATCATTACATCAAACGTATTACAAACCTTTTTAGCAAATCATTACAAAAATAAAAATGAACTGCCATAGATGATCATAACACAAATATACTATAACCAAACAGTTTATAGCTTCGTTTAGATGGTTTACTCCATGTGGTTTGCGCTTCCCTAATTATAATACACAGCCATTGTGAGGTGGCGCTACCGTCAAATAAAAGAAACACATAGAAACACTGGGCTGATGTCACTGCGATTGTTGAGAGGGCGTTTCTGCTACCAAAATACGTCGCATACTAGGTATAAAATAGCGAAAATTACAAATAATAAATGGCCCGGTCTGGGGTTCACCTGCGAAAATAGTTCGCCTCTTACTCCGTCCTCGTTTTTTCATGTCCGCTCGGTAGATGGTGATATTTGATGTCAATAACCGTCTAGAGCGAGGAAATTGGCCTGGACTGGACATTAACATTTGTTGTCTTGTCAGGGACATATGGCGATCTTGAGCAAAGCGTTAATAGCTGGCTAAGCTGTGTGGTGATTATGGCATTGCATGAAATACATCCATGTCATCAGATGACGATACCATGAAATCAACAAAAGCACATTGGACTGTTGATCCGTCTCGGGGGTAGATGTCTATTAAAGATATGGAGTGATATGATTGGTCGAGGCTACCATGGCTCCGAATTAATGAGATAATTCCACGTGGTTATAATAGATGCTATGACAAAGCAACAAGTGGCACACAGGTGGCGTCTTCACATATTTGCTTGAATGAGCGCTCTTATCGAAGCTATAAACTCTTTGCCAATACACGTCGCCAGTGGCACTAGTTTAAATCGGCACAACTGCAATAGACTGAACTGCCTGCGAATATCATACAACAAATGTTGCTTCGTCCCTATAGTCATTGATTCCGCATTTGGCTTTCGTTCCAGGGATGTGGGTCGGCAATAGCAATGGTTTAATTTAAACTCGCTAATGACATTAATAGATCACAAACTAACTATCACCATCAATCCAATCAATGACTGCCATAATATAACCGTGTTGTGTAACCCATAACTCTCGTGTTGTATTTCCGTTTTGATTTCTAAACAATGAGCAGTTTATGATTATCATTAACAACTTACTTGCGTTGTGTTATTATTCGTTTGAATGCGACATACTATATCTGTATGATATTGAGTCCGGAATATTGTATGATTCTATTGTTTCTAAGCACATATTGTTGACTAATGTACATGTCTGTAATAGTGTGTTAAAGAGTTTACAACATGGTATATAGAGCTTCTATAATGCGGATGGTCAACGATCAACGAAGATGATAACAAGTGAGTCATCTCGACCATACATTCACTCGCAATTGAGAAACCAACACATATCAATCATCAGAGCAGACTTAGCATGTCATTAGTTAAATTACGTAGCTTCAAAGGAACCATGAGTATACTAACCGTGTAGTGATATGCGAAACTATATATGAAAATATGAAAAATACTATGTATGTTACCATGTTTCGTGAAGTAGTATAGGTAATGATAGTCCTAGAACACTCCTCCAAACGGGACCCCGCCAAGGAATACTCACCTCAGAGGCTCGTGGACCTCCCTACCCCCTCCCCCCAGAGGAGGCCCATCTGGGCGCAAGAGCTGGAGTCTCCGGACAGCGGACTAAGTGGGGCCGGGGGGTAGGGTACGAACCAGGCCACGAATCTCAGGGGTAGGGTAGTCCACAATCCCCAGGGGTCACGAATCTCAGGGGAGTGGGGAGCGGGTCATCAGTCTCCGGGCTAAGTGCGGGTAGCAGGGGAGAGCCTGGGCCGTTTGAGTCTCAGGCGACGGGCTGGGGCTCTGCCACTACTTGTCGGTATCCTCTTAGTTTTCCCATTTGAACTAATAAAACACTAGAGGTATGATGACGTCTCACAGCACACGCGCTCGAAAGGCCCAAGCTGACTATGCTGTAATTCCACGGCAAAGCCCCACCGCCCTACCCACGCTCGAAGGTCGCCCTCGCAGCACTCGAAAAAAAAAACGCATTCGACAGGACGTACAAGGAGATCTACGCAAGAATGAGGACTATGATATTCAACAAACCAATCCAAGCCCCTCCCCAAACCACGTCTCTACTCTGAGAATGTGAAGACTCCAGCCCCAGGAAGTCCACCCCCCAGGCCCCGCCCAAGGTTAATCACCACGCGGGCCAGGCCGGTCCCCACACCTCGCCTCAACTTCAGGAGAACTAAAGGGACCATCAAGAACCAACTACGAGGATGGGTCATGAACGTCCCCAAGGATCACCCTATTTCCTCAGGCCTCCTGATCTTCCACAAAGGCGTGCGACCGAAAATGAGAAGAGTTCTAGTTGAGGAGCTGGCTATGTTAGGCGGCCTCAAGACCCAGTTCGCAATCAAGGTAAGTCTCTACAAGACTGACAAAGATGTTGCCACGGAGTATGTCGAGCCAGTCCTATGAAACAATCAGCAGGTGATTCTAGACCCACATGACATTGACCCCGCGTTAAACCAAGCCACCCCTCAAATTCAGGAGATGCTGGAGAAGTGGACCAACCAAGGTTCTAGATGGGTCTTCGAGGCGGTAAAAACCATCTGGATCGGCATCGCCAAGTATCAACCACTCAAAGGCGTCTCCTACCTCCCTCTATCACCACCAGTAGGAAACAAGGGAGCCATCATAAACGTGCAGAACCGGGTTGACCATTGCATACTATGGTCGATCGACGCAGCCACCCACCCAGTTACACAGAACCCACATAGAGCCTAAAACTATAACATCCAGTGGCTCATAGATAAGCTAAAGGGATCAGGTGTGGCGTACCCCACCCCGGTCTCCCACACAGGAAAAATAGAAACCGCTCTCGACCAAGGCCTAAACATAATTGGCTGGGATGGGAAAGCCATCATAGTCCACCCCATTAGCTAACACCCCGGCAACTGCATTAACCTCATGCTGATCGAGGAGGATGGAGTATGCCATTACAGCTGGATTAAAAACCTGAACTGCCTACTCCACGACCAAACAAAATACGTGGGCCGCAAATTCTTCTGCGAGCATTGCCTCTACGGGTACACCAACGAGAAAATGCTCCTGGTCCTCAAGCCTGAGTGTGCGGGGAAGGGCAAACTGCCGTGCGGGTGGATATGCCTGAGGAGGGGAAAAACATATCATCCTTCCAGAACTGGCAGAAGCAGCTTCCGGCCCCCTATGCCATCTACGCTGATTTTGAGGCGCTCACAGTGAAGCTTCTAGGGCCGGCGCTCAATCCTGAAAAGAGTAACACCCAGAAGACCCAGGAACACCAGGGCTGCAGGTATGGCTACATAGTGGTCAGATGCGATGGAAAGACTTCGCTCCCATTAATATGCAGGGGAAGAGACACTGTGGAGAAGTTCCTCAAGGCCTTACAGCGAGAGGAGAAAAAGATCAAAGCAGTTCTCTCTAAGCCAGTCCCCATGCGGATGACACGGAAGGACCAAAGAGTCCACAAGAACGCAACCCAATGCCACGTCTGCAGCAAACCACTCCGAACCGACCGGGTCCGTGACCATTGCCACATAACCGGCAAGTATAGAGGGCCAGCCCACACCGCCTGCAACCTAAAGCTTAGGCTGAGTCCCAAGACAACCCCCATCCCCGTGGTCTTCCACAACCTGAGGGGCTTTGGCTCCCATCTCCTAATGCAGGGCATAAGCAAGGTAGAGGGAGACATCAACTGTATACCCAATAATATGGAGAAGTACATATCCCTATCCCTCGGACAGCTCTGCTTCATAGACAGTGCACAGTTCCTCCTGGCCTCCCTCGACAAGCTGGTCTCAGCCAACAACCCAGACGCCTTCGCCGTGACGGCAGAGTATGAACCAGACCAGCCAAAGCGAGGGTTACTTCTGTGCAAGGGAGTCTTCCCCTATGAGTTCATGGATAGCTGGGATAAGTTTGATTCTCCCTTCCCGCCCATCCAAGACTTCTATAGCAAGCTCTCGAAGCAGGGCATATCCACCACAAACTACTCATCGACTACGACAAGCACCTCTTCATCGAGAGGGGTCTGCGGGAAGGAATAAGTATGGTATCAAGGCGCCACGCCATGGCGAACAATCCCTACGTAGGAGACTTCGACCAGGACAAGCCCACAAGCTATATCCAGTACCTCGACGCCAACAACCTCTGTGGATGGGCAATGAGCCAGGCCCTACCCACCTCGAACATTGAGTGGGTGAACCGGCCAGAGTCGCTCTTCAGAATAGTCCGCACCCACTCCAATGACGCCGAGACCGGGTACATCCTTGAGGTCGACCAGGAGTATCCAGCTGAGCTTCACGACGACCACAAGAACTACCCCCTTGCCCCAGAGCGACTCCTCGTCCAGAACGACTGGCTCTCGGACTACCAGAAAAACCACCTTGACGAATACGGCGGCCACGGGGTCGAGAAGCTGGTCCCGAACCTGAGGAATAAGGAAAGGTACGTACTCTGCTACAGGAACCTCAAACTGTATCTGGCCCTGGGGATGAGGCTGACCAAGATCCACCGTGCTCTATCCTTCACCCAAAGCCCCTGGATGGATCCCTACATCCGGAAGAACACAGATCTCCGCAAGGCCGCATCCAGCGACTTTCGAGAAGGACCTATACAAACTAATGAACAACTCCGTCTTTGACAAGACGGCAACAAAGTAAGGAAGCTCATCGCCAGCCCTTCCCTCGCCCGACAGAAAATCTTTGACGACAAGGCCCACCTAGTCCTCAACCGCCCAGTCTACGTGGGGATGTGTATCCTCGACCTGTCCAAGCACCTCATGTACGACTTCTACTACAACACCATGAAGCCCCGGTACGGCCGCAATCTCACCCTACTCTACACTGACACCGACTCGCTCCTCCTGGAGATACGCACACCGGACAACTACGCCGACATGAATAAGGATAGTGCGCTATTCGACACCAGCAACTATGACCCAGACCACCCCTCTACAGTAACACGAACAAGAAGGTACTAGGAAAGATGAAGGACGATTGCGGCGGTGTGCCCATCAAGGAGTATGTAGGCCTGCGCCCAAAGATGTACTCAAATCTGATGTAGACCCGGGAGAAGATAAAAAAAGCAAAGGGCGTAAAAAAGGTTGTGGTCAAGAAACACCTGCACCACGCCCAATACCTTGAGTTGCTGTTCGACCAGAAGCGGTTTCACCATGGGATTAACATGCTCCGGAGTGACAGCCACAAGATATATGGGCTTCACGTCAACAAGGTGTCCCTCTCCCCCTTTGATACTAAGCAGTGGATAGCTCCGGATGGTGTAGACACCCTAGCCTATGGGCACACTAGATCGAAAAACTAGTTCTCCTCAGGGGTGACCCCTTCAGCCGGGCTGGGCATGGTAGGGTTGGCCTTCTCCTTCCGAGGGGGGTTGGGCCCTTCCTCCTCCCCCGCGCCGGCCCTCGTCCTCTTCTTCTCACGAAGGCGCTTGTGGTTAACCCGTTTGAATCCACAATCCATACCCAGCCCTAAGTTATTTTTAATGCCCTTCTGACACTCTGCACAAAGCCGTTTTACGATCCCCGTTTAATCTTAAACCTGTGCATTGCACAAAAGTCAAACTTACAGGGCCTGTCACAAGGGTCTCTCTTCCCGAGCAATATCCAGGGACACTTTCCAGTTGCTTCCATTACTACCGATCTTTCTTTCATCTAATTGGTAATACCTTCTGGTGGCAGCTGGGTATCGGACGGCACCACAAGCACCTCTTCCTTTACAAAGCCACGGAGCGGTCCATCCAACAAATAATATTTACCAGATTTAGTGACAGAGCATCCAATACGGTAAACATTGAGTGACCATAAAGGGTCAGTGGCCCGCCGCTGGTGGTCTTGCTCGACCTAGCCAGGCTGGTAGAGGTAGCGAACGCCAACATCAGAGGGAAGCTTTTGCTCTTTGACCCCCAGCAGGTGCTCTGGTACGACTGAAGATGGCTTTTGTGCAACTCGTTTTGCCTTTATGGCATCTTTAGATTTTTTCCAAGTCAAGCGGGTCACATCATTTTTCATCACAGTGACTACAGCCTGCAGTCGAGAAACCCACTCAGTCGATCGTTTTCCAGTATCCCTTAACTCTACGGCATACTGGTGTCAAAAGAGCAGCTCAGCAAGGCTCCGGTTAAAGTGTTCTACTATACCCTGGTCTCAATGGATATTCACTTGACCGCGCTTGACTGATACTCCTCGCTTTACAAGCAGCTGATTCACTCCTCCCATAAACTCCCGTCCGGGGTCTACCTGAAGTAGTTTAGGCCACCCCAGCGGTCCGCGCTTGTAAATCCTTTCGAGCGCACCTGCGACCTCTTTAGCCTCTATTGTTGTCAATGGCTCAGCTGCCTTGTAGCGTGAGGCCACATCCACCACAGTTAGAGCATACTTGTAAGTCCGGCGCTTCACAACATCATGAGGAAGAAATAAGAGATCGGCTTGGTGAACCTCAATATGGACAGGGACATCAAACTTCGGCCTGGGAATTCGTTTGGGCACTGGCAGGTAGATTTGCCATATAGCTTGCTTTGTTAGCCACCCCCTGCCTGTAATGCATTTTCAGTAGCCCTTAGGACTATAGTAGATCTTTTGCATGCGACGATCCATGCAAAGTAAACGCCCGAGTCTCCAAATTGACCTACTTAGCAAGCCTGTATACAACCAGTCACAGTCACAGTCATGCCCAGTATAATGAACGCCACCTATCGCCCTTTTTGACCTTCTGAGGGCTGGTAGAAGTCTGAAAGCCGCGGCTCAGCGTCCATCTTGTCGAAGGTTTTACCCGTCAAGGTAAGCATAGCCTCGTTCACATCCCGCAAAGTATGCTCGGCATGTCCCTGGCGGCGCAGGTGCTCATTGATAAAGTCTAAACGCTCAGTTTGCTTCTTGGCCCATGCTACTTTAGCAGATTGAAGCCGCCCGATTGCCATATCATGGCGTTTATGTTCCGCGTCCACTTGACCGCCTTGTAACTTAGAGAATAAAAAGTTGCTCCCAGAGAATGCAAGGGCATTAACAAGAGCACCTACAACAAGTAACGCGATTGTGGCCATTACTTCAGTATATCAACTGTTATTATCCCTTGTTTAGTTAGCATGTCCTTTGTGGCCATGGCTAATGAACCATCGGCAACAGACATAGCCAGGTCGAGTGGGGTGAAATCAAGACGTGGAGTCCCGCCACCCAGAAGCATCTTAGCAAGCTTGGCATAACCTATTGATATACCGGAAACAACTGCACCGTGGTACAGCGCGTTGATGAGCATTTTTCCATTAGTAACTGGTGTTGTCATCTTATTCCATGTAAAACGGATTCTTTAAATGAGCGTCCGGAGGTGCTGACTTCGCTGGCTGTCCGCTGAATACAACCAGTTTAGGGGGTGAGGCTACAACTCTCTGCCTGTAGCAATAGAATGCTAGTCCAAACACCCCCACTTCGCCCACGTTGGCCAAGACTGAGTCGAACCCATCTCCCCTGCGGAGGACCCGCGGTCAAACTGGGGGGCGGGAGGAAGGGGCCGATTTTCAGACTGTAGCGCAGACTTAGCCTACCGCAGCTCTCTCAAAAGTCTATTTTGATTAGCTTTTCGAGCCGCAGGGCGCTTTTGGCCTGCCTCAACCTTTTTAGCGTCTTTTGTAGGTTTCTCCTTTAGCGCAGGTTGAGGATGAGGCGCAGGCTGATCACTAGTCACCACTGTTATCTTTTGATTTGCGTTCTCCATATTACCTACTAATTTTGTTCCTCCAATTGACAGCACCCAGGCAGGTCCTCTGCAGGAGGGGTGTTGGATGGCCGGTCTCGGATCGCGGGGGTGCTTACTCCAAATTGGTAGTACTTAGCGGTTGTTAGGGCTGCGGTAAACGGAACCAACATCATACCATAGCAATGATAAAGGTCACATGTGATAGTTCTTAGCGTGTGCCCAACAAACGGGTCAGTCTCGAGGTCCGTCATCAGATTTGGCTGATGTTCTGTGGGGGGATTGGCAGAAACATACAAGCAACGCCAGATAACAGTTGGAGAACTGACTGCCCCAGAGTCCGCGTCATGCTAGCGCCGAGCCGAGCCTCATATTTTGCATAGATATTTATAATCTCTTCATCGGACATTGATTCAATCTTTGAAGTCGACAGGTGCTGATCGCCGAGGTACTGACGGGCCTGACCCCAAGCTATGACAGCTGCAAGCCTATCTCTCTTAGAAGATAAATCTACACCAGGGATGCAACGGGGTTCCGCTCGCTCAGACTCTGTGGCGGGCGGGCTAGCGGCGTCCTGTTCAAGGAGTTGATCAATAATGGTATCAGGATCCATGAATATACGTATACACCTTCAAGGTCTAATATATCGCATTGCTCCCCAGATGAAGAAACCTAAATTGGTTACTGAAGCAGCGGTCTACCTCAATTGACAGAATATCCAGTGGGTTGATCAGTCTTCAGCAGCAGTTTTATGTGCTTGGTCTTTGCTAGTTTATTGCGTACTGTGGTACGTTCCTCACTCGGTAGAATAACATCATTCTCTCGTAGGGCGTCTTCAAACGAGTCACGATCCTTGGTGTGGAAAAGTGCCATCCAACGGGTCTGTTCACGTAGATCCTTTAGCAGAGAGTTGAATTTCTGGGTGAGGACCCAGACACTTTGTTGTGCATGGCGGCCGCTAGAGGCCAGTTCCGATAACATGTCTTTCTTCTTGGTAAGGGCCTTTGTTGCCGAACAGTCATCAATGATGTAGAGGGTAGGGTCGCCCTTGAAGCAGTGATAGAAAGCCCTCAAGCGCTTTCCTGGGTCAACCACGTACACTTCTGAATTATCCCACACCCATGACCTCGTCTGATAGGCCTCGTTGAAACGTATGGTAGGGCAGATGATTACAATATGCTTAAAGACGCCGAAGAAGGGCCCTTCAAGTAGGTCGAGGATGAATGCGGTTTTCCCACACTCTGTTTGCCCACAAACAATTACCGAACAGGGACCATCTGGAAATGTAAACTCCTCTCCCCCCGAGGTGTCCTTTGTCTGATCCCGTTGCACTGGGGGAATCTTAGTAAACTTAATGTGAAGCTGTGCATCCATAACAATATACATATAGATGTTCAATGTGCCGGCCGCCACTGCTTTTTTGGTGATCTGAATGGTTATACCCTCAGACACATTCTCCACGGACCTGCCACTACCATGCATCTGGTCGTCATCGCTCGTCCTTAAGTCGAGCCACAGAGCATACTTACTGGTTAAGTACTCTCCTAGGGAGACGTCCGACAATGCCAAGTCTTTTGCTGCTATTGCTACACTGGGGTCTCGTTTACTCGTTGCTGCAAAGGCCTTCTTCACCTCATCCCACTGCTGGTAGCCACGCATGCCCTGGGCATAGAGTTGGTTGGGGATGCCCTCAATGGTCACCTCAACTTTTGTTATCTTTGGGTTGTAGAACGACTCTGTCTTCCTGGCGAATGAGGCGCCCTGGGGGTCTTCAAAGAGCAGTAGGATGCCCTTCATGCTGCAAGCCGGCATGTTCAGGTTGATGTTCCACAGTGTATCTCTTTTATTGTATACAAGCTTCCTGTGACGAAGCACACAGTCATACAGAATCGAGAGCCGACCTGTGTACTGGGTGCGTATCATATGGGCCAACTCTGGTTGGGTAACCATGTCATACTCCAGCGAGATGCCATCAATTAGTAGCTGGCGTCGATGTCGCCTGTTGCGTGAATTACGCGGTTGTAGTCGTTGAACGTGAGCTTGTGTTCCAGTCTGTCATTAAGCGCGCTCTGGTAGAATGGCATGTGGCTCTCGAGGAGTTCAAAGTCTAGCGGAATGTAGAACCTGTTACTATACACATCGGCTACGGCCTTGTCCTCTTCCTCGGTCTCATCCTTGTCTCCTGCCCCCACTCGTATCTAAGGTGTGTTTCTGCCATCCGATGTGTCAATGCCCTGGTACTGGAGGCCCTGGCTCTCCTGTGCAGTCCGCCACAAGTCACAAACCAGCCCTCAGCCGTGATTATACAAAGTTTGAACTTGTTGGAGGAGGGTTACGCTTGAAGGTCTACCCTAATATAAGTATTACAACTTCTCGTACTAAGGCCCCGCTTTCATTTCAAACAATAGCTAGTAACCGTGGGGGCCTAAGGCCGTCTTTGATGGTTTGGGGTTCACTGAGTGGTCCCGACAAATGGTGTCACAAAGGGAAGCAAAAGTCCTCCAAGGCATTGACCAAGCATCTGTTAAAGCCGCAGAGAATTTAGAAATGAGCGGCCCTAAAGCCATGACCGGAATGGGGTGTGGCGCAGAAGAAACAAGCTTCATAGAAAACCTTCATCAATCGGTAGGAATAAGTAAGCCTACTAACGAACCGGCTATTGTAACATCTTTAGCCCAGCCTTTACAGCTGGAACAAGGCAACGTTATTAACTTTTATACACCCATTCCAAACAGAGGGGCGACTTGTAGTGTAGTATCACTCCTAATTGAACTTGACTTATAGACTTATGTGCCTATAAGGGTAGTATGAAACAACAAACAACAATTCATGCTGCGCCGTTAAATCCGGAGCCACCTGATGAGAATCTGGGGCACTCCTATAGGCTGAATGAGATCAGTCTCAAGAAGCAATACCTTGAGAAAGAAAACGAGCATTATGGTGGTATGTATTAAAAATATAGGCATGCAGTAAACTCAGTGGACACGGTAGACACTGCTTTAGTTACTTTTGTTATGCGTCTTGGCGAGAGTGGTGTAGGTGTAATGTCTACAGTAGTTACCATTCCAATTGCCCCAGTGTCGGGTGGTACTGACCTCTTGTGGGCTACTTGTAATTGCTGGAAAATTCATCAGTCGGCGGCTGACCATTAAGGTAAAAAAACATGATCAGATCCGCATTCGGGCGCAGAGCAAATTGAATACCATTGTTGACATTGTATCGACAGCACTTGAAAATGGTTATATCTCGGATCATGAGTTTAAGCTCGTTTTAGCTGAGCTCACAAAATATAGCCAAATGAAGGCCAGATCTGTAAAGGCACGTCAGACTGTTTCAATCAATGAAAAAGACGAGAGCAAGATGACCCGCCCTCAATGCATAGACATTGTGTGATAAAGTGCAAAAGCCTCCTGGTATGACAACTGCTCTCCAGTTTCAGCAGGACCACAGAGGCCCCGAAATTTCCCCTGCAACCGCACCTCCACTGAAGATTGGGCTGAATGCTATCTGGCCGGCTTCTATCCCACGTGACTAATTCTTTTCCCCTCCAGGATATTAATCAGTACTGGAAGTAGGTGTAGATGTTTATGGTAGTGAGGCCCCGGGTAACCTCTTCACGATACACAAATACAGTGGCACTTGACAACGCGAGCCCTGCAGTGTCATACCAAGAGACAATCTTAGTATGATAACTTGGTGCTATATAAGGACTAGAGTTTGAACGTAGAACAAATATTGGTGTTCATAAAAAAAACTCCCTCTGTTCACTGTTTAGAGCGTAAAATTGAGGATGACACTTGGATAGACTTTCTCAATACACGGTAAAAATGGGTTGTTTTTAAGTTTTTAAATTTCTGGTAATTACATTTGCAGCGACTATTTAACTTAAATATGCTGTGTACACCTCCAATCATAACGTGGACACCCGTACATTATAACGTGCACACCAATCATATATGAAAAGCTATGACGCCAATCATAACGTGCACATCCGTGCATCCTAACGTGCACATATGGATCAGCAAATTGAATAAACGAGGGTATAATGTATAGAAATGAACACAGAAGAGCGTATTACTGAACTTGAGGGTTGTGTAAAAGAGTTGATGTTAGATACAGATTATATGAAAGACGAAAAAGTAGACCTGCAGTGTAAACTGGGTGATATGGAGCCTAAGTATGATGACCTTGTGGAACTGGTGAGAAATCTGGAGGTTAAGATCATCGTTCTTATGGAGCATCTAGAGGACCTTGTTAGCAGGCAGTTACCAGTCTATTGAAACAGTGGAGAGCTCCCCAGACCAGCCGACCAACTGTTTAATTATAGAATGAGGCCGGGGGTATAATGGATGCGGCAATTAAATCTTTCTGCAACGATCATACCTAGTCTGCGTCCCAGACTCCAGGGGTTCCACTTAGCTTCTCACCCTAGAGTCTATGACAGGACCAGCTCTAAAACTGGCGCGTCCGAATATTCATTAGACAATTTCGGTAATCTTCGTGACCAATCAACGCAAAGGTTGTAACCCGGATTGACCTTATTTGCTCGTGTGTGGCTCTTGAATTTGTCTTGTGGTACGCACCCTCGGCTCTATTTGACGTCATGGACATTGTATTGGTCTGCGTCCAATAAGAACACATTCAATGTCTTCTGGAATTATGGGGCGTCTCAAAAGTTCAAACTGGCACCACAACAAATGCTTTAATGCTTAGCTGCACGATAGTATGTTTACTGCTTCTCTCCCCGACTGGGTGATTAAGGGTGCCACTCAGCGTGAAACAACAAATCAAAGTGTTATAGGATGTGTGCCCGGCTCATAAAAATCACTCCACCGGTTGGACTAGTTCTTCGGAACTTGTAGAACTGACTAATAAGAGACAACGATTTAAAAGTATCAGAGAGTGACCGAGAGACATGGCTTGTGATTGGAGCATCCCAAATCTGGGATGACTGTCCAGTTCAAGACATTAAGCTCGCCCAGACCTGAACGCGAGACTATTGAATATCAGTATCATGTAAACAGTGCCCGCAGCCATCAAGCTGGGGGACCTTGACTAGATCATACCGGAGTCAAGCAAAGTACAGACCAGTGGGAGACCACGAGGAAGGGCTGCGTTGGAGGAAGTGACTACTCCACTATCATAGGGCAAAACTACTGAAGCAGCTATAGTAAGAAGCGGAATGAAAAAACTAGCAACAAAGGTGTTCGCTTTAGCGCGCCATGCCTCTGGGGTCAGACTTTTGAGGAGGTTGCAATTGCGGTATTGGAGAAGGAGTACGACACCAAGGTCTACGGAAACAATATCTATATTTAAGATGGTACGACGGCCTACTCTCTGGATGGCTTTTGTGTGCTCCCGATCCGGCGGGCACAGGCCGGGGGTGGGGTGGATGCTGTCTGCCGGGGTCATCCTGAGGAGGTTGTGCTGCTCAAGATAAAGTGCCCCAACACTCAGAGTCCTGGGAGGGTGATTCCGAACATGTATCAGCCTCAGGTTCTGTTGGGGTTGCACCTATGTCCGGTGGCGACCATCGGGGTGTTTGTCGACTGCGTCTTCAGGTTGTGCGCCTACGAGGACCTGGGGAGGGCTGAGCATCGCAGTCCTTGGCTGAGAAGACCTAGTGGGACCGTTGAGAGGCCGACGGGGTGTTCTACTGTTGGAAGCTCTTTACGATGAGATTGATAACTGCTTGTCCCGATCCCGACTTTATCGAGAAGAACAGCACTAAGGTTGCTCAGTTTATAGAGGACCTCGAAAAATGGAAAAATGGAACCTACACAGATAGACTAGGTCCTCGAATGTTTACGCTAGAAGACCTCTATGAATAGACCCTGGAGGTTGGTAGTATAGGTAATGGTGGTTCCCCTACCCCCTGGCGCCACTTAATCCGCTGTCCGGAGACTCCAGCTCTTGCTCCCAGATGGGCCTCCTGTGGGGGGGGGGGGGGAGGGAGGTCCACGAGTCTCTGAGGTGAGTATTCCTTGGCGGGGCCCCGTTTGGGCGAGTGTTCTGGGACTATCATTACCTACACTCTTCGTGAATGTATGCTTTAAGCCCATAGTTGAAAAATTACTGTGGCGATAACGTGCAGGTCGAGTAAATAAATTTCATGGTAAAATCCCTTATTATTTTGAATAGGTCGATATAGTCTTTCCGTAAAAACTGTATCTCTCATAAACACTGGGAGATTAATCCATCGACTTAAACCCAATGTCAGCGGGATGATAAATATAACTCACCTTGGAATATTCAATGGTGTCAGAGGTCAACACGAGTTATAGGCGATGCCCTAACGGTTTGTAGAGAATTTTCTTTTAACCTTCTTGTTAACGTAGTCTGCGTCCCATACTCCAGGGGTTCCGCTACGCTTCTCGCCCTTTGAGTCTACGACACGACCAGCAATAAAAGTGGCGCGTCCGAATATTCATTAGACACGTTCGTTAATCTTCGTGAGCAATCATTGCAAAGGTTGTGACCCGGATTGACCTTAATTGCACGTGTCTGGCTAATGGAAATGGCTTGTGATAAGCACCCTCGGTTCTATGTGACGTCTGGACATTGTAGTGGTCTGCTGCTAATGAGAACACATTGAATGTGTTCTGGAATTATGGGGCGTCTCAAAAGTTCAAATTGGCACCACAACAAGCGCTTTAATCGCCGTCATTACGTAATTAAAGACTGAGGTACTATCGACACATTTGTGATCGGTCCTCACATGCAGTGTACTACTGTGGCCCCGCTCGTCTGATGACGTCGCCATTCGTCGACTTTCTCAGTCAAAGCAATGAAATCTTTGGGCTGAGGTAGAATTCTGTCCTGATTTCCCCATCTTAATAACTGGAACTGCCGAACCGTTAGCGATGCATCGCCAATCTGTAGATGATTCAGACAAACTCTACGACCAGCGCCGACATTTAATTCCATAGAATTCGAGTAAAAATAGCGCCTTTGGACATTTGTTTCGATTGGGCGTTTTCTATTGTATTTATCTGTTGTTTTGCTTCAAGTAATTATTACCAATCGTCGATGTTTCGTCACACACAGGGTGCGAATGATCATTTTGGGGTTCACGAGTCATTCCAAACCGACATTTTTCACCTGAATGGGTGCATACTTCTCTTTATCACCTTCATCGATTGGGAAGTAATTCCCGCATGTCTGTTGAATAATAACATGAATAATGTGTGGCGACATTTGAACTGACGTGGTCATAAAAGTGCCACCTGAGTAATCATTCAGTTTACACACATCATTCACCAACAGCAGAAGCACCAAATGTCAGTGAAACAGCGCTAGATGTGAAACCACCAATACGTGACAAAACTATATGTTGCCAGTTGTTGTCATACACCAGCCTCCAGAAGTCCACCACCGTATTGGGTAAAGGAGTCTGAGTCAGAATCGTCGAGTTCCTCGACTCTAGGCTCTGAATTATCACCAAAAAGGTTAAATGATTTGATACAATTACCCATCTATACAATGGAAAGTTAATATTATGATTTCATTCGAATATTTACTGTATAAACGTTCGTGAATGGTGCTTCAATCTCATACAGTTCAATTCCCTAAACTCACGTCAACAAAGACAGCATTGATGTAATCATTGCCATGTGAGTATGGCGTCGACAATCGTGGACGATATTTGTCACCTGGCAGCAACAATCCACATTATGCTAAGTGAACAGATTATATGTTGTATTATTATCGACCAATTTCTCAGCCGATATCAACGAACACTGATTGCGACGCTGCGCAGCAGATAAATATCTTGAGGCAGGTATCTTTTGACACACTTTATTCAACTATTTAACTTAACGCCGAGGAAATGATAAGCAAATCCATATGGCAGGAAAGGAACGTGTTACCTGTTACAATATCAGGAAATCTGTTCTTGCCCACGTTCGTGTCGTTACTAGCTGTTCCAGGCGCTGCTTGTGGCTTGAGGTTGCACATCACCTGGATAGCGAGGCATATTGCTATAGTTATTAAACTGTCAATATCGTCCAGTTATGTTCGCCAGCCATCAGTTAAGACCTTACCTCATATTGCTCTTGTAACAGATTGTGGTTGGCGTATGCTGTTTCTTGGAACATGGTATCATACTGGGCAATGAACTGAGTGCTGTGAACTTCAACTTCACCAAGCCTCGTTTCAATTCCCTCTAACACTGCATTGTAGAGATAGGCGTACTGCTTCTGTAAAACGCAGTCACATATGTCCATCTCTTTAATACCGACCTGATGGCTTTGTTCGACTGAACATCAGCAATACATGCCATATCATACCTCGGTTTGTACCATATACATCCTCTGGGTTCTCAGGCGATACACACACACAAACACGTCTACACGACCTTCACACTTGGCCTGATTGAGCAGGTAATCCAGGCCAATGTACGTCCCTGTACGCCCTACACCAGCACTGAAAAGTTCGCCAGAACCATTAACAAGCCTGCTGTGCCATTACCTGCAGGCCACTTTGTGATGAACAAGCTCTTCTTCCAATAAAGTTCAGTAAAGTACTTCTCAGGTGATACCCAGCCACTAATCAGTGACTGACTGACCTGCAGTGCACAATAAGAGGACCAGTGACGTCACACGGCAACTTTAACACCCTTCCTCTGAATGCCAGTAGTGGGAAGTTATGCTCTGGACATTTCTTGTCTTCCCATGCTAAGAAATGAAGCTGGTGAATCTCTCTCATTTCATCCTGGTACACAAGTTTTGAGCAACATTATTTACACCGGTTAAGAGATCAGATGTGTGGCAACAAGTTAATGTTATGAGCATCCCATATGCAGTGGTACCTTGTAACACAGTCGAAGTCTCCTGTAGGCGTAGTACGCATGGACTTGGGATGCCACCAGGGAGATCCGGAAAGGACCACAGACTTTCACGTTCTCCTTGTCTTTGTCATCTGGCCAATACATCACGCACTTATTCTACAGACACACATAAAGCATCGTATATAAACCTCAAGTTTGCACAAAGCTAATCGAGAAGATAAGTTTCTTTTAAAACCAGCATTATTTTACTGCAGCAGCCATAGAAATGAAAGCAGATCACCTTGCCTCCTTCGTTATGTCGGGTCAGCATCACAATGCGGTTGCAACCTTGTTGCCAAATCATGAACCAGAACGCCAACACAGTGTCCTCCGTGGGTCCTACACCAAATAATCGACTAGAGAGTCGCCCATCTTAATAATAGTAATAATAATAATAATAATATTTATAATAACAATACAAATTCATAGCATTGATAATTGCGGTAAACTCAAGCCCTGGTCACACAGCACACCAGCAATGTATTTCCCTTTTCACACCAATCACAGTTTATCCCTTTCGTGCCATAACACGCACCTTAACATATTTCCCTTGTTTAAAACCAAGTGGTCCTTCATCCCTCTCTTTCTATAAACTGTTGCATCTGTCCCTTTTTAATGCGATAACACAGCTCATTTTGATTCATGAGATTCCTTTAGGTCATAAGATTCCTTTTGAAAGTATGAAGCGGGTACAACTGTCTTATGTACAGTGGTAGCTGAAATAACCATATATAATCACCCCCAGCTTGAAGGTGCAGCATGAACCCACCTTGAGCAGCTATGTAGTGATTGGAAATATGAGAGTACGCCTGATATGTGTAAACAGATATAAAAATTAGCGTAATGCATGAAATATACTAATTTTATTGCAATATCGCAGCCAATCTAATATCTAACGTTATGTAACTTGCGTTGATGTAGTCCGATCGGCCGAGTTCTTCCGTTGCTTCTATCTTAACACGAGAGTCATCATCTGTAGATGCATGAGTGATTATTGACGGTAACTCTTCCAAATCAAGCCACCAAGATTACGATGACCAGAACATGCGCTATGGTATCCCACTATCTACCAGTTAAAATACTCCAATATAAAAGTCTTTAGTCAGAATTCCCGAATGAACATGTTTATATCGCCACCTATCTCCTTATAACTGTTACAATTTAGAATGCTGGATAATATTTGCTATAAGGATACCCATTCTTGGAACAAGTGCACATCGTGCGGTTTGGGAAGAAAGAAACTGGACTCACATGGCTGAATGTTTTTAAACCTATTCTTGGCCATGTTAGCTTGTGAACGACCAGACTCCCGGGTTTTGAAATCTGCTCCAGGTAAATCCTGCAATTGGGTCACATTAAACTATATTGTCAACATGTCTAGGCATCTTAAAACTAAACTAACCGGCAAGGTATATGGCATGGTTCGATTTTTATGGTTGATTATATCACTGAGCAGGTCCTCGGTTTGTGATAATGCTTCACATGCATCTCAGCTTAGAATAGTATCAGAATGTACATTGCCATTGCAAAATCTCAGTTACAATATACTGACGTCAAATTCTCTGCCAAATCCATCTATGATATCTTTTTTTCCATCCTTAGTTTTTTGGACATGTTCCTTCAGTATAAGCTGTGAGAGGTCATTGATGTGTCTTAAGTTGTGTGATAGAGACAGTTGCGTTGCGAAGACTTCCTGAGGTTGGCGGAGGTATTTGCACAGCTGGTGGTGGAACTTGTATGTGGTGGTCAAATCCATCATGAACCAGAAGGTTCGAGAAGCGGGTTCAGAGTTGTGTGATAGAGACAGTTGCGTGGCGAAGACTTGTGGAGGAGGTTGTGTTCAGACTGTGTTGATGTGATGTCATTCCTGCTTTCTCACTGAGGTCTGAAGCTGCTGCTGTGTGATGCTGATGCTGATGCTGCTGGTGTTGATGTTGATGTTGATGATGCTGCCGACGATGGTCCAAATAAGCCCATGGGTTTGGAAGCTATTGAGGGTTTATTTACAGGCCCAACGACACCTACTGGCTTGTCCACAGACACGTCCGACACTTCACACAATGGGGTCAAAGCTAACTGGAGACAGGTAATATGAAAAGACTAACCGTCGTTTGATACAGTAAAACTGTATACACCATTTAAATAATACCAGGGGGCAACTCACGACGATGGGCGGCCGCCATGTTGCCCTCCCCCTCTTTGTTGGAATGCCGCTTGCTGCGTCTTCTGTAAATGTTAATAGCCTTAGAGTAAGATCCCGTTAAATTCTGGTTCAATACCTAACTGTATTGTGCTGGCGCAATCACAGGCCAATTGTAAGCATAGCATATGTTGACTTGGTCTACTTGTAAGCTTGACCCTGTGAATATCATCAAGCCTTACCTCAGACAGACGACAACAATGACGATGACTAGAAGAAACACACCACCCGCGGCAGCACCTGCTATGACTCCTGCTGGATTTCCTGTTTCTGGAAGGTTACCACGAAAAACAATGATATCAATCATGGAATGCCTCAGGTTCGTGGACATGTCCACATAGAGTACCGCCATATGCTCGGTTGTGCCGTATAGCATACAGCATCCTACTGCATGGGGATATATTAAATAAGCAAATTCATCAACGTTTATTTTATATACGGCATCTTGGATTCTGAGAGCAGTATCTGTAATGTGAAACTCAGTGAATCATGAAAATGGTTTGCAATACCCGGAAGTCCCTTATTCTGCGTAGTAGTTATTATCCCTGTTGACGGCGGTTGCGTCGTTGTAACTGCTTGTGTCCGTGTGAATGCATTACCGGGTACAGTAAAGGTCTGAGACATAGAGTCTGAGGAGATGTTTTCATTGTTAACAACGCGGACCTTGACTTCCCATTGACCTCCTCTGACATCAGTGATACTGACGCTGGTGGACGTGGTGGGATCCATGACGTCCTGTGTCATCCACTCGTCAGTTCGTATGCGTCTGTAGAGGACGTGGATGGACGAGATACTGTCACATCCAAATGGCGCTGACTGTTGGACAAAGACATATTTGCTACAAGTCAAGCCTTCAACAAATACTTTCTGATTGTGATAAGAATGTTTGTCTGTTAACCGGTTGCCTCCTGTCTAGCTTCAAATATATGACGGCGAGATGTGAAAGCCATACCTGACTGACCTTATTTATCCCGCCCTTGAGGTACTCTTACAGGTCTTAGAGTTTCCAATCTTAATTATGCCGTCTTTATGTTATGATAATCAGTTGGTCATAACGTGATGGACGGGGTTTGGGTAGGGATGGACGGGCAGTTTTCAAATCCTGGCTTAGACCCTGCTCTAGATATATGTGGCCTACGCGCTATTGGTTGTTTTCTTTATTGTTTGGGACTGGATAAGTTAAAACCAATAGTAGTCCAGTATTTCACAAGACTTGCATAAAAGTTTACATATGATACTGGAGAACTCATGCCTGTGAACTCATGCGTTTTCACTTACCTGCCATTCTACATTTACGCCAACGCTGGTTGTTATGGTCAATTGTGTGACTTGGTCAGGAGCTGCAAGCAAAGTGTTTCATTTAATAACATGACTTGGTCAGGGCTGAAATTAGAATGCTGTGTTCACTTTTGTGACAATCATAGCATGTAGTGTCAGATTGTTATGACATTGACTAATCATTGGAATGTGATCCACCAGTTTTGAATCACCACGGCGTGGTGGATTAATGATATACTGCACACCATTGGATAATGTCTTAACCGTTGCATGTAATTTTCACATATCATATTTCAGTTCGATGGAAACAATTCTTCCTTCACATACACATGGGGCGTAGTTGTGCAATAGCATCGCAATGTACGAAGGCTGCATAGTGGAGTGATGAAATAACACATACCCTGACAGGATGTCTTAACCATCACTTCCCGCGTAGGCAATGGGGACATCTCGTACAAATCACCATGCTGTTTGTACAAACTCACTCTCAGTGTGTACACTGTGTTGTGCATCAACTCCGTGATGATGGCGCTGTACTCAGCCTCACCAGCTACGTGAGATACATTCGGTCCCGAGAGGAAATCCGGATCTGTACTGATTTTATACTGGACCAGGTAGCCGTAGTACTGAGCCAGGTTCGCTATTATGTCATCATCTCCTCCCCACGTCAGTCTGATTTGTGAGGAGCTGACAGCTGCTCCTGATATAGCTGTCTGATGGTTAAGACTGGATTCATCTATGTGTGTATTACATAGGGAAAAGGCATAATGTTATCATAAATGTGTTTTGCTTCTAATAGAAGTCAAGCATACAGGGGGCCGTTGAAGAATTACAAAACCACGGGGATTAGGTGTATAGAGTGGGGTATGCAGGTGCATTTAGGCTTGAGTTACCGAGCTTTATGGGAAGTGTTTGGCTGGTCTTATGGGGCGTTACAAAGGGGAGGGGGGGTGGGCGTTGGTGTCCGAAATCATTCAGGAAGCGCAATTTTTGAGCGGCCCACAGGCTTAATGTGATCGTTGTGACACACATACCATATATATATAGAGAGTATGTTAGGATTTAATAAAGCCCGATTTCACAGTTAAATGAGGGTTCAACAGGAATATCAAACGATCTACTGACTGATATGTGTGATGCATTGATCTTCTAGATACCAGTCTTGACATCCACCAGGACATCCTCCATTCATGTTATTGCACGCCGTAGATCCTCCTTCACAGTGATACTCAGAGCAGGACGACTCACAGTTGATCCCGTAGCAACCAGCCTCGCAACCTTCAATCGAAGTAATTTAGCGATAATTATGACCAATATATCAGTGGTGAAGCATTCAGACCTGTGCAAGATATGCTTGTTCAGTCAATTACTAATAGCATGACAAAAGTACTGCAATAACAATTTTTGTACCCACTTTGCATTAAATGACAGGAGCCTATGTTCAGTACTGACAAACCTGTCTGGACACTTTCATATCCCATCACCACCATCTCACAGATATTGATAATATGGGGATCTGTTCTCTCCATTGAAACTTAGCGACCGACGAGACCTGAGGTACAAGACAGAGTTACGTTACCACCATTAGGCACCGGACCCTCGTTGTATACACACAGGGCGTTGTTGGTGAAGTTACTGTTGTTTCCGACCCGGATGTTAAAGTAGCCTGTCCTGTATCCAACTGAAACAACACAAACAATCACTACCCATAAAACCTATAATGTAATATGTTAACTGCAAACTATTGTAATACAAAATACATTCATTGCAAAGTATCTATAGCGATTGTGACACCAACAAAAGACACAATAATGAATGCATTCATTAATATATAAAACAATGCCTACATGCAAAGTCACATACATACATACATACATACATACATACATACATACATACATACATACATACATACATACATACATACATACATACATACATACATACATACATACATACATACATACATACATACATACATACATACATACATACACACACACACACATACATACATACATACATACATACATACATACATACATACATACATACATACATACATACATACATACATACATACATACTTACATACATACGTACATATGTACGATACGTACATACGTACATACGTACATACGTACATACGTACATACGTACATACACACATACATACATACATAAATACATACGTACATACGTGCATACACACACTTACATACATACATAAATGCATACACAAATACATGCACACATAAATATATATATACATATATACACACATACATACACACATACATACATTCATCCATACATACATGCATATATTTATGAACATATATATATATATATATGTATATTTATCTCTCTCTCTCTCTATATATATATATTTATATATATATATATATATTTGTATATATATATATATATATATATATATATATATATATATATATATATATATATATATATATATAGATATATATGAATTGTATATATTGTATATTTTTTGTGTATATGTGATCGTAAACCTACTTACCTAACTTCCTGTTGAATATTGTAATGTTGTGTATGCTATAATGCCCGTCAAGATCTACCATCCACCATGCATTGCCTGGCCCAAAGGCTGTGTGAGCGCAGCGATGCATTTCAGGCGGAGGCAGCAGACCATCAACGGCGTTGTTAGGGTCCCACCACTGCCCTCTCTGTGTGGCGGCCTTCTTATACGCAATGTTGCCTGTGAACGTTTGCTATCAATTGTTTGGAACACAATTATATTTTTTATGTAACAACCCAATTATTATTCTAATGTTAGAAGAAATTTATTTTGTATGCTATCTAACTGCTATAATAATTACCTATCCTACATCCTGGTCCTCGCCAGTCGAACAGTGCCTCGTTACCAGCAGGTCTTGGTTGCCCCTGTCTACATCCACCAGGACACGCACCAGTTGTTTCTTCACAGACATCATCGTTGGCGCAATTACATGGAAAAGAACAGCCCGGCTGACTGCCAAATATACAAGCTGCAACAAATAACAGCCATAGAGATGTCATTATGGACGTACAGATGGCAAATACAGAACGTGTGATAGGGAACAAATTCATAGAGATCGGCTTCCTCACACAGCGACAACGTAGACAGCACCTAGTCGGAATGTACATCTCAAAGGCAGCTTGTTTAAAGGTGAACAAAGGTTGCGAAAGCGGGACCCGTCTCTAACCAAAGCGGCGGAGGGGGTTGTGGGAGTGGGAGGTAAAGTGGGACGTCTTGGATAACCATGTGGTGTCGTGCTGACAGTCAAGATATCAAAGTAACATGAAGCTTAGCGACGGTACGAATATACTGATGAGATGTACATCACGAAATCCAAGGTAACCGGCCTCTTATTCTTATTCCTTAACGACCAAACTCAGTGAAAAACACCCATCGCCATCCCGACGCTTATCTTTAAAAGGTTACGCCCCTCAAAGACTGGCACTGTTTTATGAAGTACACCTGATAAGTTATGCCCCGCTAGGAAGCACATCAACTACTCTTTACCACCCTGAACATCTCATACTCCGCTAGGTGGCTCACGAGTGTCGCATGTACTCAATTACTTAATGACCAGTGTTCCCAAACAGTATCAGTTGGGCGATCATTAGGTGATAGGGAGAGCCTCAGCAGCACACAGATAGCCTCGGTAAATATGCGACGGGGATGTGTGTTCTCGCCGATGTAATACAGATGTAAATATCTTAACGTGAAGTGATATATCTTTAAGACAATGCACTCACCAAGTACCTGCTGTCTTGTCACTGAGATCCAACACATTCCAAAGAAAATTGTGAGAGCCGTTACTCCAACCATACTGTACTGACTCACCTCGCAAGTATACCCAGCGTATATTGTCGTTAAACTTTTATTTTGGGACTGCCTATCCTACTAAAGCTGAGATTCACAAAACTACCCTAGCTGAGATTCACTTCGCTGAGCCCGTGATGGATTTCGATACGCTTGAAAGGTGCGCCCTTGCGACCAGATTGTGTAGAGTCAATATTTCGACTCACTCGAGTATTAATTCATATCAACCACCCCTCAGTAGATGTTCAGCTATGGTCGAAAACACTCAGGCTGCATGCGTCACATGAACTGAGGGCTTCAGATAAGCTTTAGACATTTGTGCTATTCACGCATTATATAGATATTGTGTTTTGATATTTGGCGTTATCTTGAAAACGAAAGTAGAATTCTATTGGCAGTTTATTTTCGCAGGTAACGTCGCGTGAGGCAAACCTGCTGATCTGTGTCCTGGTGGATGTATACCGGGGCAACCATGTCCTGCTGGTAACGAGGCACTGTTCGACTGGCGAGGGGGTGGGATAGGTAATTATGATATATTATCGAGATTTTACACACTTTTTAGAGGATGATAATGTGTTATGAATTGTTATATAGTTATAAAAATATCAAATATCGGCTTAACAAGTGGCGCTTTCTTCAAAAAAGATAATAATAATCTCAAATAATACGATATCATGCATTCCATACCCATTAAAATGGTATAGCCTGCCATACAGAGTGGTATCCTTGCGCCGCTGGCAACCCTGAGGATGGCGAGATCACTGGAAAGGAGGCGGAGGTCAATGTCAGGTCGAACAATGATGATGCAAACCATCATTAAATGCCTATCCCACGGTTATAGGTACTGAAATCACTTCATAATGTGATCAATAAACTCAAACCGGTCTAATAACCGTCGCATCTGATCAGTTAAGGCCAAAATTTAATAAAATATCAGTTCAAATTAGTGCGCCCGACAAAACGCTGCGGCAGCCATTATCTAGGTCAGGCCCAGGCGTGTGACGTCAGTAAAGTAAGCCGTTCTCAGAGACGCAGGGAGTTCCACATTGTCCTAGGCGCAACAGCGATATCGCCGGTGTCTTTTTTCTCATCGGAGACGTCTGATTTCTGTATAGAATATGCAGGCGAAATTTGATTTGCCGAAGCAAAGATTGTCTGCTAATGATCTGTGCCATCCCATGTCTCTTCGTCGCTCTCCTGAAGTGATGAAATAGCGAAATTACCAGCAGCCCTTTTGCACTAATCTAGCGCAGATCGCGCTTCGCAACTAAAACAAACAATGCCGGAGATGACGTTACGCGGAGTCGATTAATTATTCATGAGCTCTTTGTCTCGATACGCCGGACTCATCTTTAAAGTCGAATTTCAATTCGAAAGCACGCACTTTTACGACTGATTCATAGACAGAATAGGTACTTCTGGGTTATATTTCCGTAATCTGGCGAAAAAAATGACATGATTTTTCGTGCAATAGGCACTTTAAATGTAAGCATTTTATTTTCTTTTGTATCTTTAAATGAGAGAAATCCCGTGGTTACTGCTTATTCGTGCTTTCATATGTTTACATTAAGGAGAAGATGGCTCTGTGGCATAACAAGAGAGAGGGTGGAGGTACAAGATATTGTAATGGTTAAAGTGGCAACCTCCAGGTTAAGGTGACCGCCTCCAAGTTAAGATGGCCGCCTCCAAGTTAAGTTGGCAGGTTCCACCTCAAAGCGACCGCCTTCAGCTTAAAGCCGCAGCCTCCAGGTTAAGGTTGCTGGCTCCAGGTTAAGGTGCCTCGTTCCAGTTTAATAATTAAAGTGGTTGACTCCAGGATAAGGTGGCTGGTTCCAGCTTAAAGCGGCTGCCTCCAGGTTACCATGTCAGCCTCCTAGTCAAGGTACTGGCCACCTCCAGGATAAGGTGGCTACCTCCAGGTCAAGGTGGTCGCCTTCAAGTTAAGGTTGCCACCTCCAGGTTAAGGTGGCTGTTAAAGTTGCTGGTTTCAGCTTAAAGCGGCCGCCTCCAAGTTAAGGTGGCTGACTTTAGGTTAAGGTTGCTGGCTCCAGCTTAAAATAGCCGCCTACAGTTTAAGATGGCCGTCTCCAATTTTAGGTGGCCGCCTCTAGGTTAGGATGGTTGCCTATCGCACGGTTATAGGTACTTTGCTGAAATCAATTCATAATGTGATCAATAAACTCAAACCGGTCCAATAACCGTCGCATCTGATCAATTAAGGCCAAAATTTGATAAAATGTCAGTTCAAATTAGCGCGCCCGACAAAACGTTGCGGCAGCCATTATCTAGGTCAACCATGCGTGTGACGTCAGGTAAGGGAGGCCGTTCTCAGAGACGCACGGAGTTCCCCGTTGTTTACATTGTCGGAGTTTGTCTCTCGTTTTTGGGATTTTGGATCGTTTTAGCCATCTTGTGACCGCCTGAACGCGATGGTTAATGGTTGTTGTGTTAGGGGCTGCCCGCGTACCAGTCGGGACGGCGTGAGCTTGTTCAGGTTTCCTGGTAAGGACCATTTAAAACAATGGATACTACGATCGCGAGACAAATGGCCGGGCCCGGGCAAGTACTTGTTTGTGTGCTCGGTTCATTTCACCGAGGAATGTTTTGAGGAGAAGTGCTTGGTTGGATACCACGATGTAAGCGGGGTTATGAAAGAAGCTGCTGTGCCTACTCTTTTTGCGAAGGCCTCTGCTGTCAAGCAAAAAAAAAAGGATGGTGAGGCAAGTGAACCCCTCCCACCCTAGCCCAAGAAAAGCAGACCTGCCTTTATCAAGATAGAGAAGCACAGGGTGAGATTTGATGACTTTCTTGTTGTATTAGTATTGAATAAATAGTCCATTATCTTGTTAAGTTGGTGATATGGTTGCCAGACAAGTATCATTGTTATGATATAGTATGTTGTATTTATTTTTACAGTGCTCCTTCATGGTGGTGTTTGTTTTTAAATTTGGGAGTCATTAAATTTGTTTACATGTGCTGATATGCCAAATATATGTAGGTCACGCATAATTGGTTCATTGTATCACATATATCAGAGAATAGGCAACAACAGAAGCTGGGGATCAAGTCTTCAAGCTAAGATACTCCAAGTTTAAGCAGGGGCATATTGTCACTGAAGTAGCAACAAAGGCAACATTTGGTGAATATTTTTACTGATATATAAAATGTAAACAACAACAAATTCAATAACCATGGAGGTATTACTATAAGGTTATAAGCAACAGTCTGGTGTGCAAGCTGTGACTTGATTTCTGTTATGTTTCAAAGTATGTCAAGTGCCTGATGGCTGAGTTCTTGCTGGTTTGCTATGAACCAACCCTGCCCAAGACAGAAGCACCACCTCCAATGTGTGCAGATGCAATGAGACCAGATCCACGACAAGCCATTGAGGCACACCAGAGTAGGTTCTGCATGTATCAAGACAAGTTCTAGGTGAGTGGAGGGTAGAGGAATCCTTGATAGTCTGGTACTGGGAAGTTATCTCGTATTGTTGTAACAGCGCAGGCTGGTAACGGAACTCATATCTTTTGTCCAAGATGTCCCCAGCACCAGCGAACAAACTGCCTGTATGCAGTATACCTGTAACGCCTGTAAAATAACCATGTTAACCATGCTCAAATATTTGTTGTCATACCAGTATCAATAAGTATAATAAAATCGTGAATAATGACTGCTAGCCTTGGTAAAGATTTATGTGTAAACAATAGAAAACATTGTCACCTTTGTACATCAATATCTGACATGTGCCTGTGCTGTTGTCTGTAGGAGAAGTATCCCACTTGCAAGGCCCAAGGGTTCAAACAAATTGGGCTGTAACCAGGATGCTGGGTTATGCAACCAATGGGAATGGGGCTGTTCTCTATATGAGGTCATCACTCAAGGAATCTCCACACAGCACACAGATTCTTCCACCTCTGCCATTGGTCAACAGTAGCCACACAAACACCTGTAACATGATGTAATGATGGGAATATTAATGTATGTAATAAAGGATGACATATTGTATGGCAAATATGTTTTAGCCTCTGCATTCATAGAAAATCTGATGTAACACTGACCACCATGATAATATAATACTGTAATCTTCACCTCCTAAAGTCCAGTTATACATTCATTTATGGGCTAACTGACAATCCTATGAGAAAACAGCTGTGGTACTTGCTCTCCTATATATATTCTACCTCAGAATCAATATACATCAACTTTTAAAAATATTGTAATCAGCCTTTGATAAGGCCTACTTTAAATAAAAGAGGATCTCTATTTATTAACAGCGGTCTGAAATTAGTTTGCTTGCAATTCGTGTGGAGGAGCATTTACATTTACATGGTACAATTTGTAAACATGAACCCTTGCAACCAGTTGATTTGAAAAAATCTTTGTGGTATCTCATGTCTGCTGTCTGATATGGAAGAATTATTTGCTGCAAAGCTCTGTTGTATAGTCTACTGTTAGGAACAGAGCTTACATAATTTGTTTGTGAAATTTATGGATTAACTTCGTTACATGCCAACACATATACGATGAACTGGTGCACAAGCAGAATCAGATATAGCTTACCAAGCATTGTTCTGTAGCAGCCCTATGTCCTGGGCAGGATGACCCGCGTGAGACCCAGACACAGCAGTGACATCGCAGTGTCTTTTTTCTCTCATCGGATACCTCGGATTCGCTCATTTCTGGTTCGAATCTGTAAGGCAAAACTTGCTCTGCCGAAGAAACGATAGTTTGCGAATGACCTGTGCCATACCATGTCTCTTCGTCGCTCTCCTGAAGTGATGAAATAACGAAATTTCCAGCAGCCATTTCTCGCTTATCGCAGTGCAGATTGCGCCTCGCAACAAAAACATTCCCGGACCTGACGTCACGCGGAGGCGATGAATTATTCATGAGGATGTCGGCTCGATACGCCGAATTCATCTTTAAAGTCGAATTTCGATCAGAAAGCGCGCACTTTGACAATTGACACATAGACAGAATAGGTACTTCTGGGTTATATTTCCGTTATCTGGCGAACAAAATTATATGATTTTTCGTGCGATAGGCACTTTAAATTGGCCACCTCCTGCTTGAGGCCGCTTTCAGATCGCTGGTTGGATGTCAAATAGCAATTTGATTCAGAGCATTTCATGAGGTCATGTCAGGTCCTGATAATTACGTATGATAGCTTTTACCCTCCAGCAGCAAACTTTCAAGTGTCATTAACCCACATATCGTGGCCGATGAAGTATACATCATATCGATAACAAGGGATAGTCTTATGATAAAACGACCAATCAAAAGAAATGCAACGCAGCAGAACAATACAAGCTTTCATCAGCTGCAGGCATTTAGATTACTTTTGTATTTTATGTAAGACAAATTACAATAGCGTCTGCTATTTTACAATTTGCAATGTTGTTATTTAAGACAAAATGACACCTTATCGCACAAGTTGCTCCGTTTCATGATCCGGGTAAATATTAAGAGTGGCCGATGGAGTAACAACATAGTGTAGAGCTTAAAGTGGCCGCCATAAGGTTGAGAAATTGCCGACTCAAATCGGGCTGCACCTAACACAAATATTTAATTCAACGACATTTTATGAAGTCAGATACTTATTTCAGATATCCTTTTTATACAAAATGATAATAATTATGATGCCAGACAGCAAAAAACGACCATGAATATTATCGCTGGAATTTGATGGGATGTGTTTATCCCGCTGTTATAGACAGTGGCTAGCTGCTACCCATATTAGATAGGTTGGCGGGGGTGTTCTACTGTTGCAATAGGAGAACACGCCATTCAACACATGACTTATATAAGCGGTTAATGATGCGTCACAATGCCATTCAGAACCTGACTTATTTAAGGAAAGCAATGGGCTGTTAGTGCTTTGTCACAAAGCTATTCAACACAAGGTTTATGTTAGGAAAACAAACTGTTTTTAATGCTTCGTCACAACGCCATTCAACACCTGACTTATATAAAGAAAACAATGGGCTGTGAATGCTTTGTCACAAAGCCATTCAACACCTAACTTATGTTAGTCAATCATAGCAAACTTCACACTTGGCATTGTCAGCTTATCAAATTGTTCTAGCTTATATCAACTGTGTGGAGTTTTTGTAAGTCAAGTAGACAAAAGTGAATGAGCAACCAGTGCAACTCTGTGGAAGAGGGGACAGTATAGGTAGGTGCTTCTAAGCGGTGGGGCTGTCACGCTTCAAAGAAATATTATGTAAATAAAATAAGCAATTACCCTTCTTTAACCTGCAGTGACATACCCTGCCCCGCCTCAGTATAGTGACAGGAAAGAACGTTTACTACACTGCGTACCCGGCACCCATATGATTAATTCAACATCTGTAATTTGACTGCAGCTTTTGCAGGGTGTCGAGGAAGAAGTTTTGATGGAGCCAAACGGCCAGTAGAAATTCTATCGACATAGTCTTATGTTGATTCAAATGATACGATGTATGTTCATTTAGTTGAATTCGTTGACAGCAATATCAAAAGCATGTCGTAAAATCAGGTTACGTACCATAAACATATACAGCAGTGTTTATCTTTGATGGTTTTACCTACAAGTTTCGTTTCGTATGCACATGATATCTAAGCTGTCACCGGGTGACTTTACTGCACGATGGTAGTTTATATTAGGAACAACGCTATTTGCTAACATTAAACTAATGTTCATATTAGACAGAATACTCATACCACATTAATGATGATTATGGGAATTAAGTACAGCAGTGTTAATGTAGGCAAGACAATTTTTGACAACGCCATTTGCCTACATTCAACTAATGTGCATAATGGACAGAATAATCATACCACATTAACGGGGAATTAAATACATCAGTGTTAATGTAAACTAAACAAGGGACTTCAGTTACATCATTGTTTCGTGACCCGAGTTCTGTACCTTGCCCTTGTCCACACGGAATTATGTTGTTAAATCTGCTCATACTCGGACTCCTCTGGTGCTCGCCTCTCGTCCACGCGGAGTAGTGTTGTTATATCTGCTCATACTCTGGTTCGTCCGGTGCTCGCATCTCGTCCATACCGAGCTCATCATACGGAGCTTCTGGTTCGGTGGACATCGGTCCCTGAATGTACCAGAATGGAAGAAGCGAGTGACATTAACAGACAAACCATAGCGCCGTATCACGCATGCTAGATATCACAACTCACCACTAATCCTTCGGGTTATAACTGGTGGTATCTGCTTCGAGAGACAGTTCTTTGCTAATTATACTCCAGATACAACTCAATATGATGCCATAACTAACCAGAGCACAAAACCAAAGAGAACTGCAAAAGAATTAGTCAGACGCTGGCACGTGCTGATGTCACGCGAGCAATCTGAAAAAAGACTAATACACAGATTGCATGATATTCAAATCGGCCTTGCGAGGTTGCATAACAACAACGAATCAAATGTTTTGCTTCACAAATATTCTAAAGAACTATCAGCATTTAACAAACATATAGTGTATGGAGCAATGCCACAATAGAGATGACCTGCTACTGGAAGACTGGATTCAGCTGTTAATGCAGCCGTGGTGGACAATGAAGCTGTATCTGGAACAATTCATTCAATCAATCGCGTGTTTACTTACAATGAAACATATCAAAACAATGATCTATAATTGCAGAATACACTGATTCATAACTTGTGTAGCAAAGCTGACCATGGTTTACAGATTATCATGAAGCACTAAGTAGCCGAGCGGCGTTGTGCGTAAGATGTTTGTTTGGACAGAGAGTAAGTTACGGCCATTGAATAAACGAGTAAACGATTGTTTATAACTACCCAAAATGCGGTAACAGTATATATATAGACATATATATATATATATATATAGATATATATATATATATATAGATATATATATATATATATATATATATATATATATCTATATATATATATATAAATATATATATATAATTTATATACATATGTATATGTGTATATATATATATATATATATATATATATATATATATGTATATATATACATACATACACACGCATACATACATACATACATACATACATACAAACACATGCATACATACATGCATACTTACATACATACATACAAACATACATGCATACATACACACAAATACATACATACATAAATACCTACACATGCATACATACATGCATACATACATACATACATACATACATACATACATACATACATACATACATACATACATACATACATACATACATACATACATACATACATACATACATACATACATACATACATACATACATACATACATACATACATACATACATACATACATACATACATACATACATACATACATGCATGCATGCATGCATATACATATGAACTTACATATGAACTTGCATACATATAAACATCTATACACATAAACATAATACATGCATTTATACATGCATACATGCATACATATATATATATATACATATATACAAACATACATACATACTATACATACATGCAATCGTACAATCATACATACATATATAGATACGTACATCCATGTATGCATATATACAAATGTACATATATACATACTATACATGCATCCTCGATAGTCGAACAGTGCCTCGTTACCAGCAGGTCGTGGTTGGCCCTGTCTACATCCACCAGGACACGCAACAGTTGTTTCATCGCAGACATCATCGTTTGCGCAGTTAATGGAAAAGAACAGCCTGGCGGACTTCCGAATATACAAGAAGCGACAAATGACGGATATACAAGGGTATTTATTCATGCGGAGATGGTTTCTCGGTAAATAAGGAAAGTAAAACAGGAATCTCTGATATACATACAGATTGAGACACAACAAATCACAACACGTTCGAGGTCAACCAACCGGAAAACAAAGCAGAAGCGGGGTCAAATTTGGATAAACGATCTGTGTTCGGGATGGAGTTATTAGCACAAGAGAGATGTGTTTGATAAGAGGGCAAGTTCTAGATGTAGAGATGCTAACGACAACAAACATATCCTAGCAACATAACCCTGCTTCGTGGCCTTGTTCGGGGAACAGAAGTAGGTTGCTGAGGTTGAAAGATGTAGTACTGGGATAGTCGAGCACGGACGAATCACTTTGTTACATAAATGTCATGCAGGTCTATATCCAGGGCTGTGTTGTTACACCGGAAGCCGAGTATTTACCGTCATATCTTATAAACTATCGCTGTCTCTGTTAAATAGGGTTCGTATTGTTGTCGCTTAAAGTGAATTATCGGTCAATTGACAAGATATCTACAAAACTGAGATGGTCGACTACCCGGCCTTAACACGATTTTTAGTCTCACCGCTCGCGTCAACAACAGACAAGGAACCGCCGCGCTGAGGTGGTCGTGCCTGTGTTCCGCTCCAGTTAAGCCAATCACCCCTGCTGCGCGAATGGAGCAAGTGATATACCTCTCCAACTAGGCATTAAAATATTTGGCAATCATTGTGGCTGATATGTCGTCGTACCAACATTAATGAAGGTATAATATTGAGTGGTTACGTGTGTGCGAGTGTATGCATGATTGTGAGTGCGTGAGTGAGTGTATGTGTATGTGCCTGAGTGTGTGTATGTGCGTGCGTGTGTGTATGTAGGTGAGTGTATATGTGTGCGTGTATGTATGCATGTGTGTGTGAGTATGTGTGTGAGTGTGTTTGTGTGCGTGTTTGTGAGTGTTTGTATGTGTGTGTATGTGTGTGTGTGAAAAGAGAGAGAGAGAGAAGAGAGAGAGAGAGAGAGAGAGAGAGAGAGAGAGAGAGAGAGAGAGAGAGAGAGAGAGAGAGTGAGAGAGAGATTGATCGATCATAGAATTATAGTCTTTTTTAGCAACCAGCAGTGTGTGTTTTACTCTTAAGATGGTCACTGGCAGGGAGCACGCCGTCCTCAGAGGATCTTTTACATCCTCTTTCAGAGATGGGACCGCCATTATTACGTGATTATCCGAGTCACGATTTTCCAGTCAGGTTGTCACATCTTGGTGTCGAACCCACAGCCTGTGGGTCGAAACAGAGGAGAGAAGTGGCGAGTGGGCCCCTTCTGCGCGTGCATCATAGCGTAATCGGTGTGCGACTCGTTACCATCATGATTCTGGTATTAAGTATGAGAGAAACTGGATCGACAAGTGAGGGTGACAATTTTTCAACCCAGGGTCGATCTGTTAATGGTTACCACCAACATGACGAACTGTAACATTATGCAGATTGGTTTATAAAAGTTAACGGTTAAAAATCGGCACTTTCTTCCCGATGGCCATGAAGGGGATATATATAATGGGTGTTTTGATAAGTGTAACAGGACACCATGATTAGTATTATACCAATTTAACCAATATTGATGTCATCGCACCAAGTCCTTTGACCAGATGACATGTCCCGAGGGTCGAGCAGGTGTGTCAAATGTAGAACCCTAACAGCCTCAATGGGCATGATTACTGACAGGATGAAGGCTGAATGAATTAAGATCAAAGGCAAGGTAGTATGTCTTACCACTGATAACAAAATACCGGTGAAAAATATCTAAGGAATTTCATTAAGGTGCTAACTATAATGAGCTGTACGATTAATTCCAGGAACCCCTGGCTACCCCCTGACAACGGTTTCATTCGTGCTAGGTTGGCGATGCTTGTGACAAATATGGCTCCCTTGACCCGACTAATACCATTAGCCTATCGTCATAAAAAAGTGTCGTTGATTCCTGCTTTATTATGTTAAAGTATTATTTCTCACAACACAGAGTGAGACGAGCCATGTGGAGGGGTATGTATATATACACCTTATTGAACAAGAAGAAACTCACAGACGTTGCATTAATCTACAGGTAATGGAGTGACGCTGCATTAGGTCTTAAGGCTTGGCGCCGCTGCAACTGATCAGAGGAGATTTCGGTGACGATGCATTCATTTTGTCGAGACATTGCCAGTCCAAGTTGCCAAAGTGAAGTTGAATTAGGACAGACTTGTATCAATGACATTGCATTAGTCCGAAAGGGGCTAAATAACATCGCTTTAGACCGGAAGTCGCTCCATGACGCATCATTAGAGAGACGGTATATTCCACCTGATACCATTGCGATGACCATGATATCATTTCATTATCAATATAATGGAAAGGACAGGTGCAGAATCTAATTATTCGCAGCAATCAGAAAGGCGGTAACAATGTCCCATATGTACGATTGCTGTAATGATGGAATGGACACCCAGTGAAATATTTAGCAGCCAGTATTTTCCATCATTGAAGCCTCTTGGGAATGTTGCAGGTCGCATTATTGCTGCATGGCGCTTGGAAAATGAAATTGGTGTTTTTGACGCTCACGTATACATTAGTCTTGTTTGGCGATGAAGACCATGTGTCATCACCAATCGCCTCCCTCTCTCTCTGGACTTGCGGTTGTACTCATTTTCGTGTTCACTACTTGTTTCATAGAGCTCATATATAGCATTGTCACCACGAAGCGAGCAAAGACTAACATCACGTTTTCTCTCTATCACGCTCTTAACATTTATATTATGCCTGATCTGTGTTTAAGTGATCTACACAATCGCAAAAGTTAGAAGTGTGATCTGAAGGTTAAGGTGTGGCGTTTTTATAATTTGATATAACTTATCAATGCCACTGACACCGCCCTAATGTAACTTGCCTGGAATGAACACAGAGTTGGGAAAAGCTAGCCTGGTTTAAATCCCAAGTAGATTTTAGGCTTGCCTATCTTATACCTTGGTGTATATTTTACACAAGGCAATTCCATTCCCCATTCTGCCAGATTATACCTCACTCCAATACACACTCACTACACGAGTATACCGTTCTGTGATTAAGCAAGGATTGTTCATTCATATTCTCGTAATCTCCAGTGGCTTTCACATAATCACAGACGCTCAGGTGCAGATAATGTGGAAGACTGAGATTTCATATTCTATATAGGCCCCTCTCTGATGATGCCATTATTCTCAGTTGATCGTGTACTGCTGGGTAAAGGATCGCATCAGCTGCCATCTACAGTGGTCTTGTTAGTTGTGGTAGCTACGAGGGCTGGCTCTTTCTCCAACGATCTCAGACCCAACGCAGAGGTGATGTTTCTTTTCGATGTGCAACTGGCTTTGTCCAGTTATTCCACAAATACGGCAAATCCACATCTTAGATGAATGAAATAATGTCCAAAGGGTTCGACCGAATGACAGCGTGATTGGTCGACTTTATAACTAGGTATTACATATCTCACCACGAGCTGGATAATTCAGTTCAGTGTCCACATGTAACTGTATACAATGTTTGTATAATAAAAACCAATATTAAATGATTGGTTATAGTTGACCTGCCCTCCATCCCCCGCCATGACTGTCCCTACAGATACCTCCGATCAGCGTAACATGGCCAGCTAATTGTACATGCTTTTGCTTAAACAAAAACCAGATGTACGTAAATAATTGATGACAGTAGGTATTGTACTTTCAGGTCTTTCAGCCATACGGTTCATGTATCACAACACTCAAACCGGAGAAATGTTGACATCGAAGAGCTTATAGCTATGCTAGAGAGTTCACTTCGACTGACTACGCAAGTCAACAACCTGTCCACTATTAAGTTGACAGGCCACAACATATACTAAGCATACATGCATACATACATACATACATACATACATACATACATACATACATACATACATACATACATACATACATACATACATACATACATACATACATACATACATACATACATACATACATACATACATACATACATACATACATACATACATACATATACATGCATGCATGCATGCATGCATACATACATACATGCATACATACATACATACATACATACATACATACATACATACATACATACATACATACATACATACATACATACATACATACATACATACATACATACATACATACATACATACATACATACATACATACATACATACATACATACATATACATACATACATACATACATACATACATACATACATACATACATACATACATACATACATACATACATACATACATACATACATACATACATACATACATACATACATATACATACATACATACATACATACATGTATGTATGTGGTATGCCATTTCGACGAAGCTAACAATTTGCATAGCACATTGCACCAGAACGCATTACTGCACTGCACATTTTGAATGCGCGGTTTTACCGCATGGATCGCATTTTCCTCCTCTTTGACCCAGCTACGCTACCGGCACCACATGGGGTGTGGTTATGAGCGAATTGCGACATTATAACTGATTTATGCATGATAAATTGAGTGGCTGGGAGATAACATGACACTGACACTGATGTAGTAAGTAAAAAACGGCATCTATTGCAGTTTGCGAGGGCAAGGAAATTTACACTGTACGTCTTGCTTCACCTATGCACGTACAGCTTGTACATGGCCTAAGACGGGAGCGATGTAAATTATCTTCGTTATTCAACCATGAAATGTGAACACCCATCAGGGGTATGATGATGCCTATGTCAACGCTCAAATGTAGCTGGAGAAACACGAGAGGAGGAGACAAGCAGGAATCGTTCTGTGGTCAATCGATCGTGCAATGATCATTTCATAGTGACATGTGATACTTATCATGTATTGCTGTAACCTAACATGCATACATACATGCTAGCGTATATTCGTAAATATACACAATAACTCGTATCATATTATTATATATAATTGGCCCCTTCGAAACGACAGTCCAGCTCGCATCAATTTGTTTATATACTATTGAAGGTGATATTGCATAGTCCGCATTGGATTCGCGTACCTTTTATATTATCGCAAATTTATCATTTGTGATTAACGTTTTCACAAGGTATTAAATTTAATTTCGCTGAGGTACTCCAGACAGCTGATAGCCATCAAAACGATGAATATCTTTCTGCAGTATATACTGACATGCAAAAATATATTTACATATTAGTGCCAAGGTGCATGTAATGGCAATTAAACGACATTTATGGAACACTCTATCGCGTAAATCACTCCTCAAGCCTGATACATTTTTCTATTTTCTAACCTGCCGCATTGAAAACCATCCAACATCAATAACGCACTTCTCTTGAATCATTGTTTACGCCATGGATACTACTAGATAAGAATTAGACAATTGTGCATAAACCAGTTGAATTTGAAGCAGGTTGTATTTCAGACCTTTTTGACTGTGGTTGTTGTATCAACGATTCATAGATATATATAACGGTCTATTCCGATATCAAGGTATAATCATGATTCGCCTAACAATGAAACACTGTTGAAAGCATGTTGTTCAATTTGCTGCTTTCAAAATATGTTTCTCATATGAATAACAGAAGAACAGCTGACTATGTATATAGTGTTAACGCACGGTGTGGTTGGATTAATGAAATGTACATATGTTATCATCTTCTTGTTCTCGTATGATCTGGCTCATATATGTAACCGGATACATTTGCAATGTGAAAATAGCAGATTTATTTGAAGGATAAATCTGAAGCCATGTTGCACAAATACTTTTGTGTAAAAACTTATTTGCAATAATAAGCAATTGGTAATGCATCGACATGTCACGCTTTATTCACGAGAAGCTACGTACATGCATCACATTTACACAATACACTCAAAGCATAAGAGGAAGTAGACAATACAATGAGGATCGCCACAATGTGCTCTATGTTAATCATGGCCTAGAAAAAGCTGAATGGGCAGGAAATTGTGTTCCAACTTACAAGGCACAGATCACTATTTGAGTTGCTGACCTTATTCAAAGAAGGTTAAATAAGAATAATGTAACGATTCTGATAACAATACATTGAATGTGATAGACACCTACCAGATATTCGGTTCAGGCATACCCTGATATATCTATCTATCTATCATTGTTCAATGCTATCAAAGCAATTCTGGCATGCAACTGTTCGTTCCACTTTTTGTTCAGCTATGGTCACTTGTTGATAATTGACTTGATAATGCGTGTAGATATAACATGCATTACAGCATAGTATCCTGCTCTTCCTGCACGCGCAGATTTCCACATTACCTGTTGATCTAACTAGTCTCAGTTTTCTCGTTCATAGAAAGTATTTTGTGCGGGTCCTATTGGTATTTCTAATAGCCCCTTAGCGAATTCATTGCAAAATCATGAAATATTTGTTTTGGACGAAGAGCTTGACTTGTACAAGGACCTTCAGTTGCATAAACAAAATTCAATTTTGACCACAGTGACTTGGTTCTGCGATTTGATTATGATTTGCCATCCTATTTAATGTCATGATCCACTTCAGCGCACATATATATAGTTTAACATGTCGGTATATAGGACATGGTTATGAAGTCCTACAACTTCTGCACTGACTTTAAACCGCTATATGGCTCCATATACAAAGCACCGACCGCATTAAGAAATTCACACCATTACGTGAGTAATTGCATTATTTATTTCAGACCATTCAGCAAACAAAGCGATGTATATGTCGCCATTGCTTGGCCATATTAACTAGTCAAATGAAAAGCATGACGATCTTCAAAAGTCTATGATTACCGTACGACGTATACTACCGTAAATGGGATTAGTGCTCATTCAAACTTCCTTTTGCAATATTGTCATTGGTGCTACCGAATAAGCCCTAAAAGCAAGATTGCATTACAAGCTTTGTCACACGTGCCAGTTGATAAAATAATCCACTTAAGCCAGAATAACTACCTTCAAGTTAAATAAAAGAGTATGTAATCCTCCTGTCTGGTTTAAATAAAACCATTGGATCAAAAAGAGAAGAAAGTGGAATCGATCTTTGCAAAACGATATCAAATGCGCAGAGTGAATAGTGGTTTGGATTAAAGCATCCGCTGCCAATACGCAAAACATCACATTTCAAATACGCCATTGCACTATAAGGACAAAGAGCACATTACAATCATGTATATACATCACAATCATGTATATATATATGTATGTATGCATATATATATATATATATATATATATATATATATATATATGTATTAATATATATATATATATATATATATATATATATATAAATATATATATATATATATACATATATATATATACATATATAAGTATACATATATGTATAAATATATATATATATATATATATATATATATATATATATACATATACATGTATATATATATAAATATGCATATATATATATATTTATATATATATATGTATATGTATATATCGCTGAAACCAGTCCACCAATATTTATGCTTGCAAACTGTTGTGCCGGCATCTTTTTTAACGGTAACAGTCGCAAGGTTTGATATACGATTTAAAACCGCAAGACTGAACTTATACAGCAAAGTTCCTTTATGCCCTGCATTATATATGCCTATTACCTTGTTCGTGCAATTGCATCATATTATCTGGTTCCTTGAAATTAGACCTAAAGTTTAAATTGCATTCTTGTTTTTAACTGCAGTCGGAGCAATAATTCACTAACAATATTGGCTCTAAATATAGATTGCTTAAACCTCTTAACCAATAATCGAGGCAGCCATTTAGCCTTCGTGTGCTTTGTGTCATGGTGCTTACGTCCAATAACGCAATATGAACAGTATGAAGCGAGGATAAGATAGCACAAAAGGCAGCTTATATCCTATGATAATGCATAATTGATATTCTGTGATGTGATGAATTGTTGTCAATCAAATTGGGTGTATCAAACAATAACAAATATAAAGTAGCTTAAGGAAATATTGGAGATTGGTGCTATTGCATGGTGGATAGCTGTGCATTGGCCACTTAATATAATTTAATATCCTACAACAGAGTAAATGCGAAAAACGAAGCCGACAAACTGCTTCATCAGTAAAACGCATGATGTATCATCTGACGGATCATTCAAGGACTTGACATGTGATCGTCGGTTGCAAAGATCTACTATGATGTTAAGCAAAAGCTTTGCCTCGTGTGCTCGTAAGCGGCGTGTTTTGCTTCAAAGTGATGCGTTTTCTATAATGATAACTCTGGGGATGACGTCACTCATTCTTAGCTGCGCTCTATGGAAGTTATTCAAACATATTAACGCCACAAAAATGGATGATAGTTTTCCAATTGAAATGGTTTTTCAGACCTCTTCCAAATATGCCAATAAATAATGGACAGCTGAATTTACTGCATTGCTACATACATGTCTGGTCACACTGAACAGCCGCTGGGAATACGCTGATTTATTTCCGCTTGTCATTGACGGAATGGATAGTGCCTTTTATCTCAATCGTCTTGACATACTCATTTATTTTAGAAGTTGATCAATATGGGTAAATTGGCTTAATAACCAACTTACATGTGCACCCTATTCTATGGACAACATATAATATTAAGTGTGGATACCGCTATTTAATCCATCCATGCAAACTAGGAGCATTGTAGCATTGATTACCCAGTGTTAACTACACGACGGAAGATTAAAGCAGCAATGGAAATAAATTGAACACATTCAACGGATATGTGTGATGATTTGTTTCAGCCAGGCATAAAATAGCAAGTTGCCTACTATCATCACATCAATCAAAAAGCAAGCTGTCCACGATCATCACATCAATCAAAAAGCAAGCTGTCCACGATCATTACATCAATCAAAAAGCAAGCTGTCCACGATCATTACATCAATCAAAAAGCAAGCTGTCCACGATCATTACATCAATCAAAAAGCAAGCTGTCCACGATCATTACATCAATCAAAAAGCAAGCTGTCCACGATCATTACATCAATCAAAAAGCAAGCTGTCCACGATCATTACATCAATCAAAAAGCAAGCTGTCCACGATCATTACATCAATCAAAAAGCAAGCTGTCTACGATCATTACATCAATCAAAAAGCAAGCTGCCTACGATCATTACATCAATCAATTCATAAACGTCTTAAATCATTACATCAAATGTATAACAAACCGTTTTAGCAAATCATAACAAATATTGAAATGAACTGCCTTAGATGATCATAACATAACTCCATGTGGTTCTGCGCTTCCCTAATTATAATACACAGCATTGGCGAGGCGGCGCTACCGTCAGATAAAAGAAACACATAGAAACACAGGGCAGATGTGATGAGAGGACCTTTCCGCTACCAAAACACGTCGCACACTAGGCTTAAAATGGCGAAAATAACAAAAAATAAATGGCCCGGTCTGGGGTACACCTTCGAAAACAGGTCGCCTCTTACTCCGTCCTCGATTTTTCATGTCCGCGCGGTAGATGGGGATATTTGATGTCAATAACCGTCTAGAGCGTGGGAATTAGACTTGGGTGGACATTCACATTTGTTGTCGTGTCAGGGACATGTGGAGATCATGTGGTAGACTGAACTGCCTGCGATTATCACACAGCAAATGTTGCTTCGTCCGGAAAGTCATTGGTTCCGGCTTTGACTTCCGTTCTAAGGATGTGGGTCGGCAATCCGGCAATAGCAATGGTTTAGTTTTAACTCACTAATGACACTCATAGATTACAGACAAGCCATCACCATCATCCTCATCCTCATCCATCGCTGTCATAATATAACCACGATGTGTAACCCATTATTCTCGTGTTGCATTCCTGTTTGATTTCAAAACAAAATAGGAGTGAGCTAACAACTTTCTTGAGTTGAGTTGTTATTGGATTGAATGCTACATTCTATATATGTATGACATTGAGTCCGGAATATTGTATGATTCTATTGTTTCTAAGCACATATTGTTTCTGGCAAAGCTTGTTGACTAATGTACATGTAGTACTAGTTAAAGAGTTTACAACATGGTATGTAGAGCTACTATAATGCGGATGGTCAACGAAGATGATGAAAAGTTATTCATTTCACCATACATTTACCCGTATTGAGAAACCAACATATCTAGGAGTCGGGGATACAGGACACCACAGCTGCATCAATCATCAGTAGAGACCAGCATGTGAGTCTGTAATACAGGACACCACAGCTACATCAATCATCAGTAGAGACCAGCTTGTGAGTCTGTAATACAGGACACCAAAGCTACATCAATCATCAGTAGAGACCAGCATGTGATTCTGTAGTACAGGACACCAAAGCTACATCAATCATCAGTAGAGACCAGCAGATGAGTCTGAAATACAAGACATCACAGCTACATCAATCATCAATAGAGACCAGAAGAGGAGTCTGTAATACAGGACACCACAGCTACATCAATTATCAGTAGAGACTAGCAGATGAGTCTGAAATACAAGACACCACAGCTACATCAATCATCAATAGAGACCAGAAGAGGAGTCTGTAATACAGGACCCCACAGCTACATCAATCATCAGTAGAGACCAGCATATGAGTCTGTAATACAGGACATCACAGCTACATCAATCATCAGTAGAGACCAGCATGAGAGTCTGTAATACAGGACACCACAACTATATCAATCATCAGTAAAGACAAGCTGTTTAGTGGGGGATACAGGACACAGCTACATCAATCATCGTAGTTAAATTACGTAACTTTAAAGTGCCGCATGAGTACACAAATGCGCCCTTACTGTATACGAACGTGTGGTGAGATTCAAAACTATGTTTCGTGAATATATGCTTTAAGCCCCTAGTTGACGAGATACTGTGACGATAACGTGCAGGTCGAGTAGATATATTTCATGGTTAAATCCGGTATTATTTCGGAATAGGTCGATATCGTCTTTCTAAAAAAATCATATCGCTGGTAAACACTGAGAGATTAATCCATTGACTTTAACCCAATGTCGGCGGGATGAACAATGTAACTCACCTTGGATTGACAACGCCCTGAATTAAATAACGGTGTGTAGAGAACTTTCTTTTAAACTTCTCGTGAACGATTACAGCATGATAATAAAGCGGCTGACTTTTCATCGAATTGTACAAAGTAACAGTTTGTCATTAACTACCGAGAACCATAAAAAACACGCCATTTATTTCTTTAAAATGTTTATTTGCTTTAAGCTTTAAGGATCAATATTTCCGTTTAGGTTTTAGAGACCACATGGTTAGAACCAAGCACCAGTTAACATTGTAAACAAGTTAGAATACAAATCAGAGATGCCTTTTTTCACTCGAACAAAATATTGCAAAAGTTAAAACGCATAAAATCAATGTTATGTACAATCGACCAGGCAGAAAAAAGTACGGAACACATCAATTGTTTTTCCACAGGCGAAAAAAGCTACATGCAAGTCAAACATTATCTAATAGCCGGGAAGTAATCGCAATCAAGAACAGATTTAATTCAAACCGAAGTACATTGCACATTTATAAAATCAAACTACAAGGCAAGTGGCTATTTGCGTAAATCTACGGCATCATCAGAATTAAACGAGAGCAACTATATAATATAATTTCACCAATAAGCAATATAATACTAAACACATGTAGCAAGATAATTCACACATAAACTATTGGCTCATTCAATTGTCATTATGTTACATGCATCAAAATTAGCGCTCATGTTTAGACAAACGGTGGAAAAAAATCGCGATGTTAGAGATGTAATAAAGTGGACGGTCATGAAATAACTAATATGCTAAACCCCATTAATAATGGACCAAGGCTGGTTGTTTGTTGCTGTTATTCAGACGTTACCATAAATGTGGAAGTTGGCTAAGTAGCATTTGGCCAACTCAAACATGAACTGGTAATGCTCCTGCAACAGCAATATGAGTTGTGATGATTACACATGGAGAATGTAAACTATATATCGATGCTTCGAAAGAGTTTTGTAATAGCGTAAACGAGTTTACCAGTGTTTGCATGGATTGAGGGCGTCTGGACGTGATGTAGCGCGATGCAAGCAACACAGCTACTTCCTGTTCTGCTTTCAGGATATCAAGCATGTAACTTCCGGTTGCAAAGAGTCCGCTCCGCTCAGCACCGTCGCTGTAAAAGATCACACAAGTCTTTCATTCGTGATCATTACCGTCATTACGTCATTAATGATTGAGGTATTATCGACACGTTTGTGATCGGTCCTCACATGCAGTGTACTACTGTGGCCCCGCCCGTCTGATGACGTCGCCATTCGTCCACTTTCTCAGTCAAAGCAAGGAAATCTTTGGGCTGAGGTAGAATTATGTCCTGATTTCCCCATCCTAATAACTGGAACTGCCGAACCGTTAGCGATGCTTCGCCAATCTGTAGATGATTCAGACAAGCTTAACGACTAGCACCGACAATTAATTTCATAGAATTGGAGTATAAATTGCGCCTTTGGACATTTGTTTCAATTGTACTTATCTGTAGTTATGCATCAAGTAATTATTACCAATCGTCGATGTTTCGTCACACACAGGGTGCGAATGACCATGTTTGGGTTCACGAGTTGTTCAAAACCGACATTTTCCACCTCAATAGGTCCATACTTCTCTTTATCACCAGCAGCGAATGGGTAGTAATTCCCGCATGTCTGTTGAATAATAACATGACGTAACATAATGTGTTGCGACATTTGAACTGACGCCGTAATAAAACTACCATGTGAACAATCATTCAGTTTTTAAACAACATTCATCAACAGCAGAAGCATCAACTGTTAGTGAATCACCGCGAGATGTGAAACCACCAATATGTGGCAAAGCTATATGCTGTCAGTTGTTGTCATTTGTCTACCTCGTCACTGCTGTTTGTATCATGGAGCATTACAATGCAGCTGCAGTTATGATCATACACCAGCCTCCAGAAGTCCACCACCGTATTGGGTAAAGGAGTCTGAGTCAGAATCGTCGAGTTCCTCGACTCTAGGCTCTGAATTATCACCAAAAACGTTAAATGATTTGATACGATTACCCATCTATACAATAGAAAGTTGTTATTATGGTTTCATTCGAATATTCAATGTTTAAACGTCCGTGAATGGTGCTTCAATCTCATACAGTTCAATTCCCGGAACTCACGTCAACAAAGACAGCATTGATGTAATCATTGCCATGTGAGTATGGCGTCGACAATCGTGGACGATGTTTGTCACCTGGCAGCAACAATCCACATTATGCTTAGTAAACAGATAATGCGTTGTATTATTATCGACCAATTTCTCAGCCGATATCAACGAACACTGATTGCGACGCTGCGCAGCAGATAAATATCGTAAGGCAGGTCTCTATCGACACATTATATTCAACTGTTTAACTGAGGAAATGATAAGCAAATCCATATGGCAGGAAAGAAACGTGTTACCTGTTACAATATCATGAAATCTGTTCTTGCCCACGTTCGTGTCTTCACTAGCTGTTCCAGGCGCTGCTTGTGTGGGCTTGAGGTTGCACATCACCTGGAGAGCGAGCCATATTGCTATAGTAATTAAACTGCCAATATCGTCCAGTAATGTTCACCAGCCATCAGTTAAGACCTTACCTCATATTGCTCTTGTAAAAGATTGTGGTTGGCGTATGCTGTTTCTTGGAACATGGTATCATACTGGGCAATGAACTGAGCGCTGTGAACCTCAATTTCACCAATCCTCGTTTCAATTCCCTCTAACACTGCATTGTAGAGAAAGGCGTACTGCTTCTGTAAAACGCAGTCACATATATGCATCTCTTTAATACCGACCTGGTGGCTTTGTTCGACTGAACATCAGTCAGATACCAGCAATACATGCCATATCATACCTCGGTTTGTACCATATACATCCTCTGGGTTCTCAGGCGATACACACACACAAACACGTCTACACGACCTTCACACTTGGCCTGATTCAGCAGGTAATCCAGACCAATGTACGTCCCTGTACGCCCTACACCAGCACTGAAAAGTTAGCCAGAAACAATTACAAGCCTACTTTGCCATTACCTGCAGACGACTTTGCAATGAACAAGCTCGCCTTCAAATAAAGTTCAGTAAAGTATTTCTCAGGTGATACCCAGCCACTAATCAGTGACTGACTGACCTGCAGTGCACAATAAGAGGACCAGTGACGTCACACGGCAACTTTAACACCCTTCCTCTGAATGCCAGCAATGGGAAGTTATGCTCTGGACATTTCTTGTCTTCCCATGCTAAGAAATGGAGCTGGTGAATCTCTCTCATTTCATCCTGCCACACAATTTTAAACAACATTATTTACACTGGTTAAGACATCAGAAGTGTGGCAACAAGTTAATTTTATGAACCTCCCTATTCAGTGGTACCTTGTAACACAGTTTTAGTCTCCTATAGGCGTAGTCCGCGTGGACTTCAGACGCCACCAGGGAGATCCTGAACAGTCCACAGACTTTCACGTTCTCCTTGTCTTTGTCATCTGGCCAATACATCACGCACTTTTTCTACAGACACAGCATCGCATATAAACCTCAAGTTTGTACATAGCTAATCGAGAATATAAGATTCTTTTGAAACCAGCATTATTTTACTGCAGCAGCTAGAGAAATGAAAGCAGATCACCTTGCCTCCTTCGTTATGTCGGGTCAGCATCACAATGCGGTTGCAACCCTGTTGCCATATCATGAACCAGAACGCCAACACAGTGTCCTCCGTCGGCCCTACACCAAACAATCGACTAGAAAGTCGTCCATCTTAATAATAGTAATAATAATAAAAATAATATTTATAATAGCAATAAAAATGCATAACAATGATAATGGCGGTAAACTCATATGGTGCTTTGTCTTATAAAGAGTCACCCCTTACCCGTCGCAAGCCCTGGTCACACAACACACCAGCAATAAATTTCCCTTTTCACACCAAACAAAGTTTATCCCTGTCTTGCCACAACACACACCTCAACATATTTCCATTGTTAAAAACCAAGAGCCCCTACATCTCTCTCTTTCTACACACTGTTGCATCTGTAGTGGGTATGACTGTCTTATGTACAGTGGTAGCTGAAATAATAATATAGAATCACCCCCACCTTGAAAGTGCAGCATGAACTCACCTTGAGCAGCTATGTAGTGATTGGAAATCTTAGGGTACCCCTGACAAGTGTAAACAGATACAAAATTATAAATTCTCAATCAGCGTAATGCATCAAATATACTAATTTAACTTCAATATGGCAGCCAATCAAATATCTACCGTTATGTAACTTGCGTTAATGTAGTCTGATCGGCCGAGTTCTTCCGTCGCTTCTATCTTAACACGAGAGTCATCATCTGTAGATGCATGAGTGTTTATTGACGGTAACTCTTCAAAATCAGGCAACCAACAGGACTGTGATGACCAGAACATGCGCTATGGTATCCCACTATCTACCGGCTAAAATACTCCGATATAAAAATATTTAGTCAGAATTCCCGAATGAACATGTTTATATCGCCACCTTATCCATTATAACTGTTACAATTTAGATTACTGAAATAATTTTGCTATAAAGGTACCCATTCTTGGAACAAGTGCGCATCGTGCGGTGTGGGAAGAAAGAAACTGGACTCACATGGCTGAATGTTTTTAAACCTATTCTTGGCCATGTTAGCTTGTGAACGACCAGACTCCCGGGTTTTGAAATCTTCTCCAGGTAAATCCTGCAATTGGATAATATTAAACTATATTGTCAATATGTCTAGGCATCTTAAGACTAAACTAACCGGCAATGTATATCGACAAGGTTCGATTTTAAGACCGTTCTTATCATGGTTTATCATATCACTGATCAGGTCTCCTATTTGTGATAATGCTTAACATGCATCATAGCACAGAATAGTATCAGAGAACAACCCATATACAAAGCCATTGCAAAAACTGAGTAACAATGTACTGACGTCAAATTCTCTGCCAAATCCATCGATGATATCTTTCTTTCCATCCTTAGTTTTTTGGACTTGTTCCTTTGGTATAGGCTTTGAGAGGTCATTGATGTGTGCCTTTAGTTGTGTGATAGAGATAGGTGCGTTGAGAAGACTTCCTGAGGTTGGTGGAGCGATTTGCACAGCTGATGGTAGAACTTGTATGTGGTGGTCAAAACCAGGAGGTCGTGAAGCGGATTCAGACTGTGGTAGTGTCATACTCTGATTTCTCACTGCTTCTGCTGCTGTTGATGATGATGCTGATGCTGATGCCGCTGGTGTTGATGCTGATGATAATGCCGACGATGATCCAGATAAGCCCACGGGTTTGGAAGCTATTGAGGGTTTATTTACAGGCACAACGACACCTACTGGCTTGTCCACTGACACGTCCGACACTTCACACAATGGGATCAAAGGTAAATGAAGACAGGCAATATGAAAAGACTGGCCGTCATTTGATACAGTAAATCTACATTCGCCATTGAAATAATACCAGGTGACTACTCACGTCGATGGGCGGCCGCCATGTTACCCTCCCCCTCTGTGTTGGAATGCTGCTTGCTGCGTCTTCTGTAAATGTTAATAGCCCTAGAGTAAGATCCCGTTAAATTCTGGTTCAATACCTCACTGTATTGTGCTGGCGCAATAACAGGCCAATTGTAAGCATAACATATGTTGACTGGCTCTACTTGTAAGTTTGACTATGCGCAAATCATCTTGACAGCAAACCTTACCTCAGACAGACGACAACGGTGACGATGACCAGAAGCAACAGGCCACCCGCGACAGCACCTGCTATGACTCCTGTTAGATTTCCTGTTTCTGGAAAGTAGCAACGAAACAATAATATCAATCATGGAATTTCTCAGGTTCGTGGACATATTCACAAAGAGTATCGCCATATGCTCGGTTGTGCCGTATTGCATACAGCATCCTACTGAGGGTTAAATAAGCAAATTCATCAACGTTCATTATACGGCATCTTGGATTCTGAGAGCAGTAAGGCTGCATAGTGGAGTGTTGAAATAACACATACCCTGATATGATGTCTTAACTATCACTTCCCGTGTCGACCATGGTGACACCTCGTATCGATCTCCCTGCTCTCTGTACACACTTACTCTCAGCGTATACACGGTGTTGTGGATCAACTCCCTGATGATTGCGTTGTACTCAGCTTCACTAGCTGCGTGAGATACATTCGGTCCCGGAAGAAAGTCGGGGTCTATATTGGTTTTATACTGGACCAGGTAGCCGTAGTACTGAGTCAGGTTCGCTATTACCTCATCATCTCCTCCCCACGTCACTCTGATTTGTGAGGAGCTGCCAGCGGCTCCTGATATAGCTGTCTGATGGCTGAGCCTAGGTTCATCTATTTGTGTATAACATAGGGAATAAGGTGTACTGTTATCATAAATGTGTTTGTCTTCTTGTACAAGTCAAGCACTGAAGGGGGCCGTTGGGAAATTACAAAAGCACGGAGATTATGTGTATGGAGTGGGGTATGCACATGCATAGGGGGTGGGGGTGGGGAGTGGCGCGTTGGTGTCCGAAATCAGCCAAAAAGCGCACTTTTTGAACGGCCCACAGGCTTAATGTGATCGTTGTGACACACATACCATATTTGTACAGAGAGAATAATAGGAATTAATGCAGCCCGATTTCACAGCTAAATGAGGGTTCAACAGGAATATCAACGATCTACTGACTGATATGTGTGATGCATTGATCTCCTAGATACCAGTCTTGACATCCATCAGGACATCCTCCATTTATGTTATTGCACACCGCAGATCCTCCTTCACAGTGATGCTCAGAGCAGGACGACTCACAGTTGATCCCGTACCGACCAGCCTCGCAACCTTCAACCAACGTAAATTACCGATAAGTATGACCAGTATAGCAGTGGTGAAGCATTCAGACCGTGTACAAGTTAAGTCGTGACATCAAAGGGAAGGATAGAAAATGCTGACATCTTGATTGTAGATGTATATATTCTCACGTGTCTTGCAATGGGGTGGTTTAAACCCGGAGCATTCTCTACAGCCGACGATGTCGTCACACGACGAAACACATCGGAAGCAGTCTGAATTGATAAGTTAATGTGATACAAGTTATATGTGAATCATTATAGATCGTACATGTTTATATTGGAAGCGAAATCACTATTGGATGCCTAAGAATAAATCAACCTAGTACAAATCGCAGTCCTCGTAGGAAGTGTGGAGTAAATCCGTATAGATATGTTCGTACAGTCAATTACTAATAGCATGACAAAAGTGCTACAATACCAGTTATTGTACCAACTTTACATTAAATGACAGGAGCCGATGTTCAGTACTGACTAACCTGTCTGGACACTTTCATGTCCCATCACAACCATCTCACAGATATTGATAATATTGGGATCTGTTCCGTCTCCTGTTCTCTCCATTGAAACATAGCGACCGACGAGATCTGAGGTACAAGACAGAGTTACGTTACCTCCATTAGACATCGGACCCTGGTAGTATACACACAGAGCGTTGTTTGTGAAGTTACTGTTGTTTCCGACCCGGATGTTAAAGTAGCCTGTCCTCTCTCCAGCTGAAACAACTCATACAATTACTACCAACAATAACCCATAACGTAATAATTATATTTACTGCAAACTATAATAACATAAAATGCATTCCTTGCAAGGTATCAAAAGCGATTGCGACACAGCAAAAGACACAAATAATGAATGCATCAATTAATATATAAATAAATGCCTATATGCAAACACACATACATATATAAATACATACATATATGCATACATACATACATACATACATACATACATACATACATACATACATACATACATACATACATACATACATACATACATACATACATACATACATACATACATACATACATACATACATACATACATACATACATACATACATACATACATACATACATACATACATACATACATACATACATACATACATACATACATACATACATACATACATACATACATACATACATACACACATTCATAAATCTATGCACGCATATATATATATTTAAATATTCATACAAATTGTATATATAGTATATTTGTGTGTATATGTGCTCGTAAGCATACTTACATGACTCCCTGTTGAATACTGTAATGTTTTCTATGCTATAATGCCTGTCAAGATCTACCATCCACCATGCATTGCCTGAGCCTATGCCTGTGTGAGCGCAGTTATTGTCATCAGGCGGAGGCAGCAGACCATCAACGGCGTAGTTAGGGTTCCAATATTGCCCTTTCTGTGTGGCGGCCTTCTTATACGCAATGTTGCCTGTGAACGTTGCTATCAATTGCTTGGAAAACAACTATATATTTTATGTAACAACCCAACTATTATTCTAATGTTATTAAGCAAATTTAGATAGTATACTATCTAACTGTTGTCATATTTACCTATCCTACATCCTGGTCCTCTCCAGTCGAACAGTGCCTCGTTACCAGCAGGTCGTGGTTGCCCCTGTCTACATCCACCAGGACACGCACCTGTTGTTTCATCACAGACATCATCGTTGGCGCAATTACATGGAAAATAACAGCCCGTCTGATTTCCGAATATACAAGCTGCAACAAATAACAGCTATTGAGAGGTCATTATGGACAGCTGGTCTTTCCGCAAATACAGTGTAATAGAGAATAAATTCATAGAGATCCGCTTCCTTACACCACGACATCGCAGACAGCACCTTGTTGGAATGTACTCAAAGGCAGCTTGTTTAAAGGTGAACAAAGGTTGAGAAAGCGGGACTCGTCTCTAACCAAAACGGCGGAGGGGGTGTTGGGGGTTGGAGGTAAAGTGGGACGTCTTGGGCAACGAGGTGGTGTCGTGCTGACAGCAGTGATATCAAAGCAACATGCAGCTTAGCGATGGTACGAATATACTAATGAGATGTACATAACGAAATCGAGTGCTGCCCATGGTAATCGGCTACTTATTGTTATTCCCTAACGGCCAAACTAAAATACACATCGCCTACCAGGCCTTAAATACTTATCTTTAAAAGGATACGCCCTTAAAGACTGGCACTAGTTTGTGAAATATAGCTGATAAGTTATGCCCCGCTAGGAAGCCCATCAACTGCTACTTATCGTCCTGAACATCTTACACACCGCTAAGTGGCTCCCGAGTGTCGCATATACTCAATTACTTAATGATCAGTTTTCCCAAACAGTATCAATGGGGCAGATATAAGGTGACAGAAAGGCCTCATCAGCACACAGATAGCCTGAGTTAATATGCGACGGGGATGAGTGTTCTCGCCGATGTAATACAGATGTAAATATCTTAACGTGACCTGATATATCTTAAATACAATACACTCACCTTGTACCTGCTGTCTCTTCATTGAAATCCAACACATTCCTAAGATCATTCTGAGAGCCGTTACTCCAACCATACTGTACTGGCTTACCTCGCAAGTATACCCAGTGAATATTGTCGTTAAACTTTCTTTGTTGGGACTGTCTATCCTACTACAGCTGAGAATCACAAAACTACCTTAGCAGAGATTCACTTCACTGAGCCCGAGGTGAATTTCGATACGCTTGAAAGGTGCGCCCCTGTGACCAGATTGTATTGAGGCAATATGTCGGCTCACTCAAGTATTAATTCATATCAACCACTCCTCAGTAGATGTTCAGCTATGGTTGTAAAAACACTCAGGCTGCATGCGTCACTTGAACTGAGGGCTTCAGATAAGTTTTAGACATTTGTGAATTTAGCCAACAGGCTACATACTTACGCAGTACATAGATATAGTGTTTTGATACTTGGCTATATCTTGATAATGCGAGGATATCAGGGCTTGTCTCTTACATGATAATAAAAGTAGGATTCTATTTTCATTGGCAATATATTTTCGCTACCAAAGTCACTTGAGGGAAACCTGCTGACCTGTGTCCTGGTGGATGTAGAAAGGGTCAACCACGACCTGCTGATAACGAGGCACTGTTCGACCTGCGAAGACCAGGATGTAGGATAGGTAATTACATCGAACACAAGTGATAGTCTTATGATAAAACGACCCACTGAAAGAAATTCAACGCAGCAGAACAATACAAACTTTCATCAGCTTCAGGCATTTAGATTACTTTTGTATTTTATGCAAGCAAAATTCCAATAGCTTCTGCTATTTTATAATATGCAATGTTGATATTTAAGACACAATGACACTTTATCGCAAACGTTGCCCCATTGCATGATCCAGGTAAATATTAAGAGTGGCCGGTGGAGGAACAACAAATAATAGAGCTTAAAGTGGCCACCATAAGGTAGAGAAATCGCCGACTCAAATCCGGCTGCACCTAACTCAAATATTTGATTGAACGACATTAAATGAAGTCCGATACTTATATCTGATCTAATTTTTATACAAAATGATAATAATTTCCCAGACAGCAAAAACCGACCATGAATATTATCGCTGGAATCTGACGGGATGTGTTTTTCTTGCTCTTATCGACAGTGGCTAGCTGCTACCCATATTAGATAGGTTGGCGGGGGTGTTCTACTGTTGCAATAGGAGTACACGTGATTTTGTGTCTTGTGTAAAAACCACTTCTCATTGTGGAACATGTTGCCTAGTGACGAAAGGATACGAAGGGTGCCTCTGAATGGCGTATCAGTGTCTAAACAGTCAGGTGCTTTTATTAATGTAGTGAGTAGTATATATTAAGCTGGTATGAGTAAGGTGCCTTGACTCCGCGAATAGGATATAATTTACTTGACTGTACATCCTTATGTTGATAGAAGAGAGAAGTTGATGGGATACACGTGTTAAGACGTACCGCATCAATCACAGCAGTTAAAAACTACGCCATTCAACACATGACTTATATAAGCTGTTAATTAGACGTTACAACGCCATCAGAACCTATATACAAGGAAAACAATGGGCTGTTAATGCTTTGTCACAAGCCATTCAACACCAGGTTTATGTTAGTGAAACAATGGGCTGTTAATGCTTTGTAACAAATCCATTCAAAACCAGGTTTATGTTAGAAAAACAAACTGTTTAATGTTTTTTCACCAATCCATTTAACACCAGGTTTATGTTAGGGAAACAATGGGCTGTTAATGCTTTGTAACAAATCCATTCAACCCCAGATTTATGGTAAGAAAACAAACTGTTTTAATGCTTCGTCACAAAGCCATTCAACACCTGATTTATATAAAGAAAACAATGGGCTGTGAATGCTTTGTCACAAAGCCCTTCAACACTTAACTTATGTTGGTCAATCATAGTAAACTTCAGTCAATACCACACGTGGCATTGTCAGAGCTTATCAAATTGTTCTAGCTTATATGAACTGTGTGGATTTTTTGCTAGTCAAGTCGACAAAAGTAAATGGTTTGAGCTAGTAACTTGAATGAGATGCATTGTATCAAAGCTTTAATGGTGCGTGTATGTTAACCATTGATTTTTAACGCTTATTCATCATGCATAGATGAGTAGCACCGTAAAAAAACCACCGGCAAGTGATGTGCAATGTTTTGCTTCCATAGCTTCTAAAGAACTATCAGGATTTAACAAACATTAAGTGTATGGAGCAATGCTGCAATAGAAATGACCTTCTGCCGGAAGACTGGATTCAGCCGTGGTGGTCAATGAAGATGTATCTGGAACAATTCATTCAATTAATCGCGTGTTTACTTACAATGGCTCACTGTGATGACGCATATCATAACAATGATCTATAATTGCAGTATACCCTGATTCATAACTTGTGTGTCATTGCTGACCATGGTTTACAGATAATCATGAAGCACTTCATTGCCGAGCGGCGCGGTGCATAAAATATTTGTTTGGACAAGTTGCATGGATTGAATATCGGCGTAAACGAGGATATATATATAGATATATAGATATATATATATATATATATATATATATAATATAGATATATATATATATATATATATAGATCTAGAGAGAGATCTAGATATAGAGATAGATCTATATATCTATATAGATATCTAGAGATATCTCTCCTCTATAGAAGAGATAGATAGAGATCTAAAGATCTATATAGAGAGAACAGATTTATGTGAGATATCTAGATATATATACAGAGAATATAGATAGACATATATTTTCAGATATTTAAGAGAGAGAGATTTGAGATATAAGAGATATAATACGAACTTAGATAGAGAATATTTTTAATCCGTGTTTATATAAGTATATATATATAGGGGGGAGAGAGAGATACTATATATCTCTATATTCTATTTTAAGAGAATTTATCTACATCTCTTTATCTAGAGAGAGAGAGAGAGAGAGGGAGAGAGGGGGAGATAGAGAGATCTCCCTCTAGAGAGGAGAGAGAAGAGATACTCTCTTTCTCTCTCTCTCTCTCTCTCTCTCTCTCTCTCTAGAGAGAGAGAGAGGGAGAGAGATCTCTCTCTCTCTCTCTCTCTCTCTCTCTCTCTCTCTCTCTCTCTCTCTCTAGAGATCTCTCTCTCTCTCTCTCCCTCTCTCTAGAGAGAGAGAGACCTCCCTCTCTCCTCTCTCCCTCTCTCTCTCCTGAGACAGAGAGGATCTTTCTCTGTCTCTCCCTCTCTCTCTCCTCCCTCTCTCTCTCCCTAGATCTTTCCAGAGAAATAGAGATAGGGATATAGATAGATATATATACTACTTCTTTCTCTAGATATCTTAGGGGGAATCCTTGGATATTTCTCTCCGTCTTCTAGAGGGAGAGATATATATATATATATATATACTAGGAGATAGAGAGAGAGGAGAGATATCTAGAGAGATCTCTCTCCCTCTCTCTCTCCTCTTTTCTCTCTTTTTCTCTCTCTATCTCTTTCTCCCTCTCTCTCTCTGTCTCTCTATATCTCTATCTATCTCTCTATCTCTCTCTCTCTCTCTCTATCTCTATATCTCTCTATCTATCTCTCTCTCTCTCTCTATATATCTATCTCTCTCTATCTATATATATATCTTGCCCTAGTTGCCATCGGGGTTGTACCAACCAGCTCATGCGTTGTGCTACGTGTCATAAAGGAATGTTTAATTATAATACTTTACTCGTAACAGAAAACGTCTGAGACATGGAGTCATATATTTATATATTTGTATATATATTTATATATATATATATATATAAACTATATATATATATATATCTATGGTATATATATATATATATATATATATATATATCTATATATATATATATATATATATATCTATATATATTATCTCTATATATATATCTCTATCTATATATATATATCTATCTATCTATATATATATATATATATATATATCTTGCCCTAGTTGCCATCGGGGTTGTACCAACAGCTCATGCGTTGTGCTACGTGTCATAAAGGAATGTTTAATTATAATACTTTACTCGTAACAGAAAACGTCTGAGACATGGAGTCGGAGGCGATGTTTTCATTGTTGACAACGCGGACCTTGATTTCCCATTGACCACCAGCGATGTCAGCGATACTTACGGAATTGGCTTGACCCATGACGTCATGTGTCGTCCACTCGCCAGTGCCCACGTGTCTGTAGAGTACGTGTATAGATGAGATATTGTCACATCCAGATGGTGCTGACTGGTGGGGACAAACCACAAACTCGTCATTATTTTTACCTTCATTTGTTTTTTGTTATTTTAATTGAAAGCAGCTCTTGTCTTTTCACATGCCTGCCACTCTACGTCGACGACATCGCCGGTTGTTATGTTCAATATCGTGACTGGGTCAGGAGCTACAACCGGGATGTTGTACACAAAAACATGACCAAGTCGGGCGCTGTTGGAGAGGTATGATTCTAAATGCCACGCTTATGGATGAAATAACACATACCCTGACAGTAGGTTTTAACCCGCACTTCCCGTGTGTACACGGCGTTGTGGATCAACTCCCTAATGATTGCGTTGTACTCAGCTTCCCCAGCTACGTGAGATACGGTCGGTCCCGGGAGGAAGTCGTGTTCTGTATTGGTTTTATACTGGACTAGGTAGCCGTAGTACTGAGCCAGGTTCGCTATTACGTCATCAACTCCTCCCCACGTCAATCTGATTTGTGAGGAGCTGACAGCGGCTCCTGATATGGCTGTATGATGGTTGAGACTAGGTTCATCTATATGTGCATTACATAGGGAATAAGGCATACTGTTATCAAAAATGTGTTTTGCTTTTTATACAATGCAAGAATGGGGGCCGTTGAAGAATAACGAAAGCACGGGGATTAGGTGTATGGATCGGGGTATGCGGGTGTATGTAGGTTACCGAGCGTTATGGGAAGTGCTTAGGCTCGTGGTATGGGGCGTTACAGAGGGGAGTGGGCGTTGGTGTTCGAAATCATCCAAAGAGCGCACTTATTGAATGTGACCTTTGTGATACACATACCATTTGTATTGAAAGAATAATAGTAATTAATAAAGCCCCATTTCACAGCTAAATGAGGGATCAACAGAAATATCAACGATCTACTGACTGATATATGTGATGCATGGATCTCCTAGATACCAGTCTTGGCATCCATCAGCACATCCTCCATTCATGTTATTGCACATCGTAGATCCTCCTTCACAGTGATGCTCGGAGCAGGACGACTCACAGTTGATCCCGTACCGACCAGCCTCGCACGCTTAAACCAACGTAATTTAGCGATAATTATGACCAATACAGCAGTGGTGAAGCATTCAGACTGTGTGCAAAATAATTCGTGACATCAATGGGAAGGATAGAAAATGTTGACATCTTGATTGTAGACGTATATATTCTCACTTGTCTTGCAATGGGGTGGTTTAAACCCGGAGCATTCTCTACAGCCGACGATGTCGTCACACGAAGAAACACATCGGACGCAGTCTGAATTGATAACCAGTCTAATGTAATGCGAGTTATATGTAAGTCATTATGGATTGTACATGTTTATATTGAGTACTAAATCTCTACTAGATGCCCAAGAATATATCAACTTAGTACAAATCGCAGCCCTCGTAGGCAGTGTGGAGTATTCTGTAGTTGTCTTAATGAATAAATACAATCCTACAGATATGCTCGTTCAGTCAATTAATAATAGCATGACAAAAGTACTGCTTTGTCAGTTTTGGCACTCACTTGACATTAAATGACAGGAGCCGATGTTCAGTACTGACTAACCTGTCTGGACACTTTCATTTCCCATCACCACCATCTCACAGATATTGATAATATTGGGATCTGTTCCGCCTCCTGTTCTCTCTATTGAAACATAGCGGCCGACGAGATCTGAGGTACAAGACAGAGTTACGTTACCCCCATTAAGCACCGGACCCTCGTAGTATACACACAGGGCGTTGTTTGTGAAGTTACTGTTGTTTCCGACTCGGATGTTAAAGTAGCCTGTCCTTTCTCCACCTGAAACAACACAAACAATCACTACCTACAAAAACCCATAACTAAATATGTTAACTGCAAACTATTGCAACACAAATTACATTCATTGCATGGTATCTATAGTGATTGTGACACAAGTGAAAGACACAAATAATGAATACATCTATTAATATATAAATCAATGCCTACATGCAAACACATACACACACACACACATACATACATATATACATACATGCATACATACATACATACATACATATATACATACATACATACATACATACATACATACATACATACATACATACATACATACATACATACATACATACATACATACATACATACATACATATACCTACATACATACACACATACATACATACATACATACATACATACATACATACATACATACATACATACATACATACATACATACATACACACATACATACATACATACATACATACAAACACACATACATGCATGCATACATACATACATACATACATACATACATACATACATACATACATACATACATACATACATACATACATACATACATACATACATACATACATACATACATACATACATACATACATACATACATACATACATACATACATACATACATACATACATACATACATACATACATACATACATACATACATACATACATACATACATACATACATACATGCAAATATCTATGCATACAAATTGTATGTATGTTTATTTGCGTGTATATGTGCTTGTAAGCATACTTACCTGGCCCCCTGTTGAATACTGTTATGTTGTCTATGCTATAATGGCCCTCAAGATCTACCATCCACCATGCATTGCCTCCCTCCACGGCTGTGTGAGCGCAGCGAGGGATTTCAGGCGGAGGCAGCAGACCATCTACGGCGTTGTCAGGGTCCCAAAACTGCCCTTTCTGTGTGGCGGTCTTCTTATACGCAAAGTTGCCTGGGAACGTTTGCTATCAATTATTTGGAACACAACTATCTATTTAATGTAACAGCCAAATTATTATTCTATTAATAGAAGTTAATTTAATTAGTTTACTATCTAACTGCTGTCATATTTACCTATCCTACATCCTGGTCCTCGCCAGTCGAACAGTGCCTCGTTACCAGCAGGTTTTGGTTGCCCCTGTCTACATCCACCAGGACACGCATCAGTTGTTTCATCACAAACATGATCGCTGGCGCAATTACATGGAAAAGAACAGCCCTGTTGACTTCCGAATATACAAGCTGCAACAAATAACAGCCAAAGAGAGGTCATTATGGACGTACAGATGGTCTTTCCGCAAATACAGCGAATGTTATAAGGAATAAAATCAAAGAGATCGGCTTCCTTACACAGCGATATCTCAGGCAGCACCTTGTTGGAAGTTTCATATCAAAGGCAGCTTGTTTAAAGGTTAACAAAGTTTGCGAAAGCGGGACCCATCTCTAACTAAAGCGGCGGAGGGGGGTGGTGGGGGTGGAAGGTAAAGTGGGACGTCTTGGGTAACGAGGTGGTGTCGTGCTGACAGTCGAGATATCAAAGCAACATGAAGCTTAGCGATGGTACGAATATACTAATGAGATGTACATTACAAAATCAAGTGCAGCCCATGGAAACCAGTTTCCTAATGTTTTTCCCTAACGGCCAAACTAACATACACATCGTCTACCCGGCCTTAAACACTTATTTTTAAAAGGTTACGCCTATTAAAGACTGACACTAGTTTGTGAAGTATACCTGATAAGTTATAACCCTCTAAAAAGCACATCAACTGCTCCTTACCGCCCTGAACATCTCACACACCGCTAGGCAGCTCCCGAGTGTTGCTTATACTCAATAACTTAACGACCAGTTGTTTTTAACCATTATCAGTAGGGCGAACATAAGGTGATAGGGAGAGCCTCAGCAGCGCACAGATAGCCTTGGTAAATATGCGACGGGGATGAGTGTTCTCGCCGATGTATCTCAACGTGACGTGATATATCTTTAAGACAATACACTCACCTTGTACCTGCTGTCTTTTCACTGAAATCTAACATATTCCTAAGAAAATTCTGAGAGCTGTGACTCCAACCATGCTGTACTGTACTGCACTGACTCACCTCGCAAGTATACCCAGCGTATTTTGTCGTTAAACTTTTATGAGAGTGCCTATCCTACTACAGCTGAGATTCACAAAACTACCCTAGCTGAGATTCACTTCACTGAGCCAGTGGTGGATTTCAATACGCTTAAAAGGTGCGCCCCGGCGACCAGATTGTGTTGAGTCACTCAAGTATTAATTCAATTCAACCACTCCTCAGTAGATGTTCAGCTATGGCTGTAAAACACTCGGGCCGTATGCGTCACTTGAACGAGGGTTTCTGATAAGTTATAGACATTTGTGGATTTTTAACAACAGGCTAAATATTCACGAATTATAAAGATATAGTGTTTTGATACTTGGCTATATCTGGATAATGCGAGGATATATGGGCTTACCTCATATATGATAATAAAAGTAGGATTCTATTCTCATTGGCAATATATTTGCGCAACCAAGATCGCGTGAGGGAAACCTGCTGACCTGTGTCCTGGTCGATGTAGACAGGGGCAACCACGACCTGTTGGTTCGACTGGCGAGGACCAGGATGTAGGATAGGTAATTATGATATATTATCGAGATTATACACTTTTTAGAGCTTTCATATATGGTTATAATAATAGCAAATCTCGGGTTAACAAGTGGTGCTTTCATCGATAAAGATAATAATAATCTTAAATTTCTATCACGATATTAAATAGTTGCATTCTATACGCATTGAAATAGCATAACCTGCCATACAGAGTGGAACTCCTTGCGCCGTTGGCAACCCTGAGGATGGCGAGATAACTGGAAAGGAGGCGGAGGTCAATGTCAGGTCGAACAATAATGATGCAAACCATCATTAAATGTAAGCATTTTACTTTCTTTTATATCTTTAAGTGAGAGAAATCCCGTGGCTACTGTTTTTTTGCGCTTTCAAATGTTTAGATTGAGGACAAAATGGTTCTGTGGCATAGTAAGAGTGGGGGTGGCTGTACAAGATATTGTAATGGTTAAAGTGGCTACCTCCAGGTTAAGGTGACCGACCCCAAGTTAAGGTGGCCGTCTCAAAGTTAAATTGGCAGGTTCCAGGATAAGATGGCTAGCTCAAGTTTAACGTAGCTGCCTCCGGGTTAAGATGGCTTGCTTCGGCTTGAAGCGGCCACCTCCAGGTTAAGGTGTTTGGTTCCAGCCTAAGAAGGCCGCCTCCAGGTTAAGGTGGCTAACTCCAGAATGAGGTGGCTGGTCCCAGTATAAAGCGGCTGCCTCCAGGTTACCATGTCAGCCTCTTAGTTAAGATAGTGGCCACTTCCAGGATTAGGTGGCTACCTCCAGGTCAAGGTGGTCGCCCCCGCCAGGTTAAGGTGGCTGTTTAGGTTATTGGTTCTATGTTAAAGCGGCCGCCGCCAGGTTAAGGTAGCGGACCCCAGGTTAAGGTTGCTGGTTCAAACCAAAAATGGCCACCCACAGTTTAAAGTGCCTGTCGCACGATTATAGTTACTTTGCCAAAATCAATTCATAATGTGATCAATAACCTCAAACTGGCCCAATAACCGTCGCATCTGATCAGTTAAGGCCAAAATTTGATAAAATGTCAGTTCAAATTAGCGCGCACGACAAAACGCTGCGGCAGCCATTATCTAAGTCAGACCCATGGGTGTGACGTCAGTAAAGTAAGCCCGTGGTCCCAGGTGCAGCAGTGACATCGCCGGTGTCTTTTTTCTCTTCATCAGAGACGTCTGAATCGCACATTTCTGGTTAGAATCTGCAAGGCGAAATTTGCTCTGCCGAAGCAACGATGGTCTGCTAATGATCTATACCATCCCATGTCTCTTCGTCGCTCTCCTGAAGTGATTAAATAGTGAAATTACCAGCAGCGCTTTTGCACTAATCGTCGCGCAGATCGCAGAGCTGAAGTTACGCGGAGGCAATTAATTATTCATGAGCTCGTCGTCTCGATTCGCAGGACTCATCTTAAAAGTCGAAGTGGCTTGATGTCAAATAGCTATTTAATTCAAAGCATTTCATGAGGTCATGTCAGGTCCTGATAATTGCATATAATAGCTTATATTCTCCGTCCACGATTATGTCCAGCAGCAAACTTCCACATTTTAAAGAATTTTGATACTTCCATGCCCAATGTGGCTCCAAAGGAAAATTTAAAAATTGCTTTGTAATGTTTCATTAACCCACATAACATGGCCGATGAGGCAAACATTATATTGAACAAAAGTGATAGTCTTATGATAGAACGACCAACCAAAAAAAATTCAACGCAGCAGAACAATACAACCTTCCATCAGATGTAGGCATTTAGGTTACTTTTGTATTATATGCAAGAAATATTTCAATTGCTTCAGCTATTTTACAATTTGCAATGTTGATATCTCAGACAAAATGACACTAAATCGCACAAATTAATCCGTTTCATGATCCAGGTAAATATTAAGAGTCGCCGGTGGAGGAACAACATAGTGTAGAGCTTAAAGTGGCCGCCCCAAGGTCGAGAAATCGCCGACTCAAATCCTGCTGCACCTAAAACAAATCTCTAATTCAACGACATTTTAGTCAGATACTTCTTTCAGATCTCCTTAATACAAATGATAATGATTTAGATGCCAGACAGCTAAAACCGACCATAACTATTACCGCTGGAATTTAATGAGATGTGTTTAACCTGCTCTTAGCGACAGTAGCTAGCTGCTACCCACATTAAATAGGGGGGCGGGGGTGTTCTACTGTTGCAATAGGAGCACACGGGAGTTAATATCTTGAGTGAAGGCCACTTATCTATGCGGAACATGTTGCCTAGTGACGAAAGGATATAGAGCATACATACACATAAATGCATACATACTTACATACATACGTACATACATACATACATACATACATACATACATACATACATACATACATACATACATACATACATACATACATACATACATACATACATACATACATACATACATACATACATACATACATACATACATACATACATACATACATACATACATACAAGCATACATACACAAATGCATATAAACATACATGCATATTTACATATATACAAACATACATGCAAACATACATACATACATACATACATACATACATACATACATACATACATACATACATACATACATACATACATACACACATACACACATACACACATACATACATACATACATACATACATACATACATACATACATACATACATACATACATACATACATACATACATACATACATACATACATACATACATACATACATACATACATACATACATACATACATACATACATACATACATACATACATACATACATACATACATACTGTATGAGCACAGCGCCAGGCTACATAGGGATGTAGCAGGCCTTCCACAGCATTGTCAGCGTCCCAGTTGTTTCCCTTCTGTGTTGCAGCTTTCCCATGCGCGACGTTCCCTGCCAACTCATGCTATCATTTTAAGTGAAATACAGGGCATACAAACCCCCGGTTTGCTATCATTGCTTCCATGTGAGACCTAAGCTTCGCTTCTAAATCCTCTTTCCACCATAGCTTTTCCTATATCCAAAATACGCCTAACCAGTTAACCCCCGATTTGTATTTCATCATTATAATGTAAGAAGTCAATCTCCCTATAAACCCTCTATTTCATTTACCTATCCTGTATCCTGGTCCTCGCCAGTCGAACGGTGCCTCGTTACCAGCAGGTCGTGGTTACCCCTGTCTACATCCACCAGGACACGCACCGGTTGGTTCATCACAGACATCATCGTTGGGGCAATTTCATGAAAACGAACAGGCCGGCTGACATCCGAATATGCAAGATGCAACAAATGACGGATATACAAGGGTATTTATTCATGCGGAGATGGTTTCCCGCTTCTTAAGGAAAGTAAAATAAGAATCTCCAATATACACTCAAATTAAGACACAACAAATCACATCACGTTAAAGGTCAACCAAAGCGGAAGCGGGGTCAAATTTGGATAAATGGTCTGTGTTCGAGATGGAGTTTTTAACACATGGGCGATGTGTTTGATAACATGGCAAATCCTAGATGTAATGGCGCTAACGAGAGTTAACATATCCTACCAAACTAACCCTGCTTCTGTACGTGGAATGTGGTGTTGAACCGCATGCTTTGTTCGGGGATAGTCGAGCACAGACGAATCTGTTATATAAACGTCATGCAGGTCTATTACTGGGGCTGTGTTGTTACACCAGAGGCCGAGTATTTACCGTCATTGAAGTCGTGTGTCGTGTACCCAATAGAGGGGTGATATTACTTACTCCGGGTGTCATTGCCACCGGCACGACTTAGTTATACCAGCGTCATATTGTTGTCATATAAAGTGAAGACTAGATATCTACTTAACTGAGGTGGTCGACTACCCGGCCTTAACACGATTTTTAGTCTCACCGATCGCGACAACAACAGACAAGAAACCGCCGCGCTGAGGTGGTCGTGCCTGGGTTCCGTTCCAGTTAAGCCAACAATCCCTGCTGCACGAATGGAGTAAGTGATATACCTCTCAAACTAGGCATTACAAATATTTGGCAATCATTGTTGCTGATATGTCGTCTTAGCAACATTAATGGAGGTATAATATTGAGTGGTTACGTGTGTTCAAGTAGATGTAAACACTGCGAGTGTTGCATGATTGTGAGTGTGTGTGAGTGTATGTGTATGTGCGTGAGTGTGTGTGTGCGTGCGCGTGTATATGCATGTGAGTGTATATATGTGTGTATATGTATGCATGTGTGTGTGAGTGTTTGTGTGAGTGTGTGTTTGTGAGTGTGTGTATGTGTAAGTGTGTGAGAGAGAGAGAGAGAAAGAGAGCATAGAATTAAAGTCTTTTTTAGCAACTAGGCTATGTACGACTACCAGTGAGTGTGTAACTCTGAGGGTAACTCTGGTCATTGCCAAAAAAACACGTCTTCCTCAGAGGATCCTTTACATCCTCTTTCAGAGATGGGACCGCCATTTTTACGTGATTATCCGAGTCACTAGTAACCAGTCAGGTTGTCACACCTTGGTGTCGAACCCCCAGCCTGTGGGTCGAAACGGTATCGGGTCAGTTCGCCCCCGGGACAGTTCACCCCCGTTGGGACAGTGCGCCCCCGGGTCAGTTCGCCCTCGCTGGGACGATATGCCCCCGGGTCAGTTCGCCCCCAGAACGATACGCCCCCGCAATGATACGCCCATGTTTTACAGAAAGGAATATATTGAATGCTACATATTTCATTTAATAAAGGAACAGTATTACTAAATTTATTATCTTGATATGAAATAAATTTAAAGCATAATATCTACCGTCCTTCGTCCCCGGATAGAGTGCTGTAAGGGCGTTTGGACTCGGCGGCCACGGCATTTGGCAGCCAGTATTTTCTATCAGTGAAGCCTCTTGGAAATATCATATATTTCACCAGTTTTCATTTCTTTATGTTGCATGTATGGGAATGTTGCAGGTCGCATTATTGCTGCATGGCGCTTAGGATAGTCAAATGGCTATAGGATAGTCTTGTTTGGCGATAAAGACCATGTGCGACTTTCAATCTTATGCAATCATCAAACGCCTCCCTCTCTCTCTGGGTTTGCGGTTGTACTCCTTCGTGTTCCTTACTTGTTTCATAGAGCTCATATATAGTACAGTCACCACAAACCGAGCAAAGACTGACATCACGTTTCCCTCTTTCACGCTGTGAACATTTATATTATGCCTGATTGGTGTCTAAGTGTGGCGTTTTTAGAATTTGATATAACTTATCAATGTCGGTGATACAGTCCTAAATATGCAACTTGCCTGGAACGAACACAGAGTTAGGAAAGCCAGCCTGGCTTATATCCCGATTACATAGGTTACCGTTACCGTCTTATACCTCGGTGTATATTATATGCAAGGCAATTTCATTCCCCTCTCTGCCAGATAATTCCTCACTCCTACACACTACAAACACGAGTATACCGTTTTTGATTTAGCAATTATTATTTATTCAAATTCTCGTGATCTCCAGTGGCTTTCACATAATCACAGATGCTCAGGTGCAGATAATGTTGAAGTTTGAGATTTCATATTCTACATAGGCCCCTCTCCGATGATGCCATTATTCTCATTTGATCGTGTACTGCTGGGTAAAGGATCGCATCAGCTGCCATATACAGCCCTCGTGTTAGTTGTGGTAGCTACGAGAGCTGGCTATACTTACATGTTTTCATTGTGTATCACCGGCAACATCAGGAATATGTAGCACCACAAATGTGGTATGCCATTTCGACGATGCTAACAATGTGCATAACACATTGTTCTAAAATACATTACTCCATTGCATATTGGGATTTCGCCGTTGTACTGCATAGATTGCATGTTCCTCCTTATCAACTCTTTGTCCCAGCTACGTTACCGTCACCAGTTGGGGTGTGGTTATGAGGGAATTGCGACATTATAACTGATTGATGTATGATAAATCGAGTGGCTGGGAAAGTTTTGCATTGAAGATAACATGACACTAACACTGATGAAGTATGTTACTAACGGCATCTATTGTAGTTTGTGAGAGCATTGAAATTTACACGGTCCGTCATGGCTTCATCTATGCTAGTACAGCTTGTAATTGGCCTATGGTGGAAGTGATATAAATTATCTTCGATATTAAACCATAAATGAATTTTAACACCTATCAGAGGTATGACTATGTCTATATCAATGCTTAAATAAAACGCAGAACCACGAGAGGAGGAGACAAGCAGGAATCGTTCTGTGGTAAATCGATCGTGCAATCATCATTTCATAGTGATATGTAATACTTATCATGTATTGCTGGAGCCAAAAATGCATGCATACATGCTAGCGTATATTCGTAAATATGCACAATAACTCGTATCATATCATTACATATATTTGGCTCCTTCAAAACGACCCTACAGTTCGCATCATTTTCTTTTTATACTATTGAAGGTGATATTTAATAGTCCGCATTGGATTTGCGTACCATTTTGAGTATCGCAGATTTATCATTTGTGATTAAAGTTTCCACAAGGTTTCATATTTGATTTCGCTAAGCCGCTCCAGGCAGTTGATAGTCATTCAAACGCAGTATATAATGACCAGTAAATATATATTCACATATTAGCGCCAGGGTGCATTTAATGGCAATTGAAAGATCAATCTGAAAACGGATTGGAACATAGACATTTATGGAACAATCAATCGCGTAACACTCTCCTCAAGCCTGAGACACTATTCTATTTCCTAAAGTTTATCCACCGCAATGAAAACCATCCAACATCAATGACGCGCTTCTTTTGAATCATTGTTCACGCCATAGAAACTTCAAGGTTCATACACTAATTGAATTTTTTGACTGTTGTTATTGTATTAAGGATTCATAGTTGATACATAACGTTCAGTTCCCATGTCAAGGGCCTTACGAGTAAACATCGTTGAAAGCATGCTGTTCAATTAGATGCTTTCACAGAATGTTTCTCGTATGAATAACACAAGAACAGCTGACTATGTATATTGTGTTAACGCACGGTGTAGTTGGATTTATGAAATGTACACGTTATCATCTACTGGTTCTCGTACGATCTGGCTCATATATGTAACCGAATTCATTTGCAATGTGAAAATATCAGATGGGGCCGGTTTGTCGGTTCAAATGATTTTAGGATCGATGTCAACTTATCCGAGAAGGAAGAATGGAATTAACTGAAACTGCTGCATTACCTTTGTGGTTAATGTTCATTGTACATCGGTGCTTTCTTACCCACATTTACATTAAATTAACTGCCTCAGGTTAAAGTCAATAGAGTATGTAGTCCTGCTGTCAGGTTTAAATAAAGCCATTGGATCAGAAAGAGGAAAAAGTGGATTTGATGTTTGCAAAACGATACCAAATGCGCAGAGTGAACAGTGGCTTGGATGAAAGCAACCTCCCTCAATACCTAAAACATGACATGTCATGAAAATATAAGAGAGCACATCACAATCATGTATATATATATATATATATATATATATATATATATATATATATATATATATTTATATATATATATATATATATATAAATGTATGTATGTATGTATGTATGTATGTATGTATGTATGTATGTATGTATGTATGTATGTATGTATGTATGTATGTATGTGTATTTGTATGTATGTACGTACGTATGTATGTACGTATATATATATATATATATATACATTTGTATATATATTTGTATACATATATACATATGTGTTTATATATATTTATTTACGTATATACTTATATATGTATATCTATTTATTTATAATAATATACGCTTGTATGTATGTACCTACGTACGTACTCATGTATGTGCGTATATATATATATATATATATATATATATATATATATATATATATATATATTTATATATATATATATATGTATATGTATAAATATATATGTATATGTATGTGTGTTTGTATGTATGTATGTATGTATGTATGTATGTATGTATGTATGTATGTATGTATGTATGTATGTATGTATGTATGTATGTATGTATGTATGTATGTATGTATGTGTGTATGTATGTATGTGTGTATGTATGTATGTATGTATGTATTTATGTATGTGTATGTATGTACGTCCGTATGTACGTATGTATGTATGTACGTATATATATATATATAAATATATATATATATTTTTGTATATATGTATATATATGCATATATATATATTTATATATATATGCATATATATATATGTATATATATATATTTACGTGTATATATATATATATGTATATATATGTATATCTATTTAGCTATATATATACGCTTGTATATATGTACCTACGTACGTGCATATGTATGTGCGTATATATATATATATATATATATATATATATATATATATATATATATATATATATATGTATATATATACAACTATATATATATAGTGTTATATATATATATACATGCATATGTATATATATATATATACATACATATATATATATATATATATATATATATATATATATATATATATATATATATATATATATATATATATATATATATATATATATATATATATATATGTAAGCAAAGGAATACTCATTGCTTGGTCTGTTTTCATAAATCTGCACCATACAACTTACTGTTAAAATTATTGCAACTGCAGTTCGCGTCGAATAATTATAATAAACTACATGGCTATTCTCCCTGCCATTTGCATTACATCTGTCGTCTGTTTATTTGTATAATGATCGCTGCATTAAAGCATTTATTCTGTTAATCTACATCGCTGATGTCGTGATAACGCATTTATTCGTATTTAAGCTTCTGGACCACCCGGTAAGTGTCGCTTATAATAAGTTATAAAATTATTTGAGAGAAAGGAGAACAATTTATACGGTACTCGTGTTTCTTCCGCTGGCGTTTCCAAAATGTTTTTGCGTATCTGTAAAGCCAACATGATGGTGATATTCACTGAACGCAACAATCAACTTAGATCTACTACAGGTTCAACTTTGAGAGGCACGCGCTTGGCGGCAACTTAATTTTCAGTAATATCCAACTATAGAGTTATTGCAATAAACGAAGCCGACAAACTACTACATCAGTGAAACGCATCAGAGAACACACCGCATGATGTATATTCTGACGGGTCATTCAAGGGCTTGACATGTTATCGTCGGTAGCAAAGAACAACTATGATGAAAAGCAAAAGCTTTGCCTCGTGTTCTCGTAACCGGAATGTTTTGCTTCAAAGAGATACTTGTGCTATAACATTAAAAGGTGAACAAAGGTTGCGAGAGCGGGACTCGTCTCTAACCAAAGCGGCGAAGGGGGGTGGTTTGGGTGGGAGGTAAAGTGGGACGTCTTGGGTGACTACGTGGCATCGTGCTGACAGTCGAGATATCAAAGCAACATGAAGCTTAGCGATGGTACGAATATACTGATGAGATCTACATTACGAAATCAAGTGCAACCCATGGTAACCGGCCTCTGATTCTTATTCCTTAACGACCAAACTCGGTGTAAAATACACATTGCCTACTCGGCCTTTAACGCTTAGTTTTAAAAGGTTACACCCCTTAAAGACTGGCACTAGTTTGTGAAGTACACCTGATAAGTTATGCCCCTCTAGGAAGCCCATCAACTGCTAGTTATCGCCCTGAACATCTCACACACTGTTATACTCAGTAACTTAATGACAAGTTCTCTTCTATCAGTGTGGCGAACATTATGTGATAGGTAGAGCCTCATCGGCGCACAGATAGCCTGGGTAAATATGTGACGGTGATGAGTGTTCTCGCGGATGTAATACAGATGTAAATATCTGAACGTGACGTGATATATCTTTAAGACAATACACTCACCTTGTACCTGGTGTCTTTTCATTGAAATCCAACACATTCCTAAGAATATTCTGAGAGCCGTCACTCCAACCATACTGTATTGACTTACCTCGCAAGTATACCCAGCGTATGTTGTCGTTATGCTTTCTTATTAGGGACTGCCTATCCAACTACAGCTGAGATTCACAAAACTACCCTAGCTGAGATTCACTTCACTGAGCCAGTGGTGGATTTCGATACGTTTTAAAAGGTGAGCCCCGGCGACCAGATTGTGTTGAGTCAATATGTCGACTCACTCGAGTATTAATTCACATCAACCATTCCTCAGTAGATGTTCAGCTATGGCTGTAAAGCACGCAGGCTGTATGCGTCACTTGAACTGAGGGCTTCAGATAAGTTTTAGACATTTGTGGATTTTTGCCAACATGCTAAATATTCACGCATTATATAGATATAGTGTTTTGACACTTGGCTATATCTTGATAATGCGAGGTTATATGGGCTTACCTCTTACATGATAATAAAAGTAGGATTCTATTCTCATTGGCAATATATTTGCGCAACCAAGGTCGCATGAGGAAAACCTGCTGACCAGTGGCCTGGTCGATGAAGACATGGGCAACCACGACCTGTTGGTTCGGTTGGCGAGGACCAGGATGTAGGATAGGTAATTATGATATATCATCGAGATTATACAGACTTTTTAGAGCTTTCATGTATGGTTATAATAATAGCAAATATCGGGTTAACAAGTGGCGCTTTCATCGAAAAAGATAACAATAATCTTATATTTCTATCACGATATTAAATAGTTGCATTCCATACCCATTGAAATAGCATAACCTGCCATGCGCCGCTGGCAACCCTGAGGATGGCGAGATCACTGAAAGGGAGGCTGATGTCAATGTCGAACAATAATGATGCAAACCATCATTAAATGTAAGCATTTTACTTTCTTTTATATCTTTAAGTGAGAGAAATTTCTAGATTGAGGACAAAATGGTTCCGTGGCATAGTAAGAGTGGGGTGGCGGTAAGAGATGTTGTAATGGTTAAAATGGCTACCTCCAGTTTAAGGTGACCGCCCCTAAATTAAGGTGGCCGTCTCAAAGTTAAATTGGCAGGTTCCAGGATAAGATGGCTAGCTCAAGTTTAACGTAGCTGCCTCCGGGCTAAGATGGCTTGCTTCGGCTTGAAGCGGCCACCTCCAGGTTAAGGTTGCTGGCTCCAAGTTAAGGTGTTTGGTTCCAGCCTATGGAGGCCGCCTCCAGGTTAAGGTGGCTAACTCCAGAATGAGGTGGCTGGTCCCAGTATAAAGCGGCTGCCTCCAGGTTACCATGTCAGCCTCCTAGTTAAGGCAGTGGCTACCTCCAGGATAAGGTGGCTACCTCCAGGTCAAGGTGGTCGCCCCCGCCAGGTTAAGGTGGCTGTTTAGGTAGTTGGTTCTATGTTAAAGCGGCCGCCGCCAGGTTAAGGTAGCGGACCTCAGGTTAAGGTTCCTGGTTCAAACCGAAAATGGCCACCCACACGGTTATAGTTACCTTGCCGAAATCAATTCATAATATGATCAATAACCTCAAACTGGCCCAATAACCGTCGCATCTGATCAGTTAAGGCCAAAATTTGATAAAATGTCAGTTCAAATTAGCGCGCACGAGAAAACGCTGCGGCAGCCATTATCTAAGTCAGACCCAGGCGTGTGACGTCAGTAAAGTAAGCCCGTTCTCAGGGACGCAGGGAGTTTCCCATGGACGCAGGCGCAGTACTGACATCGCTGGTGTCTTTTTTTCTCTTCACCAGAGACGTCTGAATCGCACATTTCTGGTTAGAATCGGCAAGGCGAAATTTGCTCTGCCGAAGCAACGATGGTCTGATAATGATCTATGCCATCCCATGTCTCTTCGTCGCTCTCCTGAAACGATTAAATAGTGAAATTACAAGCAGCCCTTTTGCGCTAATCGTCGAGCAGATCACAGAGCTGAAGTTACGCGGAGACGATTAATTATTCATGAGCTCGTCGTCTCATCCTAAAAGTCGAAGTGGCTTGACGTCAAATAGCTATTTAATTCAATGCATTTCATGAGGTCATGTCAGGTCCTGATAATTGCATATGTTAGCTTATATTCTCCGTCCACGATTATGTCCAGTATTTCCATGCCCAATGTGGCTTCCAAGGAAAATTTAAACATAGCTTTGTAATGTATCATTTACCCACATAACGTGGCCGATGAGGCGAACATTATATTGAACAAAAGTGATAGTCTTATGATAGAACGACCAACCAAAAGAAATTCAGCGCAGCAGAACAATACAACCTTCAATCAGATGTAGGCATTTAGGTTACTTTTGTATTATATGCAAGAAATATTTCAATTGCTTCAGCTATTTTACAATTTGCAATGTTGATATCTCAGACAAAATGACACTTAATCCCACAAGTTGATCCGTTGCATGATCCACGTAAATATTAAGAGTGGCCGATGGAGGAACAACCTAGTGTAGAGCTTAAAGTGGACGCCCCACAGGTCGAGAACCCGCCAACTCAACTCCTGTTGCACCTAAAACAAATCTCTAATTCAACGACATTTTAGTCAGATACTTATTTCAGATCTCCTTAATACAAATGATAATAATTTAGATGCCAGACAGCTAAAACTGACCATGAATATAATCGCTGGAATTTGATGGGATGTGTTTATCCTGCTCTTATCGACAGTTGCTACCCACATAAGATGGGTGGGCGGGGGTGTTCTACTGTTGCAATAGGATCACACGGGAGTTTATGTCTTGACTGAAGGCCACTTATCTATGCGGAACATGTTGCCCATTGACGAAAGGATAAGGAGAGTACATACACATAAATGCATACATACTTACATACATACGTAAATACATACATACATACAAACATACATACATACAAACATACATACAGACAGACACACAGACATACATACATACATAGGGACATACATACATACATACATACATACATACATACATACATACATACATACATACATACATACATACATACATACATACATACATACATACATACATACATACACATACATACATACATACATACATACATACATACATACATATCATACATACATACATACATACATACAAACATACATACATAATGCATATAAACATACATGCATATTTACATATATACGAAGATACATGCAAACAAACATACAATCATACATACATACATACATACATACATACAGACATACATACAGACATACATACAGACATACATACATACAGACAGACATACATACATACATACACACATACATACATACATATACAGACATACATACATACATACATACATACATACATACAGACATACAGACATACATACATACATACATACATACATACAGGATATACATATATACATATATACATACATACATACATACATACATACATACATACATACATACATACATACATACATACATACATACATACAAACATACATACATAAATGCATAGAAACATACATGCATATTTACATATATACGAACATACATGCAACAAACATACAACATACACAGGACATACATACATAACATACATACATACATACATACAGACAGACATACAGACAGACATACAGATACATACAGACATACATACATACATACATACATACATACATACAGACAGACACAGACATACATACAGGACATACAGACAGACATACAGACATACATACATACATACATACATACAGACAGACATACATACAGACAGACATACATACATACATACATACGTACATACATACATACAGACATACATACATACATACATACATACATACATACATACATACATACATACATACATACATACATACATACATACAGACATACATACATACATACATACATACAGACATACAGATACATACATACATACATACATACATACATACATACAGACATACATACATACATACATACATACATACATACATACATACATACATACATACATACATACATACATACATACATACATACATACATACATACATACATACATACATACATACATACATACATACATACATACATACATACTGTATGAGAACAGCGCCAGGCTACATAGGGATGTAGCAGGTTTTCCACAGCATTGTCAGCGTCCCAGTTGTTTCCTTTCTGTGTTGCAGCTTTCCCATGCGCGACGTTCCCTGCCAACTCATGCTATCTGTTGAAGTGAAATACAGGGCATACAAACCCCCGGTTTGCTATCATTGCTTCCATTTGAGACCTAAGCTTCGCTTCTAAATCCTCTTTCCACCATAGCTTTTCCTATATCCAAAATGCGCTTAACCAGTTAACCCCCGATTTGTATTTCATCATTATAATGTAAGAAATCAGTCTCCCTATAATCCCTCTATTTCATTACCTATCCTGCATCCTGGTCCTCGCCAGTCGAACGGTGCCTCGTTACCAGCAGGTCGTGGTTACCCCTGTCTACATCCACCAGGACACGCACCGGTTGGTTCATCACAGACATCATCGTCGGGGCAATTTCATGGAAACGAACAGCCCGGCTGACATCCGAATATACAAGATGCAACAAATGACGGATATACAAGGGTATTTTTTCATGCGGAGATGGTTTCCCGGTTCTTAAGGAAAGTAAAATAGGAATCTACAATATACACTCAAATTAAGACACAACAAATTACATCACGTTAAAGGTCAACCAAAGCGGAAGCGGGGTCAAATTTGGATAAATGCTATGTGTTCGAGATGGAGTTTTTAACACATGGGCGATGTGTTTGATAACATGGCAAATCCTAGATGTAATGGCGCTAACGAGAGTAAACATATCCTAACCCCCCTTCTGTACGTGGAATGTGGTGTTGAACCACATGCTTTGTTCGGGGATAGTCGAGCACGGACGAATCACTTAGTTATATAAACATCATGCAGGTCTATTACTGGGGCTGTGTTGTTACACCAGAGGCCGTGTATTTACCGTCATTGAAGTCGTGTGTCGTGAACCCAATACAGGGGTGATATTACTTACTCCGGGTGTCATTGCCACCGGCACGACTTAGTTATACCAGCGTCATATCTGTCTCTGTTAAATAGTGTTCATATTGTTGTCATATAAAATGAAGACTAGATATGTACTTAACTGAGGCGCTCGACTACCTGGCCTTAACACGATTTTCAGTCTCACCGATCGCGACAACAACAGACAAGAAACCGCGCGCGGAGGTGGTCGTATCTGTGTTCCGCTCCAGTTAAGCCAACAATCCCTGCTGCACGAATGGAGTGATATACCTCTCCTACTAGGCATTACAAATATTTGGCAATCATTGTTGCTGATATGTCGTCTTAGCAACATTAATGGAGGTATAATATTGAGTGCTTACGTGTGTGCGAGTAGATGTAAACACTGCGAGTGTTTGCATGATTGTGAGTGTGTGTGTGAGTGTATGTGTATGTGCGTGAGTGTGTGTGTGCGTGCGTGCGCGTGTATATGCATGTGAGTGTATATATGTGTGTATATGTATGCATGTGTGTGTGAGTGTGTGTGTGAGTGTGTGTGTTTGTGAGTGTGTGTATGTGTATGTGTAAGTGTGAGAGAGAGAGAGAAAGATAGCATAGAATTATAGTCTTTTTTAGCAACTAGGCTATGTACGACTACCGTCCTTCGTCCCCGGATAGAGTGCTGTAAAGGCGTTTGGACTCGGCGGCCACGGCATTTGGCAGCCAGTATTTTCTATCAGTGAAGCCTCATGAAACTATCATATATTTCACCAGTTTTCATTTCTTTATGTTGCATGTATGGGAATGTTGCAGGTCGCATTATTGCTGCATGGCGCTTAGGATAATCAAATTTGTGTTTTTGACGCTCAAGTACACATTCGTCTTGTTTGGCGATAAAGACCATGTGCGACTTTCAATCTTATACAATCATCGAACGCCTCCCTCTCTCTCTGGGTTTGCGGTTGTACTCCTTCGTGTTCCTTACTTGTTTCATAGAGATAATATACAGTACAGTCACAACGAAGCGAGCAAAGACTCACATCATGTTTTCCCTCTTTCACGCTGTGAACATTAATATTATGCCTGATCTGTGTCTAAGTGTGGCGTTTTTAGAATTTGATATAACTTATCAATGTCGGTGACACATTCCTAAATATGCAACTTGCCTGGAACGAACACAGAGTTAAGAAAAGCTAGCCTGGCTTATATCCCGATTACATAGGCTTGCCTATCTTATACATCGGTGTATATTATACGCAAGGCAATTCCATTCCCCTCTCTGCCAGATAATACCTCACTCCTACACACTACAAACACGAGTATACCGTTTTTTGATTGAGCAATTATTATTTATTCAAATTCTCGTGATCTCCAGTGGCTTTCACATAATCACAGGTGCTCAGGTGCAGATAATGTTGAAGATTGAGGTTTCATATTCTGCATAGACCCCTCTCCGATGATGCCATTATTCTCATTTGATCGTGTACTGCTGGGTAAAGGATCGCATCAGCTGCCATATACAGCCCTCTTGTTAGTTGTGGTAGCTGCGAGAGCTGGCTATACTTACATGTTTTCATTGTGTATCACCGGCAACATCAGGAGTATGTAGCACCACAAATGTGGTATGCCATTTCGACGATGCTAACAATGTGCATAACACAGTTCTAAAATACATTACTCCATTGCATATTGGGATTTCGCCGTTGTACTGCATAGATTGCACGTTCCTCCTTTGACCCAGCTACGTTACCGTTTACCAGTTGGGGTGTGGTTATGAGGGAATTGCGACATTATAACTGATTGATGTATGATAAATCGAGCGGCTGGGAGAGTTTTGCATTGAAGATAACATGACACTGACACTGATGAAGTATGTTACTAACGGCATCTATTGTAGTTTGTGAGAGCATTGAAATTTACACGGTCTGTCATGGCTTCACCTATGCTAGTACAGCTTGCAATTAGCCTATGGTGGAAGTGATATAAATTATCTTCGATATTAAAACATGAATGAATTTTAACACCTATCAGAGGTATGACTATGTCTATATCAATGCTTAAATAAAACCGGAGAACCACGAGAGGAGGAGACAAGCAGGAATCGTTCTGCGGTCAATCGATCGTGCAATGATCATTTCATAGTGATATGTAATACTTATCATGTATTACTGGAGCCAAAAATGCTTACATACATGCTAGCGTATATTCGTAAATATACACAATAACTCGTATCATATTATTACATATAATTGACTCCTTCAAAACGACAGTCCAGCTCGCATCAATTTCTTTTTATACTATTGAAGGTGATATTTAATAGTCCGCATTGGATTTGCGCACCATTTACAGTATCGCAGATTTATCATTTGTGATTAAAGTTTCCACAAGGTTTCATATTTGATTTCGCTAAGCTGCTCCAGGCAGTTGATAGTCATTCAAACGCAGTATATAATGACCAGTAAATATATATTCACATATAAGCGCCAGGGTGCATTTAATGGCAATTGAAAGATCAATCTGAAATCGGATTGGAACAAAGACATTTATGGAACAATCAATCGCGTAAAACTCTCCTCAAGCCTGAGACACTATTCTATTTCCTAAAGTTTATCCACCGCAATGAAAACCATCCAACATCAATGACGCGCTTCTTTTGAATCATTGTTCACGCCATGGAAACTTCAAGGTTCATACACCAATTGAATTTTTTGACTGTTGTTATTGTATTAAGGATTCATAGTTGATATATAACGTTCAATTCCCATGTCAAGGGCCTTACGAGTAAACATCGTTGAAAGCATGCTGTTCAATTTGCTGCTTTCACAGAATGTTTCTCGTATGAATAACACAAGAACAGCTGACTATGTATATTGTGTTAACGCACGGTGTAGTTGGATTTATGAAATGTACACGTTATCATCTACTGGTTCTCGTACGATCTGGCTCATATATGTAACCGGATTCATTTGCAATGTGAAAATAGCAGATGGGGCCGGTTTGTCGGTTCAAAGTGTTTTAGGATCGATGTCAACTAATCCGAGAAGGAAGAATGGAATTAACTGAAACTGCTGCATTACCTTTGTGGTTAATGTTCATTGTACATCGGTGCTTTCTTACCCACATATATACATATATATATATATATATATATATATATATATATAGATATATAGATATATAGAGAGAGATATATATAGATATAGATATATATAGAGAGATATATATATATATATATATATATATATATATATATATATAGATATATATATATATATATATAGATATATATATATATATATATATATATATATATATATATATATATATATATATATATATATATATATATATATATATATATATATATATATATATAACCAAAGGAATACTCATTGCTTGGTCGGTTTTCATAAATCTGCACCCAAAACAACTTACTGTTAAATTTATTGCGTCGAATAAACATAATCTCGGACTCCTCATTGCTAATACCTTACTGTTTAAATTTATTGCGTCGAATAAACATAATAGACTACATGGCTATTCTCCCTGCCATTTGCATTACATCTGTCGTCTGTTTATTTGTATAATGATCGCTGCATTTAAGCATTTATTCTGTTAATCTACATCGCTGATGTCGTGATAACGCATTTATTCGTATTTAAGCTTCTGGACCACCTGTTAAGTGTCGCTTATAACAGGTTATAAAATTATCTGAGGGAAAGGAGAACAATTTATACGGTAATCGTGTTTCTTCCGCTGGCGTTTCCAAAATGTTTTTGCGCATCTTTAAAGCCAACATGATGGTGATATTCACTGAACACAACAATCAACATAGATCTACAACAGGTTCCAATTTGAGAGGCACACGCTTGGCGGCAACTTAATGTTCAGTAATATCCAACAATAGAGTTATTGCAATAAACGAAGCCGACAAATTACTACATCAGTGAAACGCATCAGAGAACACACCGCATGATGTATATTCTGACGGGTCAATCAAGGACTTGACATGCGATCGTCGGTAGCAAGAACAACTATGATGTAAAGCAAAAGCTTTGCCTCGTGTTCTCGTAAGCGGAATGTTTTGCTTCAAAGAGATACTTGTGCTATAACGTTAACTGTGGAGATGTCATCACTCATGGTTAGCTGCGTTCTGTGGAAGTTATTCAAACATATTAACGACACAAAAATAGATGATATTTCTCCAATTGCAATGGTTTTTCAGACCTCTTCCAAATAAGCCAGAAAATAATGGACAGCTGCATTAACTGCATTGGTACATGCATGTCTGGTCACACCGAACAATCTCTGGGAATACGCTGATTGATATTCGCTTGTCATTGACGGGATGAATAGTGCCTTTTATCTCATTCGTCGTGTAGTTAATTTATTTTAGAAGTTGATCAATGTGGGTAAATTGGCTTAATAACCAACTTACATATGCACCCTATGCTATGGACAACATATAATTTTAAGTGTGGCTACCGCTATTTAATCCATCCATACAACTAAGAGCATTGTAGCATAGATTACCCTGTGTTAACTACACGACGGAAGATTAAAGCAGCAATGAAAATAAATTGAACATTTTCAACGGATATGTGTGATGATTTGTTTCTGCCAGGCATAAAATAGCAACCTGCCTAATATCATTACATCAACCAAAAAGCAAGCTGTCTACGATCATCACATCAATCAAAAAGCAAGCTGTCTACGATCATCACATCAATCAAAAAACAAGCTGCCTACGATCATTACATCAATCAAAAAGCAAGCTGTCTACGATCATTACATCAATCAAAAAGCAAGCTGTCTACGATCATCATGTCAATCAAAAAGCAAGCTGCCTACGATCATTACATCAACCAAAAGCAAGCTGCCTACGATCATTACATCAATCAAGAAGCAAGCTGTCTGCGATCATCACATCGACCAAATCACAAACGTCTAAAATCATTACATCAAACGTATTACAAACCGTTTTAGCAAATCATAACAAATATCAAAATGAACTGCCTTAGATGATCATAACATAAATATACTATAATCAAACTTCGTTAACAAGGTTTACTCCATGTGGTTCTGCGCTTCCCTAATTATAATACACAGCCATGGTGAGGCGGCGCAACCGTCAGATAGCAGAAACACATTGAAACACAGGCAGATGTGATGAGAGGACCTTTCTGCTACCAAAACACGTCGCACGCTAGGCTTAAAATGGCGAAAATAACAAATAATAAATGCCCCGGTCTGGGGTTCACCTACAAAAATAGTTCGTCTCTTACTCCGATTTTTCATGTCCGCGCGGTAGGTGGTGATATTTTATGTCAATAACCGTCTAGAGCGAGGGAATTAGCCTTGGGTGGACATTAACATTTGTTGTCTTGTCAGGGATATGTGGAGATCTCGAGCAAAGAGTTTAAAGCTGCTAAGCTGTGTTGTGATTATGAAATTGTTTGAAATACACCCACGCCATCAGATGACTATACCATGAAATCAACAAAAGCACACTAGACTGTTGATTCGTCTCGGGGGTAGACGACTATTTAAGATATGGAGTGATCTGATTGGTCGAGGCGAGCAAGGCTCCGAATTAATAAGATAATTCCAGGTGGTTTTAAGGGATGCTATGACAAAGCAACACGTGGCACACAGGTGGCGTCTTCACATATTTGCTTGAATGAGTGCTCATAGCGAAGCTATAAACTCTTTGCTAAAGCACTTCGCCAGTGGCACTGGTTTCAATCAGCACAACTGAAATAGACTGAACTGCCTGTGGTTATCACACAGCAAATGTTGCTTCGTCCCGGAAAGTCAATGGTTCCGCCTTTGACATCCGTTCTAAGGATGTCGGTCGGCAATCCGGCAATAGCAATGGTTTAGTTTTAACTCGCTAATGACACTCATAGATCACAGGCCAGCCATCACCATCATCCTCAACCATCGCTGTCATAATATAACCACGTTTTGTAACCCATTATTCTCGTGTTGCATTCCTGTTTGATTTCAAAACAAAATAGGAGTGAGCTAGCAACGTTGAGTTGTTATTCGATTGAATGCGACATGCTATAATTATATGACATTGAGTCCGGAATATTGTATGATTCTATTGTTTCTAAGCACATATTGTTTCTGGCAAAGCTTGTTGACGGATGGTCAACGAAGATGATGAAAAGTTAGTCATCTCGACCATACATTTACCCGTATTGAGAAACCAACATATCAAGGAGTCGGGGATACAGGACACCACAGCTACATCAATCATCAGTAGAGACCAGCAGATGAGTCTGTAATACAGGACACCACAGCTACATCAATCATCAGTAGAGACCAGCAGAGGAGTCTGTAATACAGGACACCACAGCTACATCAATCATCAGTAGAGACCAGCAGATGAGTCTGTAATACAGGACACCACAGCTACATCAATCATCAGTAGAGACCAGCAGATGAGTCTGTAATACAGGACACCACAGCTACATCAGTCATCAGTAGAGACCAGCAGATGAGTCTGTAATACAGGACACCACAGCTACATCAATCATCAGTAGAGACCAGCAGAGTGAGTCTGTAATACAGGACACCACAGCTACACCAATCATCAGTAGAGACCAGCAGATGAGTCTGTAATACAGGACACCACAGCTACATCAATCATCAGTAGAGACCAGCAGATGAGTCTGTAATACAGGACACCACAGCTACATCAATCATCAGTAGAGACCAGCAGATGAGTCTGTAATACAGGACACCACAGCTACATCAATCATCAGTAGAGACCAGCAGATGAGTCTGTAATACAGAACACAACAGCTACATCCACATCATTAGCCACATCAATACAGGACACCACAGCTACAGATCATCCAGAGACCAGTGAGGAGTCTGTAATACAAGTCACCACAACTACATCAATAGTCAGTAGAGACCAGCACGTGGGTCTGTAATACAGGTCACCACAACTACATCAATCATCATCAGATGAGTCTGTAAGACAGAAGCACAGCTACATCAGTCATGTAGACCAGCAGATGGACACACCACAGCTACATCAATCATCAGTAGAGACCAGCAAGTGAGTCTGTAATACAGGACACCACAGCTACACCAATCATCAGTAGAGACCAGCAGATGAGTCTGTAACACAGGACACCACAGCTACATCAATCATCAGTAGAGACCAGCATGCGAGTCTGTAACACAGGACACCACAGCTACAACAATCATCAGTAGAGACCAGCAGATGAGTCTGTAATACAGGACACCACAGCTACATCAATCATCAGTAGAGACCAGCATGCGAGTCTGTAACACAGGACACCACAGCTACATCAAACATCTATAGAGACCAGCATGTCAGTCTGTAATACAGGACACCACAGCTACATCAATCATCATTAGAGACCAGCAGATGAGTCTAGTAATACAGGACACCACAGCTACATCAATCATCAGTAGAGACCAGCATGTGAGTCTGTAATACAGGACACCACAGCTACATCAATCATCAGTAGAGACCAGCAGATGAGTCTGTAATACAGGACACCACAGCTACATCAATCATCAGTGGAGACCAGCATGATGAGTCTGTAATACAGGACACCACAGCTACATCAATCATCAGTAGAGACCAGCAGATGAGTCTGCAATACAGCACACCACAGCTACATCAATCATCAGTAGAGACCAGCATGCGAGTCTGTAACACAGGACACCACAGCTACATCAATCATCAAACCAGCATGATCAGTCTGTAATACAGACACCACAGCATGTCAGTCAGCATTAGTACAGGACACCACAGCTACATCAATCATCAATAGAGACCAGCATGTGAGTCTGTGATACAGGACACCACAGCTACATCAATCATCAGTAGAGACCAGGATGTGAGTCTGTAATACAGGACACCACAGCTACATCAATCATCAGTAGAGACCAGCAGAAGAGTCTGTAATACAGGACACCACAGCTACATCAATCATCAGTGGAGACCAGCATGTGAGTCTGTGATATAAGACACCACAGCTACATCAATCATCAGTACAGACCAGCAGATGAGTCTGTAATACAGGACACCACAGCTACATCAATCATCAGTAGAGACAATCTTTATAGTCGGGGATACAGGACACCACATCTACATCAATCATCGTAGTTATATTACGTAGCTTTAAAGTGCCGCATTAGTACACAAAAGCGCTCTTACTGTATACGAACGTGTGGTGTGTTTAAAAACAATGTTTCGTGAATGTATGCTTTAAGCCCATAGTTGAAGAGATACTGTGACGATAACGTGCAGGTCGAGTAGATGTTTTTCACGATTAAATTCGGTATTATTTCGGAATAGGTCGATATTGTCTTTCCTAAAAAAACTGTATCGCTAGTAAACACTGGGAGATTAATCCATTGACTTTAACCCAATGTCGGCGGGATGATCGATGTAACTCACCTTGGATTGACAACGCCCTTAATTAAATATCGGTGTGTAGAGAACTTTCTTTTAAACTTCTCGTGAACGATTACAGCATGATAACAAAGCGGCTGACTTTTCACCGAATTATACAAAGTCACAGTTTGTCATTAACTACCGAGAACCATAAAAAAACACGCCATTTATTTCTTTAAAATGTTTATTTGCTTTAAGCTTTAAGGATCAATATTTCCCTTTAGGTTTTAGGGACCACATGGTTAGAACCAAGCACAAGTTGACATTGTAAACAAGTTAGAATACAAACAAGAGATGCCTTTTTTTCACTCGAACAAAATATTGCATAAGTTAAAACGCATAAAATCAATGTTATGTACAGTCGACCAGGCAGAAAAAAGTACGGAACACATCAATTGTTTTTCCACAGGCGAAAAAAGCTACATGCAAGTCAAACATTATCTAATAGCCGGGAAATAATCGCTATCAAGAACAGATTTAATTCAAACCGAAGCACATTGCACATTTATAAAAACAAACTCTAAGGCAAGTGGCTATTTGCGTAAATCTACGGCATCATTAGAATTAAACGAGAGCAATTATAAAATATAATTTCACCAATAAGCAATATAATACTAAACACATGTAGCAAGATAATTCACACATAAACTATTGACTCAGTCAATTGTCATTATGTTACATGCATCAAAATTAGCGCTCATGTTTAGACAAACGGTGGAAAAAAGTCGCGATGTTAGATATGTAATAAAGTGGACGTTCATGAAATAACTGATATGCTAAACCCCATTAATAATGGACCAAGGCTGGTTGTTTGTTGCTGTTATTCAGACGTTACCATAAATGTGGAAGTTGGCTAAGTAGCATTTGGCCAACTCAAACATAAACTGGTAATGCTCCTGCAAAAGCAATATGAGTTGTGATGATTACACATGGAGAATGTAAACTATATATCGATGCTTCGAAAGAGTTTTGTAATAGCGTAAACGAGTTTACCAGTGTTTGCATGGATTGAGGGCGTCTGGACGTGATGTAGCGCGATGCAAGCAACACAGCTACTTCCTGTTCTGCTTTCAGGATATCAAGCATGTAACTTCCGGTTGCAAAGAGTCCGCTCCGCTCAGCACCGTCGCTGTAAAAGATCACACAAGTCTTTCATTCGTGATCATTACCGTCATTACGTCATTAATGATTGAGGTATTATCGACACGTTTGTGATCGGTCCTCACATGCAGTGCACTACTGTGGCCCCACCCGTCTGATGACGTCGCCATTCGTCCACTTTCTCAGTCAAAGCAAGGAAATCTTTGGGCTGAGGTAGAATTATGTCCTGATTTCCCCATCCTAATAACTGGAACTGCCGAACCGTTAGCGATGCATCGCCAATCTGTAGATGATTCAGACAAGCTTAACGACTAGCACCGACAATTAATTTCATAGAATTTGAGTATAAATTGCGCCTTTGGACATTTGTTTCAATTGTACTTATCTGTAGTTTTGCATCAAGTAATTATTACCAATCGTCGATGTTTTGTCACACACAGGGTGCGAATGACCATGTTTGGGTTCACGAGTTGTTCAAAACCGACATTTTCCACCTGAATAGGTCCATACTTCTCTTTATCACCAGCAGCGAATGGGTAGTAATTCCCGCATGTCTGTTGAGTAATAACATGACGTAACATAATGTGTGGCGACATTTGAACTGACGCCGTAATAAAACTACCATGTGAACAATCATTCAGTTTTTAAACAACATTCATCAACAACAGAAGCATCAACTGTTAGTGAATCACCGCGAGATGTGAAACCACCAATATGTGGCAAAGCTATATGCTGTCAGTTGTTGTCATTTGTCTACCTCGTCACTGCTGTATGTATCATGGAGCATTACAATGCAGCTGCAGTTATGATCATACACCAGCCTCCAGAAGTCCACCACCGTATTGGGTAAAGGAGTCTGAGTCAGAATCGTCGAGTTCCTCGACTCTAGGCTCTGAATTATCACCAAAAACGTTAAATGATTTGATACGATTACCCATCTATACAATGGAAAGTTAATATTATGGTTTCATTCGAATATTCAATGTTTAAACGTCCGTGAATGGTGCTTCAATCTCATACAGTTCAATTCCCGGAACTCACGTCAACAAAGACAGCATTGATGTAATCATTGCCATGTGAGTATGGCGTCGACAATCGTGGACGATATTTGTCACCTGGCAGCAACAATCCACATTAGGCTAAGTAAACAGATTATATGTTGTATTATTATCGACCAATTTCTCAGCCGATATCACCAAACACTGATTGCGACGCTGGGCAGCAGATAAATATCTTAAAGCAGGTATCTATTGACACACTTAATTCAACTATTTAACTTATTGCTGAGGAAATGATAAGCAAATCTATATGGCAGGAAAGGAATGCGTTACCTGTTACAATATCAGGAAATCTGTTCTTGCCCACGTTCGTGTCACCACTGGCTGCTCCAGGCGCTGCTTGTGGCTTGAGGTTGCACATCACCTGGAGAGCGAGGCACATTGCTATAGTAATTAAACTGCCAATATCGTCCAGTTATGTTCACCAGCCATCAGTTAAGACCTTACCTCATATTGCTCTTGTAAAAGATTGTGGTTGGAGTATGCTGTTTCTTGGAACATGGTATCATACTGAGCAATGAACTGATCTCTGTGAACTTCAACTTCACCAATCCTCGTTTCAATTCCCTCTACCACTGCATTGTAGAGAAAGGCGTACTGCTTCTGTAAAACGCAGTCACATATGTGCATCTCTTTAATACCGACCTGATGGCTTTGTTCGACTGAACATAAGTCAGATACCAGCAATACATGCCATATCATACCTCGGTTTGTACCATATACATCCTCTGGGTTCTCAGGCGATACACACACACAAACACGTCTACACGACCTTCACACTTGGCCTGATTGAGCAGGTAATCCAGGCCAATGTACGTCCCTGTACGCCCTACACCAGCACTGAAAAGTTCGCCAGAACCATTAACAAGCCTACTGTGCCATTACCTGCAGGCGACTTTGTGATGAACAAGCTCTCCTTCAAATAAAGTTCAGTACAGTACTTCTCAGGTGATACCCAGCCACTTATCAGTGACTGACTGACCTGCAGTGCACAATAAGAGGACCAGTGACGTCACACGGCAACTTTAACACCCTTCCTCTGAATGCCAGCAGTGGGAAGTTATGCTCTGGACATTTCTTGTCTTCCCATGCTAAGAAATGAAGCTGGTGAATCTCTCTCATTTCATCCTGGTACATAAGTTTTGAGCAACATTATTTACACTGGTTTAGACATCAGATGTGTGGCAACAAGTTAATGTTATGAACATCCCATATGCAGTGGTACCTTGTAACACAGTCGAAGTCTCCTGTAGGCGTAGTCCGCATGGACTTCAGACGCCACCAGGGAGATCCGGAAAGGACCACAGACTTTCACGTTCTCCTTGTCTTTGTCATCTGGCCAATACATCACGCACTTATTCTACAGACACACATAAAGCATCGAATATAAACCTCAAGTTTGTACAAAGCTAATCGAGAAGATAAGATTCTTTTGAAACCAGCATTATTTTACTGCAGCATTCTTAGAAATGAAAGCAGATCACCTTGCCTCCTTCGTTATGTCGGGTCAGCATCACAATGCGGTTGCAACCTTGTTGCCATATCATGAACCAGAACGCCAATACAGTGTCCTCCGTGGGTCCTACACCAAACAATCGACTAGAGAGTCGTCCATCTTAATAATAGTAATAATAATAAAAATAATATTTATAATAACAATAAAGTTCATAGCAATGATAATTGCGGTAAACTCATATGTCTTACTTACAAAGAGTCATTCTAAGACCCCACCCCTCACCTGCCCAAAGCCCTGGTCACGCAGCACACCAGCAATGTATTTCCCTTTTCACACCAAACACAGTTTATCCCTTTCTTGCCACAACACACACACCTTAACATATTTCCCTTGTTAAAAACCAAGTGTCCTTCATCCCTCTCTTTCTATAAACTGTTGCATCTGTCCCTGTTTTTTTTAATGCGATAACACAGCTCATTTTGATTCATGAGATTCCCTTGGGTCATGAGATCCCTTTTGAAAGTATGACGCTGGTACGACTGTCTTATGCACAGTGGTAGCTGAAATAACCATATAGAATCACCCCCAGCTTGAAGGTGCAGCATGAACTCACCTTGAGCAGCTATGTAGTGATTGGAAATCTTAGGGTACCCCTGATAAGTGTAAAACAGATAAAAATTAGCGTAATGCATGAAATATACTAATTTTATTGCAATATCGCAGCCTATCTAATATCTACCGTTATGTAACTTGCGTTGATGTAGTCCGACCGGCCTAGTTCTTCTGTTGCTTCTATCTTAACGCGAGAGTCATCATCTGTAGATGTATGAGTGTTTATTGACGGTAACTCTTCCAAATCAAGCAACCAAGAATGCGATGACCAGAACATGCGCTATGGTATCCCACTATCTACCAGCTAAAATACTCCAATATAAAAGTCTTTAGTCATAATTCCCGAATGAACATGCTTACATCGCCACCTATCTCCTTATAACTGTTACAATTTAGAATGCTGGATAATATTTTCTATAAAGGTACCCATTCTTGGAACAAGTGCACATCGTGCGGTTTGGGAAGAAAGAAACTGGACTCACATGGCTGAATGTTTTTAAACCTATTCTTAGCCATGTTAGCTTGTGAACGACCAGACTCTCGGGTTTTGAAATCTGCTCCAGGTAAATCCTGCAATTGGGTCACATTAAACTATATTGTCAATATGTCTAGGCATCTTAAAACTAAACTAACCGGCAACGTATATCGGCATGGTTCGATTTTATGGTTGATCATATCACTGAGCAGGTCCTCTGTTTGTGATAATGCCTCACATGCATCTCAGCTTGAAATAGCATCAGAGAACAGCCCATGTACAAAGCCATTGCAAAATCTGAGTTACAATATACTGACGTCAAATTCTCTGCCAAATCCATCGATATCTTTTTTTCCATCCTTAGTTTTTTGGACATGTTCCTTCGGTATAGGTTGTGAGAGGTCATTGATGTGTGCCTTAAGTTGTGTGATAGAGAAAGTTGCGTTGAGAAGACTTCCTGAGGTTGGCGGAGGTATTTGCACAGCTGGTGGTGGAACTTGTATGTGGTGGTCAGAACCAGGAGGTCGTGAAGCGGGTTCAGATTGTGGTGATGTCATTTCCTGCTTTCTCACTGCTTCTGCTGCTGTTGATGCTGATGCTGATGCTGCTGGTGTTGATGCTGATGTTGATGAGGCTGCCGACGATGGTCCAAATAAGCCCACGGGTTTGGAAGCTAATGAGGGTTTATTTACAGGCCCAACGACACCTACTGGCTTGTCCACAGACACGTCCGACACTTCACACAATGGGGTCAAAGCTAACTGGAGACAGGCAATATGAAAAGACTGGCCGTCGTTTGATACAGTAAAACTATATACACCATTTAAATAATACCAGGGGGCAACTCACGACGATGGGCGGCCGCCATGTTGTTCTCCCCCTCTGTGTTGGAATGCCGCTTGCTGCGTCTTCTGTAAATGTTAATAGCCTTCGAGTAAGATCCCGTTAAATTCTGGTTCAATACCGAACTGTATTGTGCTGGCGCAATCACAGGCCAATTGTAAGCATAGCATTTGTTGACTGGCTCTACTTGTAAGCTTGACCCTGTGAATATCATCAAGCCTTACCTCAGACAGACAACGATGACGATGACTAGAAGAAACACGCCACCCGCGGCAGCACCTGCTATGACTCCTGTTGGATTTCCTGTTTCTGGAAGGTTGCAACGAAACAATGATATCAATCATGGACTGCCTCAGGTTCGTGGACATGTCCACATAGAGTATAGCCATGTGTCCGGTTGTGCCGTATCGCATACAGCATCCTATTGCATGGGGATATATAAAATAAGAAAATTCTGAGGGATATATAAATTAAGCAAATTCATCAACGTTCATTTTATATACGGTATCTTGGATTCTGATAGCAGTAAGGCAGCATAGTGGAGTGTTGAAATAACACATACCCTGACCTGATGTCTTAACCATCACTTCCCGTGTCGGCCATGGTGACACCTCGTATAGATCTCCCTGCTGTCTGTACACACTTACTCTCAGTATGTACACGGTATTGTGGATCAACTCCCCGATGATGGCGCTGTACTCAGCTTGACCAGCTTCGTGAGATACGTTCGGTCCCGGAAGGAAGTCGTGTTCTGTATTGGTTTTATACTGGACCAGGTAGCCGTAGTACTGAGCCAGGTTCGCTATTACGTCATCAACTCCTCCCCACGTCACTCTGATTTGTGAGGAGCTGACAGCGGCTCCTGATATAGCTGTCTGATGGTTGAGACCGGATTCATCTATGTGTGTATTACATAGGGGAAAAGGCATACTGTTATCATAAATGTGTTTTGCTTTTTATATAAGTCAAGAACTGAAGGGGGCCGTTGAAGAATTATGAAACCACGGAGTTAAGGGATATGCAGCGCGGTATACGGGTGTATGTAGGCTAGTGTTACCGAGCGTTATGGGAAGAGTTTAGGCTGGTGTTATGGGGCGTTACACGGGGGGGGGGGGTGGTTGGTGTCCGAAATCATCCAAAAAGCGCACCTTTTGAACGGCCCACAGGCTTAATGTGATCGTTGTGACACTACATTCATGCCATATTTGTAGAGAGAGAATGATAGGAATTAATAAAGCCTGATTTCACAGCTAAATGAAGGTTCAACAGGAATATCGACGATCTACTGACTGATATGTGTGATGCATTGATCTCCTAGATACCAGTCTTGACATCCATCAGGACATCTTCCATTCGTGTTATTGCACATCGTGTATCCTCTTTCACAGTGATGCTCAGAGCAGGACGACTCACAGTTGATCCCGTACCGACCAGCATCGCACGCTTCAACCAACGTAATTTAACGATAATTATGACCAGAATAGCAGTGGTGAAGCATTCAGACCGTGTCAAAAATTAGTTGTGACATCAATGGGAAGGATAGAAAATGTCGACATCTTTATTGTAGACGTATATATTCTCACGTGTCGTGCAGTGAGGTGGTTTAAACCCGTAGCATTTGCTACAGCCGACGATGTCGTCACACGAAGAAACACATCGGACGCAGTCTGAATTGATAACCAGTAAATGTAATGCGAGTTATATGTACATCATTATGGATCGTACATGTTTATATTGGAAGCGAAATCACTACTAGATGTCTAAGAATATATCAACCTAGCACAAATCGCAGTCCTTGTAGGCAGTGTGGAATAATCTGAAGTTGTCTTTATGGATAAGTACAATCCGTGCAGATATGCTTGTTCAGCCAATTACAAAAGTACTGCAATATCAGTTATTGTACCCACTTTACATTAAATGGCAGAAGCCGATGTTCAGAAGTGACTAACCTGTCTGGACACTTTCATGTCCCATCACAACCATCTCACAGATATTGATAATATTGGGATCCTTTCCACCTCCTGTTCGCTCCATTGAAACATAGCGACCGACGAGTCCTGAGGTACAAGACAGAGTTACGTTACCTCCATCAGGCACCGGACCCTCGTAGTATACACACAGGTCGTTATTGGTGAAGTTACTATTGTTTCCGACCCGGATGTTAAAATAGCCTGTCCTGTGTTCAGCTGAAACAACACAAACAATCACTATCCATAAAACCTATAATGTAATATGTTAACTGCAAACTATTGTAATACAAATTACATTCATTGCAAAGAATCTACAGTTATAGTGACACCAACAGAAGACACAATATAAAATGCATCGATTAATATATAAATGAATGCCAACATACAAACACACACACACACACACACATACATACATACATACATACATACATACATACATACATACATACATACATACATACATACATACATACATACATACATACATACATACATACATACATACATACATACATACATACATACATACATACATACATACATACATACATACATACATACATACATACATACATACATACATACATACATACATACATACATACATACATACATACATACATACATACACTCATACATACATACATGCATATATTTATGAACATATATATATATATATGTATATATAGATATATCTCGTTAGCATACTTACCTTGCTCCCTGTTGAATACTGTAATGTTGTCTATGCTATAATTCCCCTCAAGATCTACCCTCCACCATGCAATGTCTAACCCCTCGTCTGTGTGAGCGCAGCGAGTGCTTTCAGGCGGAGGCAGCAGACCATCAACGGCGTTGTTAGGATCCCAAAATTGCCCTTTCTGTGTGGCGGCCTTCTTATACGCAATGTTGCCTGTGAACGTTTGCTATCAATTGTTTGGAACTTTATATTATGTGCAACAACCCAATTATTTTTCTTATGTTAGAAGTAAATTTAATTTGTATACTATCTCACTGCTGCCATAATTACCTATCCTACATCCTGGTCCTCGCCAGTCGAACAGTGCCTCGTTACCAGCAGGTCTTGGTTGCCCCTGTCTACATCCACCAGGACACGCACCGGTTGTTTCATCACAGACAGTATCGTTGGCACAATTACATGGAAAAGAACAGCTGGACTGACTTCCGAATATACAAGCTGCAACAAATAACAGCTATAGAGAGGTCATTATGGACGTACAGACGGTCTTTCCGCAAATACAGCAAGTGTAATAGAGAATAAATTCATTGAGATAGGCTTCCTTACACAGCGACATTAGTAGTATAGAGACTGGGGGTACGAGCACAGCTTCCAAAATGACTCACATGAGCCAGCGAACCGCTCGCACCTCCCCCCTATACTATACCATATGAGCCCAGCCCTTCCAGCCTCTATGGTATAGGCCCACTAAAGAGGGCGACAGCAATGTCAACAATCTACAGCAGGACCCTGAGGAATAAGCTCTTCTAAACGACTCACGCGCTCCAAAAGGTCCTCATACTTCGATTCCAATTCCCTCACCTTCTCTTCTACACCAGGACCCTGAAGAATAAGCTCTTCTGAAAGACTCACGCGCTCCAAAAGGTCCTCATACTTTGATTCCAAATCCCTCACCTCAATCTCAAGGTCTACCTTCTCCTCCAATATATGTTCCACATCTGCTTGCAGCTCGGCCACCCCCATATGTTCATCGGTGCTCATTCTATACCTTAGCCCTCATATGTTCAACATATCGACGCATGCCCATAGGCCAGAGTGTCTACACCACCTGGATCTATCCGCCGCTTTGAGTCAAAGGGGGAGAGAGACACCCTGTTAACGTGGAGCCCATATATTTTATGGCAGTCAGTCCTGAGCATGTTCATTCCGTGGCGAAACTGTTTTTGGGCGAACAGTGACTCCACGTACTGAGCGTGTCGTAGATGCTTCTTCACCACCACCTTCTTCACACCTTTTGCTTTTTTGATCTCATCCCGGCTCGACATCAAGATCGAGTACATCTTAGGGCGCAGACCAACATACTCCTTGATGGGCACGCCGGCACACTCATCCTTCATCTTCCCCAGAACCTTCTTGTTCACACTGCTGTAGAGACTTCGGGAGGGATGAAAGTTGCTGGTGTCAAAGAGATGGGCATCTTCCTTCATGTTAGCATACACGTCAGGCGTGCGTATCTCCATTAGCAGCGAATCCGTATCTGTGTACAACAAGCCAAGGTTCTTGCCGTATCTGGGCTTCATGGTATTATAATAGAAGTCGTACATCAGGTGTTTGGAGAGGTCGAGTATACACATGCCCACATACACCGGGCGGTTCAGTACCAGGTGAGTCTTGTGCATGTGCAGAGCAGCCAGGTCATTATCAAACACCTGATGACGCGCGTAGGCGGGACTTGCAATAAGCCTACGCATTCTTTCTTCTTCCTTTGAGCGAACAATCTTGACATCGACCCGCCTCCGGAGGTTCTCCATAGTCTTACCGAACACAGAGTTATTCATCAGCTTATAGAGGTCCTTCTCAAAGTCGCTGGTGGCCACCTTACGCGGTCCGTATTCATCCGAATGTAAGGCTCCATCCAGGGGCTCTGGTTAAAGACCAATGCTCGATGGATCTTGGCAAGTCGCATCCCCAAAGACAGATACAGCTTGAGGTTCCTGTAGTGCACCACATACTTCTCCTTATTCCGCAGGTTTGGCACCAGCTTTTCAACCTCGCCCAGGGTGCCACCCAACTCGCCCAGGAGGTTCTTCTGATAGATAGACAACCAGTCGTTCTCTACAAGAAGCCGCTCCAGAGCCAGCGGGTAGTCCTTGTGCTCGTCATGAAGTGCAGTAGGATACTCCAAGTCAACCTCAAGTATGTATCCAGTCTCAGCATTATCTGGGTGGTCCTGTATCTGTAGATCCTCCGGCCGAGCCACCCACTCAATACCCGCAGTTAGCAAAGGCTGACTAATAGCCCACCCATACAAATTGTTAGCATCAAGGTATTGGATGTAGCTCGTTGGTTTATCCTGGTCAAAGTCATCCACGGGCGGGTTATTGGCCTTAACGTGGCGCCGCGACACCATGCTTATACCGCTGCGTAGACCTTTCTCAATGAACAGGTGCTTGTCATAGTCGGTGAGTAGCTCGAGTTCCACGCCTGTGCTCTTAAGCAAAGCATCCCATGACAAACCGGGGCTGGTATAGTAGTGGGCCGGATCCAACCCTTACTGCTTAAGACAGGTCTTGCGGAACACCTCAAACACATCTGCCAGGAGCAGTACATCTGTCCGCAGGTACAGGTCATGGTAGTCACCCATGTTCTTACACCCGAACATGATCCAGACCTTTTGTGCATGGGCATAGTCTACAGTAGATTTACCCTCCTCAGAGAGCTTGCTGTAGAACTCCTGGATTGGCGGCAGAGGGGAATGAAACTTATACCAGCTGTCCATGAACTCATAGGGGAAGACTCCCTTACGCAACAGCAACCACTGCTTCATCTGGTCTGGCTCATATTCCGTGGTCACAGCAAAGGCATCTGGGTTGTTATCAGACACCAGCTTATCAAGCGAGGCCAGGAGAAACTTTGCACTGTCAATGAAGCGCAACTGTCCAAGTGACAGGGAGATATATTTCTCCATGTTGTTTGGGATACAGTTTATGTTCCCCTCCTGCTTATACCCTGCATCAAGAGATGGGAGTCGTAGCCCCGCAGGTTATGGAACACCACAGGCTTGGGACTCAGCCGAAGTTTCAGGTTACACACGTTATGGGCTGGCCCTCTGTACAAGCCTGTTATATGGCAGTGATCGCAAACAGAGTCACAGCCCAGTTTTTTCTTGCACACATGACAGTGAGTTGCAGCCTTATGTTCCCTTCTATCCTCCCGAGTCATCCGCATAGGGACAGGCTTGGACAGAGCTGCTTTGATCTTTTGAGAACCGCCTGCTGCTAATTACGCAACACAGGCTCAAAATACTCAGTGCTGTCATCATCTGCGTGCTTGGAGAGTCTTACCTTAAGGGCAAACTGACACTTGATTCCACCTAGCTCTTCCAGCTCACCAGTCAAAACTTTATGCATCTTCCGACGCATGCCCTTAAAGAACATCATAAGGTCCGAGCTAGGGGGGTGAGACTCAGGAACGTTCATCACCCATCCACGCAAACAGTTTTTAACAGCCCACTTAGTCTTCTTGAAGGCAAGACGCGCTGTGGGGACTGGGGACTGGGTTGCGGGGATGCGTGGAGCAGGGACTGGTCTGCGCGGGGCAGCAGTGGGAACAGGGGTGCGTGCCACCCCAGCCTTTAATCTAGCCAACATCTCCTTGTATGTACGGTCATATTCATTACGCACTTGGAGTGCTTTGAGTGCAACCTTAGAGAGTGGATAAGGAGGCTTAAAACCGTGAATTGAAACATAATCGTTTTGGGCTTCACGTGCTTGCTGATTATGAGTCATGTTTACTATACAGTTCCTTTAGTCTAAAAGGGAATTTGTTGATACACAAAAGACAACAACAATACAGCGAGCGGACTTTGACCTATGCAGTAAACACCCGTCTCTGACAAGGTGCCACGCTTCGTCGCACATAGGCCTAGCCGCCAAACCATGTTGTTGACAGCGCCACAAGATTTCTATTTTTATACAGTGGGGAATCCCCGTTCAGTGGCGCCGACTGGCGTGTCAGTGTCCCCAGCTATAGGCCGTTGTGAAGCAATTTTTTTCTTTTGACGAAGACGACTGTGGTTGACTTTATCGAACCCACAATCCATACACAATCCTACCTTATTATTTTTTATAGCCTTCTGACAACCCGTACAAAGACGATTAATAACACCATGTTTTATCTTATATCTGTGTAAATTACAAAACTCTTGCTCTTGCGTACAGGGCCTGTTACAGGGGTCTTTCTTCCCGAGTAATATCCATGGGCACTTATTGTCAAATCCTACCATTGTAATATATATAGATATCTATTAGTCTAATTGGTAATACCGTCTGGCGGCAACTGGGTATCGGACGGCACCACAAGCAACTCCTCCTTTACAAAGCCACGGAGAGGTCCATCCAGCAAATAGTATAGTACAGGCTCACCAGATTTAGTGACAGAGCTTCCAATCCGGTAAACATTGAGTGACCACACAGGGTCAGTGGCCCGCCGCCGGTGGTCTTGCTCTGCCTCACCAGGCTGGTAGAGGTAGTGAACGCCAACATCAGAGGGAAGCTGTTGCTCTTTGACCCCCAGAGAGCGCCCTGGTACGACTGCAGAGGGCTTTTGTGCAACTCGTTTTGCCTTTATAGCATCTTTAGGTTTTTTCCCAGTCAAGTATGTCACCTCATTATTTATCGCAGAGACTACAGCCTGTAGTCGAGAAACCCACTCAGTCGATCGTTTTCCAGTATCCCTTAACTCTACGGCATACTGGTGACCAAAGAGTCGCTCAGCAAGGGTTTGGTTAAAGCATTCCACTATACCCTGATCTCGATGGATATTCACACGGCCACGTCTGACTGATACTCCATGTTTTACTAACAGCTGATTCGCTGCACCCATAAACTCCCGTCCGGGGTCCACCTTAAGTAGTTTAGGCCACCCCAGCGGTCCTCCCTTGTATATCCTCTCGAGTGCACCTGCGACCTCCTTAGCCTCTTTTGTAGTCAATGGCTCAGCCGCTTTGTAGCGCGAGGCCACATCAACCAATGTTAGGGCATACTTGTAAGTGCAGCGCTTCACAACATCATGAGGAAGGAGTTTTGGCACTGGCAGGTAGATTTGCCATATAGCTTGCTTTGTTAGCCACCCCCTGGCAACTTCCTCAGAAACCCTCGCTTCTGTTGCAAGCTTCTTGATAACTGTTATGCCTTTCCAGTAGCCCTTAGGACTATAGTAGATCTTTTGCATGCGACGATCCATATACAGTAAACGCTCGAGTCTCCAATTGACCTACTTAGCAAGCCTGTATGCAACCAGCCCAGACACAGCCATACCCAGTATAATGAACGCCACCTCACGCCCCCTCTGTTCATCTGAGGCTCGTAGAAGTCTGAAATCGGCGGCTCAGAGCCCAACGGGTCGACGGTTTTATTCGTAATCAGGGAGTACTCACGCATAGCCTCGTCCGCATCCCTAAAAGTATGCTCGGCATGTCCCTGGCGGCGCAGTTGCTCATTGATGAAGTCTAAACGCTCAGTTCTCCTCTTGGCCCATGCTGCCTGAGCAGATTGAAGCTGCTCGATTGCCATATCATGACGTTTATGTTCCGAGTCCACTTGGCTGCCTCATAATTTAGAGAATAAAATGTTGCTCCCAAAGAATGCAAGGGCGTTAACAAGAGCACCCCCAACAAGTAGCGCGAGTGTGGCCATTACTTCAGTATATCAACTGGTAAGATTCCTTGTTCAATTAGCATATCCTTTGTGGCCATAGCTAGTGATACATCGGCAACAGCCATAGCCAGGTCCCGTGGGGTGAAATCAAGACGTGGCACCCCACCACCCAGAGCCATCTTAGCAAACTTGGCATAACCTATTGAAATACCGGAAACTACACCGTGGTACAGAGCGTTGATGAGCATTTTTTCATCAGTAATTGGTGTTGTCACCTTATTCCATATAAAACGGATCCTTTAAATGAGCGTCCGGAGGCTTTTGTACCACAACCTGTTTAGGGTGTGAGGCTACCATCTGGTGCCTGTAGCAATACAATGCTAGTCCAAACACGCCAACACCCCCGACAACCAAAGGTGCAGCCCATGTTGGCCATGCCCACCTTTCCGGAGGTTTGCTCGTTGATATTGGCTCGACAGCATCGTCTCTACCATCTGTAAGCGCTGCCTTAGCCTCTCGGAGCTCTCTCAGAAGCTTATTTTGATTGGCTTTTCGAGCTGCAGCACCCTTTCGTCCTGCCGCAACCCTTTTAGCATTTTTTGTCACTGATGTTATCTCCACCGGTGTTGTCTCCCCTTGATTAGTGTTTGTTTCTTCCATGTTTACTTACTAAATTCATTTGTCCAAGTGACAGCTCTTAGTAAGAGCCTGTTATAGCGTAGCTAAGCACATGCTATAGCGGAGTTAAGCACATGCTTTAGCGGAGTTAAACACATACTATAGCGTGGAAGTGGTGTCTTCCTCTCCACCGGCCCCTGTTGTTTCGGTGCTTGTTTTTTCCAAATTGACAGTGCTTAACTGTTGTTAAAGCCGCAGTTTAGGGAGCTAAAAACATACCATAGCGATGATATAGCTCACAAGTGGCAGTGCTTAGTGCGTGTCCAACAAACGGGTCCATCTCAAGATCTGTAATTAGCCTTAGCTGGTGTTCTGGTGGGATTGGTAGAAACATACAAGCAATACCTGAGTATAGCTGTAGCAATGATTGAGCTAGAGTGCTCGTCATGCTAGCGCCTAGCCGAGCCTCGTATCTCACATACAGCCTTATGATCTCTTCATCAGACATTGATTCAACCTGGTCAATTGTAATGCGCTCCAAACCAAGGTACTGACGGGCCTGACCGCCGGCTATGAAGGAAGCAATCCTATCTCTCTTAGAAGACATATCTACACCAGGGGTGCAACGAGGTTCCGCTCCCCCAGACTTTGTCTCCACTAAGCTAGTCGAGTCCTGTTCAAGGAGTTTATCAATAATGATATCAGGATCCATGAATATACGTATACGCCTTCGAGCTTCAAAATACTGCACCGCTACCCAGATGAAGAAACCTAAATTGATTACTGAGGCAGCGGCTGCTATCAAGACCAATATCACTTCAATCAACGGCATATGCAGTAGGCTGATCAGTCTTCAGCAGCAGTTTTGCGTGCTTGGTCTTTGCTAGTAGTTGGCGTACTGTGGCACGTTCCTCCTTTGTTAGAATTACATCATTTTTACGTAAGGCGTCTTCAAACGAGTCACGGTCCTTGGTGTGAAAGAGCACCATCCAGCGAGTCTACTCACGAAAGTCCTTTAGCACAGAGTTGTACTTTTGGGTGAGGACCCAGACACTGTGCTGCGCATGGCGGCCGCTAAAGGCCAGTTCAGATAACATGTCTTTCTTCTTGGTTGGGGCCTTTGTTGCCGAACAGTCATCAATAATGTAGAGGGTAGGCTCCCCCTTAAAGCAATGGTAGAAAGCTCTCAGGTGGTCATGGAGCCGCTCCCCTGGATCAACCACGTACACCTCTGAATCATCCCACACCCATAACCGCGTCTGATAGGCCTCGTTGAAACGAATGGTAGGGCAGAGGATTACAATATGCTCGAAGGCACCAAAGAAGGGCCCTTCAAGTAGGTCGAGGATGAACGCGGTTTTTCAACATCCTGTCTGCCCACAAACAATTGCCGAACAGGGACAATCTGGAAATGTAAACATAGTAGACTGCGCTGACGAACCTGCCATCTTTAAAGTTGTGCATCCATTACAATATACATATAAACGTTCAATGCACCCGCCGCCTCTGCCTTTTTTATGATCTGTATGGTGATGCCCTCAGACGCATTATCCACAGCCCTGCCACTACCGTGCAGCTGGTCGTCATCACTCGTCCTTAAGTCGAGCCACAGAGTATACTTGGTGGTTAGGTACTCTCCTAGGGACACGTCCGACAATGCCAAGTCTTTTGCAACTATTGTTACACTGGGGTCTCATTTACTCGTTGCTGCAAAGGCCTTCTTCACCTCGTCCCACTGCTGGTAGCCACGCATGCCCTGGGCATAGAGCTGATTGGGGATGCCCTCAATGGTCACCTCGACCTTCGTAATCTTCCTGGCGTATGAGACATTGGCTGAGTCTTCAAAGAGCAGTAGGATGCCCTTCATGCTGCGAGCAGGCACGTTCAGGTTGATGTTCCACAGTGTATCTTTTTTATTATATACAAGCTTCCTGTGACGAAGCACACGGTCATACAGAATCGAGAGCCGACCTGTGTACTGGGTGCGTTTCATATAGGCCAACTCTGGTTGGGTAACCATGTCATACTCCAGCGAGATGCCATCAATTTTGTAGCTGGAATCGCTTGTTGCGTGAATTACGCGGTTGTAGTCGTTGAACGTGAGCTCGTATTCCAATCTGTCATTAAGCGCGCTCTGGTAGAATGGCATGTGACTCTCGAGGAGTTCAAAATCAAGCGGAACGTAGAACCTGTTACCATACACATCGGCTACGGCCTTGTCCTCTTCCTCGGTATCAACCTTGTCTCCTGTCCCTACTCGTATCTTAGTTGTGTTTCTGTCATCTGATGTGTCAATGCCCTGATACTGGAGGCCCTGTCTCTCCTGTGCAGTCCGCCACAAGTCGTGGTAACAGTGGTACACATCGCTGTCATCAATAGACATGACCTCATTGCCAGAAATCTTGATTGTCAATTTCTTAACCACAGCGCGACCCAGATTTTGCACAACGGTGCGGTTAGCATCAGCCGAGGTCAGCGTGATTGTAAAGGCCAGCCGTGCTGTGCCTGGGACAATGACATCGTCTGTGCCTAGATGGGGGAAGTGAACCAGTAGTTGTTGGTTCTGGTCAATAGTGCTTGGATTGTTTGTAACGACTACAGACTGTCGCACGCCCTTTACCCCGAGCGGTTCACATATCCGGCGGTGTGGATTTAGTTTGCGTCCGTAAGTACTCATCATGTTGAATGCTTAATTACACTTATATCTTTAACACACATACATGGAGTTTGATAACCCAAATTTGACGATGCAGATGAGGAGGGGGCTATGGGAGGGGAGAGGAATGAGGATTTGCCTGTCCCTAAAATACAGGATGTGATTAACCTCATTGACGAAGCTTTAGATACGTCGAGTACGACTAGTCCACCATGGGCTATTGCTGAAATGCCTGCAGGGTTAACAGAAGATCAGGCGGGATCTAAAGAAGAAACAGAAGACTTAGTTTAAATCGTCTAGAGGAGGTGACCTTTGGGTTAAGTGGGGGCGAGACTGGAAGCTTCTGACATGGAAGAGCAATCCCAACAAATTCCTCTCTCCTAGGAGTATCCTAGATTACGGTGGTACACAGCTTGCTCGGGCTCTTGGAGTGACCCCTGAACTATCCACAATGGCAGCAAAAGCCCTACAAGGCGTTGACCAAGCTGCTGCTAAAGCCGAAGCTGCACTTCCGAAGTTAGAAATGAGCAGCCCCGAAGCCATGACAGAGCAAGGTGGTGTGGAAGAAACAAGCTTCATAAATGGCGTTCATAACGCCATAGAAGACCTAGGTACACAGACAACGAACTACCACTCAGAGAGCTTATGGGGCTTGATAAGGCTATGCAGACCCAGAGGGGTGAGCTGGTCAACAACCTAGCTAAGATAACTGAGATAGAAAGGGATATAAAATATCGGGAAGCTAAGATGGCAAGCCTGGAGGAGGAAGGGAGGGGTGATAGTCGAGCATGGAAATTCCAAGCAAATGAGCTTGCAGAGCTGCAGGACCTGCGGCGTGTCCGTGTTGAGGCTGCCTCTGTAAACCGTGAACCCAAATTAACCGCATCAGGGAAACAATCAACAGACTTCTTAACGAGGACACAACGCTAGGTGAGCGTGTACGCACTCTGTTTCGAGAGCAGGGTATAACAATCGCCTCCATACTCACTGCGATTGGATTGGCAATCTCGACCCTTGTAGATGCTTTGACGGGCGGAGGGAGCGCTAGTCCAACCCCGGCACCAACGCCGACGCCAGCTGATAAGCTCGGTGTAAAGGAATGGATTAAAAAACAGCTGAACTCCTTGGCAAACGTCCTGATGGGCCTAGCCGGTAGCTCCATCGTATCATGGCTGCTTACGTCAGCTGCAAAGGTGGCTGGTTGGATGGCAGAACATGTATGGGCCGCAGCTGTGGCGGTGGGGGGAGTTATCCTCCTGACACTCCGTGACTTACTACGTAGCAAACCAAAGCACAGATAAGCCTGTAGCGATTCCGCCTATAATCAGAGCGGTTTTCTCATCCTCGTGCGCCCCACGCAGACCGGTCTCGGCCATAGGGGCCGGCCCTGGAGAGGGGAGTTCCATATCTGTATCTGTATCTGGCGGAGGGTCAAAGATTCCTCAATCCGGACCCACCGGAACCGAGTTGACATCAGCATTGCTGCCTATCTGCTGCTCCTCAGTTGCAATGGTAATCAGATTGTTGAACCCAGCAACGTCTCCAATGGCAAGGCTCATATCAGACGGAGCCATGTACAGGCCCGTTCCAAACACATAATCAACCTTTGAAGAGGCATTCTGGATGACGTTCTGATACCGTCGGATAGATTACGGAATATCCACTGGGGAGTTGATGGCATCCTCAACGTTGGCCTGAAATTGCTTTTGGGCATCGAAGGACGTTCCAACACCTAGTATCTTTGAGCGGGTCTGCGCCTGAGCCTCAAGAATGGCCCAGACATAGGTCCGAATGCTGTCGTTAATTCGCTCAACGCCGGTCTGTGTAAAGCCCTCAGACGTGTCTAGTATGAATGTACTCCAGGCCTCGTCTGCTTCAGGTCCCTTTGCTAGATGTAGAACAGCACCCATTTTCTCCTGAAAGGATTGTAGGTTGCTCGCGTGAGCAAAACCTGGCTTTGTATCATTTTCCGCCTCAAAGGCCATCCGTGTAGGGTCATAACGAACGTTTCGACCAGCAACCTTGACGACACTCCCGTAACCATACGCATCATGTGCATATAAGATACCAAGACCACTATTAGATACGGTTGCCTTCTGGCGCCAGTCTGTGTTTGGTTGAACACCAATGTTAGTGCAGAGTCTCGCATATGCCCTCTTGTCATATGTATTGTTATAGGGGTCATAGGCATGATCCTGAGGTAGAGGCGCTTGCAGTTCTGCTAATAGGCGACGCACTGTGTAATAAAGGTGAAAGGTATAGAGAGCTTTCACGAGTGGAATCCCAGCCTCGAGGTGGTCGTGGGATGACACACCGCAGTCGGATGTTGCACACCACACTGCAAAGTTTACCTGGTTCTGCCAAAACTGCATTGGATTTGTCAACCAGTCTTTTACTACTTTGTCCGCTGTTACCGGTGGCACCTTATAGTTACTGAATAGATCAGGAAACTTTGCTGTGAATGTACCACCATTGTGAACAACTTGAATTGTTTGTCGGGTTAGTTTATCTCCCACACCATATGAGGCTGGATACACCCCGCCCGCTTTATATGTAGCTTTTCTATTTAAACTAAAGGCTTGTTTATTCATAGTGCTATGTATCACACTCTGTCAAATGTTCAAAGCGGCGACGCTGTGTCCCTGCAAAATCCTATTGACAACACTGCGGGCGGTCTATGTGTTGGCCCAAGGTCAATCACGTATACTGTGGGCTGGTACAATCTCGAATCAAACGAGACCATTCAATGGCGGTCAAGAACTTCAGAAGAGGGAGGATCTGTCCAATTAAAACCTGGTCTCTGGAGTTTCAGCCTTCTTCAGCAGCAGATTACATCAATAGGTCTTGGTTTAGATGTTGATGCTGCAAATGGGGTTATTACCCTCACAATTCCTGATAATGGGGCTGTGCGCATATCAGACGGTTTGTTAAAAATGTTGGGTCTTGATGACGGTCAGGGTAGGCAATTAATTCTTTCAGGTACTTATATAGGTGACCGGCCCATCAACTTTAGCATCTTTAACACAATTTATGTTCACCTCAATCAAGTCAGCACCACGCACAACATGCTAGATGGTGCGCCCACTACGCTTCTTGAAGTTGTTGGCTTAGAGGGTGGCTCTTTCGGTGATATTATAATCACGAACATCGCTAATCCTGTCTGTAAGCGTGTCACTAGCAGAACAGTGCATGAGTTAAAGGTTCAGTTATGCGATAATAAAGGAAGGCTATTGGATAACCACGACTTACCTGTTAGCGTTGTTCTTGAATTTACAAGATAAACGAGTATTTATGGACCTAGGCAAAAACCGGCAAGCACTGTTCAGGGTGCTGACCTCTCGGAATATGCCACAAAGACCTATGTATCTATTGGTGACTCAAAAATAATGGATAAAAGTGGCGGTACTATGACTGGAGACCTTGAAATGGGAGATAATAAAATCGTTTAGTTGGGAGACCCGATTTCACCGAAGGATGCTGTTCATAAAAAGTATATTGATGCTGAATATAGACAGCAGAACAGGTACCTGAGACGATACGTAGATGAAAAGACGAAACCACTCATTACTATATGGGCAGAAGCAAGTGGCCCCCTTCGCAGAGGATATGTGGTCGTTTGGCCATGGGGCAAGGGGTCGAAATTCACAAGACTCAAGCTGTGGATATACCATGTTATCCAATGGCAAGATCATTCGTATGGGGTTGTCTTCGGGTGTTGGTGCTGATACTGGTCCTATAGCAGTCGATCCTGTTATTAATGGAACGAATCAAGTGGTAGGAATAAGTAAGCCTGCTAACCAACGGGCTGTTGTAATAACTTTAGACCAGCCTTTACAGCTAGAACAAAACAGAGGGGCGACTTGGTCTGTAGCTTCACTCCTAATTGAACTTGATATATAGACTTATGTATACAAAGACAGTATGAAACAACAACCAACGACTGCACCGTTAAATTCGGAGCCTCCTCCATGTGGTCTGGGGCACTCCTATCGGCTGAATGAGATCAGTCTTAAGAAGCACTACCTTGAGAACGAAATTGAAAAATATGGTGCTGTGTACAAAAATATAGGTGTGCAGTAAACTCAGTGGACGCTGCAGACACTGCTTTAGTTGCTGTGGGTATGTGTCTTGGCGCAAGTGGTGCAGGTGTAATGTCTACAGTAGTTGCCATTCCTATTGCCACAGTGTTGGGTGCTACTGGAGCCGCTTGTGGGCTACTTGTAATTGCTGGAAAATTCATCAGAAAGCGGCTGACCATTAAGTTGAAAAAGCATGACCAGATCCGCATTCTCGCTCAGAGCAAATTGAATACCATTGCTGACATTGTATCGGCGGCGCTTGAAGATGGGTATATCTCAGATGATGAGTTTAAGCTCGTTTCGGTCGAGATCATGAAATATAGTCAAATGAAAAGTGACATTAAAGCAAAATGTTTGAAAGCGGCAGAATCGCCCCCTAGACCTGCTAAGGTATGACCCGGACAGTCCATTTGAAGTGTGGGGGTTGCAAGATATAATGGAGGCGGCGATAAAATCTTTCTGCAACGATCATACTGGAGTCAAACAAAATACGGACCAGTGGGAGACTATGAGGAAGGGCTGCGTTGGAGGAAGTGGCTACTCCTCTATCATAGGGCAAAACTACTTCAGCAGCTATAGCAAGAAGCTGACAGAAAAAACTAGCAACAGGGATGTTCGCTTTAGCGCACTCTGCCTCTGGGGTACGACTTTTGAGGAGGTTGCAATTGCGGTATTGGAGAAGGTGTACGACACCAAGGTCTACGGAAATAATATCTACATTGATGGCGGCGCGACGGCCTACTCTCCGGATGGCTTTTGTGTGCTCCCAATCCGGCAGGCTGGAGTGGATGCTGTCTGTCTGGGGCATCCTGAGGAGGTTGTACTGCTCGAGATAAAGTGCCCCTACACTCGGAGTCCTGGGAGGGTGATTCCGAATATGTATAAGCCTCAGGTTCTGTTGGGGTTGCACCACAGTCCGGTGGCGACCATCGGGGTGTTTGTCGACTGCGTTTTCAGGTTGTGCTCCTTTGAGGACCTGGGGAGAGCTGAGACGTATAACCAGGTGTATCACAAGGATCAGAAGAAGTATAAGGAGACGGTGGCTTGGGGGTGGGCGTCCATTGAGGGGCTTGAAGAAAGCGACTATAGCGCGAACGGGAGGTTTAATAGTTGCCTGGGATTGGAACAGGAACATCACGGTCCTTGGTTGGGAAAACCGAGTGGGACCACGGAGAGGCTGACGGGGGCTTTCTACTGTTGGAAGCTCTTTATGATGAGATTGATAACCGCTCGTCCTGATCCCGACTTTATCGAGAAGAACGACGCTAAGGTTGTCCAGTTTATACAGGACCTCAACCGCGTGAAAAATGGAACTTACAGCGACGGTCGCAGATATTTATCACTCAATGATCTCTATGGTGACTAACTACTGGTGTGGGCCTATACCATAGGGGCTGGAAGGGCTGGGCTCATATGGTATAGTATAGGGGGGAGGTGCGAGCGGTTCGCTGGCTCATGTGAGTCACCCTGTATATGTGTGTTTTCTGGGTTGCTGTATTAGATTGCTGTGCTCGTACCCCCAGTCTCTATACTACTACATTACATACAACACCTTGTTGGAATGTTCATTTCAAAAACAGCTTGTTTAATGGTGAACAAAGGTTGCGATAGCCAAATCGGCGGAGGGGGGTGGTGGGGGTGGGAGGTAAAGTGGGACGTCTTGGGTGACGAGGTGGTGTCGTGCTGACAGTCGAGATATCAAAGTAACATGAAGCTTAGCGATGGTATGAATATACTGATGATTTCGAAATCACGTGCTGCCCAAGGTATCCGGCCTCTTATTCTTATTCCGTAACGACCACACTCGGTGTAAAATACACATTGCCTACCCACCCTTAAAAGCTTATTTTTAAAAGGTTACGCCCCTTAAAGACTGGCACTAGTTTGTGAAGTACAGCTGATAGGAAGCCCATCAACCACTACTCATCGCCCTGAACATCTCACACACCGCTAGGTGGCTCCCGACTGTCGCATTTACTCAATTACTTAATGACAAGTGTTCCCGAACAGCATCAATGGGGCAAACATTAGGTGATAGGGAGAGCCTCATAAGCACACAGATAGCCTGGGTACATATGCGACGGGGATGTGTGTTCTCGCCGATGTAATTCAGATGTAAATATCTTAACGTGAAGTGATATATCTTTAAGTCAATACACTCACCTTGTACCTGCTGTCTTTTCATTAAAATCCAACATATTCCTAAGAAAATTCTGAGAGCCGTTACTCCAACCATACTGTACTGGCTTACCTCGCAAGTATACCCAGCGTATATTGTCGTTAAACTTTCTTTTTTGGGACTGCCTATTCTACTTCAGCTGAGATTCACAAAACTACCCTAGCTGAGATTCACTTCACTGAGCCCGTGATGGATTTTGATACGCTTGAAAGGTGCGCCCCTGTGACCAGATTGTGTTGAGTCAACATGTCGGCTCACTCGAGTATTAATTTATATCAACCACTCCTCAGTAGATGTTCAGCTATGGTCGAAAAAAACAGAGCCTGCATGCGTCACATGAACTGAGGGCTTGAGATAAACATTAGACATTTAGGCTATTCATGCATTATATAGATTTAGTGTTTTGATATTTGGCTTTATCTTGATAATGCGAGAATATATGGGCTTCCCTCTTACATGATAATAAAAGTAGGATTCTATTCTCATTGGGAATATATTTGCGCAACCAAGGTCGCGTGAGGGAAACCTGCAGACCTGTGTCCTGGTCGATGTAGACAGGGTCAACCACGACCTGCTGGTAACGAGGCACTGTTCGACTGGCGAGGACCATGATTTAGGATAGGTAATTATGATATATTATCGAGATTTAATGAGTTATGCATTGTCAAATAGTTATAATGATATTTAATTTCGGGTTAAGAAGTAGCGCTTTCTTCAAAAAAGAATATAATAGTCTCAAATTTCCATCACGATATTAAATAGTTGCATTCCATACCCATTGAAATAGTATAACCTGCCATAAACCGTGGAACTCCTTGCGGTGCTTGCAACCCTGAGGATGGCGAAATCACTGGAAGGGAGCAGAGATCAACTTCAGGTCGAACAATGATGATGCAAACCATCATTAAATGTAAGCATTTTACTTTCGGTTGTATCTTAAAGTGAGAGAAATCCCGTGGCTACTGCTTTTTCGCAGCATAGCAAGAGTGGGGATGGCGGTACAAGATATTGTAATGGTTAAAGTGGCTACCTCCAGGTTAAAGTGACCACCTCCAAGTTAAAGTGGCCATCTCCAAGTTAGGATGCCTGGCCCCAGCTTAAAGTGGCCACCTCTTGGTTTATCCGGCCGCCTTTAAGTCGAACAATTGCTGGTTCACATGTGGCTGGACCTCAAATAGCTATTTAATTCAAATCATTTCATGTGGTCATGTCAGATCCTGATACATGCATATGAAAACCAACTGCGATTAATGATGCGTCACAACGCGATTCTTAACCTAACTTAAGTTTGTCAATCATAACAAACTTCAGTCAATACCACACGTGGTATTGTCAGAACCATAAACTTACAGGGAATGTAACGTTTCTATACAGCCGTAATGCACCCCGATAATCTCCCACATTAACAAGTCCATTGGTGCTGCCATGCTCTCTATGGACCAGGAGATCAGGCGGCTTCGCGTACAATGAATGAGCTTATCAGATTTCAATGCCACTCATACGACTGTTCCGGAAACATAACCCATTGTCATTCACATTTATCCATGCTGACAATCCACACAGCTTATTAGTATTCATAACGCAGAATGTAGTCGGGGTATTGAGCCGCACGTTAAGATAAGGTAAGTATGGGGTTTAACGGAACACCAACACTAATGTGTTATATGGTCCGCATGTTAAGCATATCAGCACTCTGACCAGTGAGCTGACTCTCATATTTTCCACACCTTTGCTGGTACTCTATCGGTGGGCCTGTCATGATTCACAGAAATATTCTGTAAATAAACTTTGCCATTACCCTTCATTAACCTACAGTGACATATCCGGCCCCGACTCATTATCATGGCAGGAAAGAGCCTTTACTGCAATGCGTACCCGGCGCCAATTTGATTAATTCAACATCTGTAATTTGACTGCAGCTGTTGCAGGTTGTCGAGGAAAAAGTTTTGATTGAGCCAAACGGCCAGTAGAAATTCTATCGACATAGGCTAAAGTTGATTCAGATGATACGATGTATGTTCATTTAGTCAGATTCGTTGACGTCAATATCAAAAGCATGTCGTCAAATCAGGTTACGTACCATAAACATACACAGCAGTGTTTATCTATGATGGTTTACCTACAGGCTTCAGTAAACCTTCGTTTCTAATGCAAATGATATCTAAGATGTCACCGGTTGATTTTACTGCAAGATGGTAGTTTATAATAAGAACAACAATGTTTGACAACGCCTTTGCTAACATTCAACCTATTTGCATATACGACAGAATACTCATACCATATTAATGGTGATTATGGGAATAAAGTACATCAGTGTTAATGTAAACAAAACAAGGGACTTCAGTTACATCATTGTTTCGTGCCCCGAGTGCAGTACCTTGCTCGCATCCATACGGAGTCGCGTTATTACATCTGCTCAAACTCTGACCCATCCGGTGCTCACCTCTCGTCCACACGGAGTAGTGTTGTTACATCTGCTTAAACTTTGACTCGTCCGGTGCTCGCCTCTCGTCCACACGGAGAAGTGTTGATACATTTGCTCAAACTCTGACTCATTTGGTGCTCATCTTTCGTACAGTAGTGCTGTTACATCTGCTCGTACTCGTCCGGTGCTCGAATCTCGTCCATACGGAGCTCATCATACGGAGCTTCTAGTTCTGTGGAAATTGGTCCCTGAATGTACCAGAATGGAAGAAGCGTGTGACATTAACGGACAAACCATAGCGCCTTATCACGCATGCTATACATCACAACTCACCACTAATCCTTCATAGTGACCAGTCGGGTTATAACTGGTGGTATTTGTTTCGTGAGAGTCCTCAGGTGTTTTGGGTAGTAATTTGTTTTGTTCTTTGCGAATTTTACCCCATATACAAGTCGATATGATGCCAAGATTAACCAGAGCAGAAATACCAAAGAGAACTGCAAATGAAATAGACTGACGCTGACACGCGCTGCTGTCACAAGAGCAATCTGTAAAAAGACCAACACACGGATTGCATGATATTCAAATTGGCCTTGCGAGGTTGCCTAACAACAACGCATCAAAAGTTTTACTTCACAAAGCTTCTAAAGAACTATCACAATTTGACAAACATCTAGCGTATGGAGATGACCTCCTGCTGGAAGACTGGATTCAGTTGTTAATGCAGCCGTTGTGGTCAATAAACTTGTACCTAGAACAATTAATTCAATCAATCGCATGTTTACTTACCATGGCACACTGTGATGACACATAAAAATGATCTATAATTGCAGAATACCCTGATTCAAAACTTGGGTAGCAAAGCTAAATATATATATATATATATATTTTTATAGAGATATATATATATATATATATATAGATATATAGATATATAATATATATATAGAGCGGAGGATATATATATATAGATATTATATATATATATATATATATAGATATATATATAGATAGATGTATAGATAATATAGATCGAGAGAGACGGGGAGATAGATATAGAGCTATAGATAGATCTAGCGGGAATATGCATATCTATGTTTATCTGTATATATACGGTTATCTATAGGGATAGAGGAGAATATATATATATATATATATATATATATATATATCTTTATACATATATATAATATGGATATATACATATCTATATTATATACATATATAGAGAATCTATATATATAGATTCTTTATATATATATAATATGTAGGCATATATATATATATATATATATATATCAGAATATTAAACCAATAAATATAAGATACATATATATATGTATATATACATAGCTGATATATATATATATATATATATATATATATGCGGGATATATATATAATATATATATATATACATATATATATATATATATATATATAAGCTTTATATATTAAAGACATATATATATATTATACACATATATATATATAGATATATATATAATAATATATATAGGGTAGATATACATATATATATGTATATATATATATATATATATATACATATATATTATATATATATATATATATATATATATATATATATATATTATCAATATAAACCACATAAATAATATACATACATATATGGATATAGACACAAATAGATATATAGGTATATAATATATAATATATATATGTTATACATCTATATATATATAGATATATATATATATGGATAGATATAGAGAGAAATATATGAATAGATATATATATATATATAATATATATATATATATATATGATATATATATAAATTTATCTACAGCTATATATTTATAGCAAGATATATATAGATAGATATATTTGAATATATGTATATATATCTATATATATCTCTATATATATATATATATTAGATATATATAGAAATATATTTAGGATGTATATATAGGGTATAGAGGAGAGGGTTCATATATATCAATATATTAATAACTATACATATACATTTGATATATCTTTATAAGTAAAGAGACATATTTATGAACATATTCATACATAAATATATATACAGTTATGTATATATATAAATTATATATATAAATACATATATATATATATATATGTACATATACAGATAGATATATATTATATATACATATATATTATATATATATATTTATCTTAATATATTTATGAATATAATCAATATACATGAATATACATATTTATTTATTTATATATATATATATTTATACATATGTATATGATTATATATATATATGTCTATAAATATATCTATATATATATTTATCTATATATATATATATATATATAGATATATATATATATATATATATACATATATCAATATAAACCCATAAATGGTACATGCATATATGAATATGTATATGTATACATATATTTACATAGCTATATATATATATATATGTGGACAGATATATATATATATATATATGTATATATATATATATATATATATATATATATATATATATAGATATATATATATATATATATATATATATATATATATATATATATATATATATATATATATGCATATATATATCGTGCGTTGTGCTACGTGTCATAAATGAATGTGTAATTTTAATACCGTACCCGCAAAAGAAATAGTCTGAGACTTTGAGTCAGTGGCGATGTTTTCATTGTTGACAACGCGGACCTTGACTTCCCATTGACCAGCGATACTGACGCTGGTGGACGTGGTGGGATCCATGACTTCATGCCTCATCCACTCGTCAGTTCTTATGCGTCTGTAGAGAACGTGGATGGACGAGATATTGTCACATCCAGATGGCGCTGACTGTTGGACAAAGACATAGTTGCTACAGTTCCTGCCTTCAACAATAATTTCTGATTGTGATATGAATGTTTGTCTGTTAACCGGTTGCCTCCTGTCTGGCTTCAAATATATAAAGGCGAGATGTGAAAGCCATACCTGATTGACCTCATTGAACCCGCCTTTGGGGTACTATTACAGGGCTAAGACTTTCCAATCTTAATTAACCCGTCTTTGGACATGTTTCACTGACCTAATGCGTTTTCAATCAACTACGTCGAACCCGTTTTGAAAATAGACAGGGTTTATAAATCTTTTTAACCTAAATGCGGGATGACATGACGTCACTTAGCTCATGACATATGTGGTCTACGCGCTATTGGTTGTTTTCTTCATTGTTTGGGGACTCGCATACAACATTGATGGTCGTTGTGGGACTGAATAAGTTAAAGCCAATAGGAGTCCATTATTGCACAAGACTTGCATACAAGTTTACAAATGAAAGTGGAGAGGAGAGGCGTCGAGTGCCTGTGATCTCATGCGTTTTTATTTGCCTGCCACTTGACGACGCTGGTTGTTATGGCCAGTTGTGTGACTTTTTCAGGAGCTGCAAGCAAAGTGTTCTATTTAATAACATGACTTAGTCAGGGCTGAAATCAGAATGCTGTGTTCAGTTTCATGACAATCATAGCGTGTAGTGTCAGATTATTATGACATTAACTAATTATTGGCATGTGATCCACCAGTTATGAATCAACACCGCGTGGTGGATTGATGATATAATGCACACCATTGCAGGATGTCTTAATAATTGCCTGTAATTTTCACATATCATATTTTAATCTGGTGGAAACAATTCCATCACAAACACATGGGGCGTAGTAGTGCAATAGCATCGCCACGTATAAAGGCTGCATAGTGGAGTGATTGAATAACACATACCCTGACATGATGTCTTAACCATCACTTCCCGTGTCGACCATGGTGACACCTCGTATAGATCTCTCTGCTGTCTGTAAACACTTACTCTCAGTGTGTACACGATATTGTGGATCAACTACCCGATGATGGCGCTGGACTCCACCAGCTGCGTGAGATACGTTCGGTCCCAGGAGGAATTCGGGTTCTGTATTGTTTTTATACTGGACCAGGTAGCCATAGTACTTAGCCAGGTTCGCTATTACTTCATCATCTCCTCCCCACGTCACTCTGATTTGAGAGGAGCTGACAGCGGCTCCTGATATAGCTGTCTGATGGTTAAGACTGGATTCATCTGTGTGTGTATTACATAAGGAAAAAGGCATACTGTTATCATAAATGTGTTTTGCTTCTTATACAAGTCAAGCTCTGAAGGGGGCCGTTAAAGAATTACAAAACCACGGGGATTAGTTGTATGGAGTAGGGTGTGCAGGTGCACTTAGGCTAGAGTTACCGAACTTTATGGAGTGTTTAGGCTGGTGTTATTGGGCGTTACAAAAGGGGGGGTGGGGCGTTGGTATCCGATATCACCAAAAAAGCGCAATTTATGAACAGCCCACAGGCTTAATGTGATCGTTGTGACACGCATAACATATTTTTTCCATTGCATGATCCAGGTAAATATCAAGATTGGCCGGTGGAGGAACAACCAATTGTAGAGCTTAAAGTGGCCACCATAAGGTCGAGAAATCGCCGACTCAAATCTGGCTGCACCTAACACAAACATTTCAGATCACCTTTTTTATACAAAATGGTTATAATGTAGATGCCAGACAGCAAAAACATACCATGGCTATTATCGCTGGAATTTGACAGGATGTGTTCTTCCTGTACTTATCGACAGTGGGTAGCTGCTACCCATATTAGAAAGGTGGGCGGGGGTGTTCTACTGTTGCAATAGGATCACACGTGAGCTTGTGTCTTGAATAAAGACCACTTCTCTATGCGGAACATGTTGCCTAGTAACGAAAGGATACGGAGAGTACCTCTGAATGGCGTAGCAGTGTCTTAACAGTCCGGTGCTTTTATTAATGTAGTGAGTTGTATATATTAAGCTGGTAGGGGTTGGGTGCATTGACATTGTATGCGAATAGATTATAATTTACTTGACTGTACAGGAGAGGAAATGATGGAATACACGTGTTAAGACGTACCGCATCAATCACAGTATGTTAGCAAACTACGCCATTCAACACATATTAGCGATTAATGATGTGTTACAATGCCATAAGGAAACAATGGGCTGTTACTGCTTTGTCACAAAGCCATTCAACACCAGGTTTATGTTAGGGAAACAAACTGTTTTTAATTCTTAGTCACAAATCCATTCAACACCTGACTTATATAAACAGAACAATGGGCTGTGAATGCTTTGTCACAAAGCCATTCAACACCTAACTTATGTTAGTCAATCATAGCAAACATCACTCATTACCGGACGTGGCATTGTCAGAGCTTATCAAATTATTCTAGCTTATATCAACTGTGTGGATATTTTGTGAGCCAAGTCGACAAAAGTGAATGGTTTGAGCTAGTTACTTGAATGAAAGACATTGCCTTAATGGTGCGTGTATGTTAGTCATTGATCTTTAATGCTTACTCATCATGCATATATAAGAAGCTCCATAATAAACCACCGGCAAGTGATATGTAGAATGTGCAATTATTTGCTTTCCATATCAAGTAACTAGTTCATAGGGCATCCACCGTTAGGTCACTGACACCTTGCGTAGCCAGACCACGTTACATGACCGGGTTGTTGGTTGCTACAGTCTCTTCAACTTTGTGACGTGTAAATGCACCATAGTATTACAATACGTTGGTGTGTTATGCATTCTAATTTAATGCCACCCATAAGACTGTTCCCCAACTTAAACACAACCAATTGTCATTCACATTTATCCTTGCTGACAATCCTTACAACTTACTATAAGTATTCATACCGCAGAATGTAGTTGGGGTATTGTGTTGCACGTTAAGTTAAGGTAAGCCTAGGGTTTAACGGCACACTAACACTAAAGTGTTACATAGTCCGCATGTTAAGCATATCAGTGTGCTGACTTTCCTTTTTTCCACACTTTGGATGGTACTCTATTACACAGTAGCGTTGGAATTATGTTTAACCCTATACTAACCTTACCTAAATACTTACAGGCCTTTTACTCTGAAGCACCCTGTTGTCTTACAACAATGGAATGATTTAAAGTAAATGGATCTCGATGTGTCCATATCAACGACCAGCTAAACGGCAAGTCAGGAAATGTCACACTTTTCAATAATTGTTTTTATTATGCAACAGAACATTGGTTTTGAATTACTTTCGCACAAACTGATATAGCGGGGGTTCCATGTACTTACATTAATGGTAACAACCCCAACAGCTCAACATTTTGATCCAAGCCTGCAACATTCAGTCGGTGTTTGAGGCATCCCGTGCAACCCTATGGAAGAGGGGACAGTATAAGCGGGTGCGTCTAAACGGTGGGCTGTCAGGCGTAACAGATATATTCTGTAAATAAACCTTGCAATTACCCCTCTTTAGCCTACAGTGACATACCCTGCGCCGCCTCAGTATAGTGGCAGGAAAGAGCCTTCACTACTATTGGTTTCGGCGACAATTTGATTAATTCAACATCTCTAATTTGACTGCAGCTGTTGCAGGATGTCGAGGAAAAAGTTTTGATGGAGCCAAACAGCCAGTAGAAATTCTATCGACATAATCTAATGTTATATCGCTAAATTGATTTATTTCATATAATGAGAAACGCGATCTAAACTAACACAACCCGATGGTATGCGAATGATTAAAATGATAAGATGTATGTTCATTTAGTTGACGTTAATATCAAAAGCATGTTGTAAAATCAGGTTATGTGCCATTAACATACACAGCAGTGTTTATCTATGATGGTTTTACCTACAAGCTTCAGTAAACCTTCGTTTCTAATGAACATGATATCTAAGCTGTCACCAGCTGATTTTGCTGCAAGATAGTAGTTTATAATAAGAACAACAATGTTTGACAACGCTATTTGCTAACATTCAACTAATGTGCATATTAGACAGAATACTCATTCCACATTAATGGTGATTATGGGAATTAAATACAGCGGTGTTAATGTAAACAAAACAAGGGACGTCAGTTACATCATTGTTTTGTGCCTTGTACCTTGCTCTCATCCACACGGAGTTGTGTTGATACATCGGCTAATACTCTGACTCATCCGGTGCTCGAATTTCGTCCATACGGAGCTCATCATACGGACCTTCTGGTTCTATGGACATTGGTCCCTGAATATACCAGATTGGAAGGAGCATGTGACGTTAACTGACAAACCATAGTGCCGTATCACGCATGCTAGATATCACAACTCACCACTAATCCTTCACAGTGACATGTCGGGTTATAACTGGTGGTGTCTGCTTCGGGAGACTCCTCAGGTGTTTTGGGTGGCAATTTGTTTTTTTCTTTAATAATTTTATCCCAGATACAACTCGATATGATGCCAATGTTAATAAGAACAGAAAAACCAAAGAGAACTGCAAACGAAATAGTCAGACGCTGCCACGTGCTGATGTCACAAGAGCAATCTGCAAAAAGACCAGCACACAGGCTGCAAGATATTCAAATCGGCCTTGCGAGGATGCATAGCTTCTAAAGAACTATCAGGATTTAACAAACATATAGTGTATGGAGCAATGCCACAGCAGAGATGACCTCCTGCTGGAAGACTGGATTCAGCCGTGGTGGTCAATGATGATGTACCTGGAACAATTCATTCAATCAATCCCGTGTTTACCTACATTGGCACGCTGTGATGACGCATATCATAACAATGATCAATAATTGAGGTATATCCTCATTCATATGTGTATGTATATATATTTATATTTATAAATACATATATATGCATATATATAAACAAACATATATATATGTATATATATATACATATATATTTATATACACATAGATATATACACTTATATAGACACACATATATAGATATATATATATATAGATATATATATAGATATATATATATATATATATATATATCTATATATATATATATATATATATATATATATATATATATATATGTATATATATAGTTGTCATGGATGTTGTACCTAACCATCGCGCTCAGAAAGCTCTTGCGTTGTGCTACGTGTCATAAATGAATGTCTTATTTTAATACTTTACCGGCAACAGAAAGCGACTGAGATATGGAATCAGAGACGATGTTTTTATTGTTGACGACGCGGACCTTGACTTCCCATTGACCACCAGTTACGTCAGCGATACTGACGCTGACGGACGTGGTGGGGTCCATGACGTCATGAGTCATCCACTCGCCTGTGCCCACGCGTCTGTAGAAGACGTGGATGGATGAGATATTGTCACATCCAGATGGTGCTGACTGGTAGAGACACATCACAAACTCATCATTATTTATACGTTCAATCGTTTATTGCTATTTAAACTGAAAGCAGCTCATGTCTTTTCACGTACCTGCCACTTTACATCGACGACGTCGCCGATTGTTATGTTCATTATCGTTACTGGGTCAGGAGCTACAACCGGAACGTTGTATACAATAACATGACGTAGTCGGGCGCTGTTGGAGAGGTAGAAATCAAAATGCCATGTGGATGGATAAAATAACACATACCCTGACAGGATGTCTTAACCCTCACTTCTCGTGTCGGCCATGGTGACACCTGGTGTAGATCTCCATGCTGTCTGTACACACTTACTCTCAGCGTATACACGGTGTTGTGGATCAACTCCCTGATGATGGCGCTGTACTCAGCTTCACCAGCTGTGTGAGATACAGTCGGTCCCGGAAGGAAGTCGTGATCTGTATTTGTTTTATACTGGACCAGATAGCCGTAGTACTGTGTCAGGTTCGCTTTTACGTCATCAACTCCTCCCCACGTCAATCTGATTTGAGATGACCTGACAGCGGCTCCTGATATAGCTGTCTGATGGTTGAGACTGGGTTCATCTATGTGTGTATTACATAGGGAAAAGGCAAACTGTTATCATCAATGTGTTTTGCTTCTTATACAAGTCAAGCTGAAGAAGGCCGCTGAAGAATTACAAAACCACGGGGATTAGGTGTATGGAGTGGGGTATGCAGGTGCATTCAGGCTAGAGTTACCGCGCGTTATGGGAAGTTACAGAAGGGAGTGGGCGTTGGTGTCAGAAATCATCCAAAAAGCGCATATTTTGAACGACCCACAGGCTTAATGTGATCGTTGTGACACACTTACCTTCTTTGTATAGAGAGAATGATAAGAATTAATAAAGCCTGATTTCACAGCTGAATGAGTGTTCAACAGGAATATAAACGATCTACTGACGGATATGTGTGATGCATTGATCTCCTAGATACCAGTCTTGACATCCATCAGGACATCCTCCATTCATGTTATTGCACTCCGTCGATCCTCCTTCACAGTGATGCTCAGAGCAAGACGACTCACAGTTGATCCCGTAGCGACCAGCCTCGCACGCTTCAACCAACGTAATTTAGCGATAATTATGACCAGTATAGCACTGGTGAAGCATTCAGACCTTGTACAAAAATAGCCTTGACATAAATGAGAAGGATAGAAAATGTCTTTATTGTAAACGTATAGATTCTCACGTGTCGTGCAGTGAGGTGGTTTAAACCCGGAGCATTCTCTACAGCCGACAATGTCATCACACGAAGAAACACATCGGACGCAGTCTGAATTGATAACCAGTCTAATAATTCAATGTAATACGAGTTATATGTAAATCATTATGGATCGTCCATGCTTATATTGGAAGCGAAATCTTTGCTAGATGCCTAAGAATATATTAGCCTAGCACACATCGCAGACCTCGTAGGCTGTGTGGTCTTATCTAATAGCATGACAAAAGTACTGCAATATCAGTTATTTTACCCACTTTACATTAAATGATATGAGTCGATGTCCAGTACGGACTAACCTGTCTGGACACTTTCATGTCCCATCACAACCATCTCACAGAAAGTAATAATATGGGGATCTGTTCCATCTCCTGTTCTCTCCATTGTAACATAGCGACCGACGAGACCTGAGGTACACGACAGAGTTATGTTACCTCCATCAGGCACCGGACCCTCGTAGTATACACACAGGGCGTTGTTGGTGAAGTTACTGTTGTTTCCGACCCGGATGTTAAAGTAGCCTGTCCTGTATCCCGCTGAAACAACACAAACAATCACTACCCACAAAAACCCATAACGTATTATGTTGACTCCAAACTATTGTAATACAAAATACATTCATTGCAAAGTATCCATAGTCATTGTGACACCAACAAAAGACGCAAGAATGAATGCATCCATTAATAAATAAATCAATGCCTACATACAAATACACATACATACATACATGCATACATACATACATACATGCATACACACATGCATACACACATACATACATACATACATACATACATACATACATACATACATACATACATACATACATACATACATACATACAGACATACATACATACATACATACATACATACATACATACATACATATACAAACATACATACAACATACATACATACATACATACATACATACATACATACATACATACATACATACATACATACATACATACATACATACATACATACATACATACACATACATACATATATACATGCATATATTTATGATATGTATATATATATATATATCAATATATATAAGTATATATATATAAATATATATATATATTTATGTATATATATATACATATATATATATATATATATATATATATATATATATAGATATACATATATATACATCTATATATATAGATATATAAATTGAATATATTGTATATTTGTGTGTATATGTGCTCGTAATCATCCTTACATGACCCTCTGTTGAATAATGTAATGTTGTCTATGCTATAATGCCCGTGAAGATCTACCATCCACCATGCAAGGCCACCCCCATAAGATGTGTGAGCGCAGCGAGTGCTTTCAGGCGGAGGCAGCAGACCATCAACGGCGTTGTTAGGGTACCAAATTTGCCCTTTCTGTGTGGCGGTCTTCTTATACGCAATGTTGCCTGAGAACGTTTGCTATCAATTGTTTGGAACACAACTATATATTTTATGTAACAACCCAATTATTATTGTAATGTTAGGAGCAAATTATATTTGTATGCTATCTAATTGCTATCATAATTACCTATCCTACATCCTGGTCCTCGCCAGTCGAACAGGGCCTCGTTACCAACAGGTCGTGGTTGCCCCTGTCTACATCCACCAGGACACGCTCCGGTTGCCTTATCACAGACATCCTCTTTGGCACAATTACATGGGAAAGAACAGCCCGGCTGACTTCCGAATATACAAGCTGCGACAAATAACAGCTTTAGAGAGGTCATTATGGGCGTACAGGTGGTCTTTCTGCACAAACAGCAAGAATAAATTCATAGAGATCCGCTTCCTTACACAGCGACATCGCAGACAGCACCTTGCTAGAAAGTTCATCTCAAAGGCAGCTTGTTTAAAGGTGAACAAAGGTTGCGAGAGCGGGACTCGTCTCTAACCAAAGCGGCGGAGGGGGTTGGTTTGGGTGGGAGGTAAAGTGGGACGTCTTGGGTTACTACGTGGCATTGTGCTGACAATCGAGATATCAAAGCAACATGAAGCTTAGCGATGGTACGAATATACTGATGAGATGTACATTACGAAATCAAGTGCAACCCATGGTGACCGGCCTCTGATTCTTATTCCTTAACGACCAAACTCGGTGTAAAATACACATTGCCTACTCGGCCTTTAACGCTTATTTTTAAAAGGTTACACCCCTTAAAGACTGGCACTAGTTTGTGAGGTACACCTGATAAGTTATGCCCCTCTAAGAAGCCCGTCAACTGCTAGTTATCGCCCTGAACATCTCACACACTGATATACTCAATAACTTAATGACAATTGCTCTTGTATCAGTGTGGCGAACATTATGTGAAAGGTAGAGCCTCATCGGCGCACAGAAAGCCTGGGTAAATATGTGACAGTGATGAGTGTTCTCGCGGATGTAATACTGATGTAAATATCTGAACGTGACGTGATATATCTTAAAGACAATACACTCACCTTGTACCTGGTGTCTTTTCATTGAAATCCAACACATTCCTAAGAATATTCTGAGAGCTGTCACTCCAACCATACTGTATTGACTTACCTCGCAAGTATACCCAGCGTATATTGTCGTTATACTTTCTTATTAGGGACTGCCTATCCAACTACAGCTGAGATTCACAAAACTACCCTAGCTGAGATTCACTTCACTGAGCCAGTGGTGGATTTCGATACGCTTTAAAAGGTGAGACCCGGCGACCAGATTGTGTTGAGTCTATATGTCGACTCACTCGAGTATTAATTCACATCAACCATTCCTCAGTAGATGTTCAGCTATGGCTGTAAAGCAGGCAGGCTGTATGCGTCACTTGAACTGAGGGCTTCAGATAAGTTTTGGACATTTGTGGATTTTTGCCAACATGCTAAATATTCACGCATTATATAGATACAGTGTTTTGACACTTGGCTATATCTTGATAATGCGAGGATATATGGGCTTACCTCTTACATGATAATAAAAGTAGGATTCTATTCTCATTGGCAATATATTTGCGCAACCAAGGTCGCACGAGGAAAACCTGCTGACCAGTGTCCTGGTCGATGAAGACATGGGCAACCACGACCTGTTGGTTCGATTGGCGAGGACCAGGATATAGGATAGGTAATTATGATATATTATCTAGATTTTACAGACTTTTTAGAGCGTTCATGTATGGTTATAATAATAGCAAATCTCGGGTTAACAAGTGGCGCTTTCATCGAAAAAGATAACAATAATCTTAAATTTCTATCGCGATATTAAATAGTTGCATTCCATACCCATTGAAATAGCATAACCTGCCATACAGAGTGGAACTCCTTGCGCCGCTGGCAACCCTGAGGATGGCGAGATCACTGAAAGGGAGGCTGATGTCAATGTCGAACAATAATGATGCAAACCATCATCAAATGTAAGCATTTTACTTTCTTTTATATCTTTAAGTGAGAGAAATTTCTAGATCGAGGACAAAATGGTTCTGTGGCATAGTAAGAGTGGGGGTGGCGGTACAAGATGTTGTAATGGTTAAAAATGGCTACCTCCAGGTTAAGGTGACCGCCCCCAAATTAAGGTGGCCGTCTCAAAGTTAAATTGGCAGGTTCCAGGATAAGATGGCTAGCTCAAGTTTAACGTAGCTGCCTCCGGGTTAAGATGGCTTGCTTCGGCTTGAAGCGGCTACCTCCAGGTTAAGGTTGCTGGCTCCAGGTTAAGGTGTTTGGCTCCAGCCTATGGAGGCCGCCTCCAGGTTAAGGTGACTAACTCCAGAATGAGGTGGCTGGTCCCAGTATAAAGCGGCTGCCTCCAGGTTACCATGTCAGCCTCCTAGTTAAGGCAGTGGCTACCTCCAGTATACGGTGGTTACCTCCAGGTCAAGGTGGTCGCCCCCGCCAGGTTAAGGTTGCTGTTTAGGCAGTTGGTTCTATGTTAAAGCGGCCGCCGCCAGGTTAAGGTAGCGGAGCCCAGGTTGAGGTTCCTGGTTCAAACCAAAAATGGCCACCCACAGTTTAAAGTGCCTGTCGCACGGTTATTGTTACTTTGCCGAAATCAATTCATAATGTGATAAATAACCTCAAACTGGCCCAATAAGCGTCGCATCTGATCAGTTAAGGCCAAAATTTAATAAAATGTCAGTTCAAATTAGTGCGCCCGACAAAACGCTGCGGCAGCCCTTATCTAGGTCAGGCCCAGGCTCGTGACGTCAGTAAAGTAAGCCGTTCTCAGAGACGCAGGGAGTTCCGCATTGTCCCAGGCGCAGCAGTGATATCGCCGGTGTCTTTTTTCTCATCGGAGACGTCTGAATCGCTCATTTCTGGATAGATTATGCAGGCGAAATTTGCTCTGCCGAAGCAACGATTGTCTGCTAATGATCTGCGCCATCCCATGTCTCTTCGTCGCTCTCCTGAAGTGATGAAATAGCGAAATTACCAGCAGCGCTTTTGCACTAATCTAGCCCAGATCGCGCTTCGCAACGCAAACATTGCCGGAGATGACGTCACGCGGAGTCGATTAATTATTCATGAGCTCGTTGTCTCGATACGCCGGACTCATCTTGAAAGTCGAATTTCGATCCGAAAGCGCGCACTTTGACGACAGATACATAGACAGAATAGGTACATCTGGGTTATATTTCCGTAATCTGGCGAAAAAATGACATGATTTCTCTTGCAATAGGCACTTTAAATGTAAGCATTTTATCTTCTTTTGTATCTTTAAATGAGAGAAATCCCGTGGCTACTGCTTATTCGTGCTTTCATATGTTTACATTAAGGAGAAGATGGTTCTGTGGCATAACAAGAGAGGGGGTGGTGGTACAAGATATTGTAATGGTTAAAATGGCCACCTCCAGGTTAAGGTGACCGCCTCCAAGTTAAGATGGCCGCCTCCAAGTTAAGTTGGCAGGTTCCACCTCAAAGCGGCCGCCTTCAGCTTAAAGCGGCCGCCTCCAGGTTAAGGTTGCTGGCTCCAGGTTAAGGTGCCTCGTTCCAGCTTAAAGCGGCTGCCTTCAGGTTACCATGTCAGCCTCCTAGTCAAGGTACTGGCCACTTCCATGATAAGGTGGCTACCTCCAGGTCAAGGTGGTCGCCTTCAAGTTAAGGTTGCCACCTCCAGGTTAAGGTGGCTTTTAAAGTTGCTGGTTTCAGTTTAAAGTGGCCGCCTCCAAGTTAATGTGGCTGGCTTTAGGTTAAGGTTGCTGGCTCCAGCTTAAAATAGCCGCCTACAGTTTAAGATGGCCGTCTCCAATTTTAGGTGGCCGCCTCTAGGTTAGGATGGTTTACCCCAGCTTAAATTGGCCACCTCCTGCTTGAGGTGGCCGCTTTCAGGTCGAAAAATCGCTGGTTCACATGTGGTTGGATGTCAAATAGCTATTTGATTCAGAGCATTTCATGAGGTCATGTCAGGTCCTGATAATTACGTATGATAACTTTTACCCTCCGTCCACGATTATGTCCAGCAGCAAACTTTCAAGTGTCATTAACCCACATATTGTGGCCGATGAAGTATACATCATATCGAACACAAGGGATAGTCTTATGATAAAACGACCAATCAAAAGAAATTCAACGCAGCAGAACAATACAAGATTTCATCAGCTGCAGGCATTTAGATTACTTTTGTATTTTATGTAAGACAAATTACATTAGCGTCTGCTATTTTACAATTTGCAATGTTTTTATTTAAGACAAAATGACACTTTATCGCACAAGTTGCCCCGTTGCATGAACCAGGTCAATATTAAGAGTGGCCGGTGGAGGAACAACATAGTGTATAGCTTAAAGTGGCCGCCATAAGGTCGAGCAATCGCCGACTCAAATCCGGCTCCACCTAACACAAATATTTAATTCAAAGACATTTTATAAAGTCAGATACTTATTTCAGATATCCTTTTATACAAAATGATAATAATTAAGATGCCAGACAGCAAAAAAAGACCTTGAATATTATCCCTGGAATTTGATGGGATGTGTTTATCCCGCTGTTATCGACAGTGGCTAGCTGCTACCCATATTAGATTGGTTGTTGCAGGGTGCCGAGGAAGAAGTTTTGATGGAGCCAAACGGCCAGTAGAAATTCTATTGACATAGTCTTATGTTGATTCAAATGATACGATGTATGTTCATTTAGTTGAATTCGTTGACAGCAATATCAAAAGCATGTCGTAAAATCAGGTTACGTACCATAAACATACACAGCAGTGTTTATCTTTGATGGTTTTACCTACAAGTTTCAGAAAACATTCGTTTTGTATGCACATGATATCTAAGCTGTCACCGGGTGACTTTACTGCACGATGGTAGTTTATATTAGGAACAACGCTATTTGCTAACATTCAACTAATGTTCATATTAGACAGAATACTCATACCACATTAATGGTGATTATGAGAATTAAGTACAGCAGTGTTAATGTAGGCAAGAAAATTTTTGACAACACTATTTGCTTACATTCAACTAATGTGCATAATGGACAGAATACTCATACCACATTAACGGGGAATTAAATACAGCAGTGTTAATGTAAACTAAACAAGGGACTTCAGTTACATCATTGTTTCGTGACCCGAGTTCTGTACCTTGCTCTTATCCACACGGAATTATTTTGTTAAATCTGCTCATACTCGGACTCGTCTGGTGCTCGCCTCTCGTCCACGCGGAGTAGTGTTGTTATATCTGCTCATACTCTGGTTCGTCCGGTGCTCGCATCTCGTCCATACCGAGCTCATCATACGGAGCTTCTAGTTCGGTGGACATCGGTCCCTGAATGTACCAGAATGGAAGAAGCGAGTGACATTAACAGACAAACCACAGCGCCGTATCACGCAGATATCACAACTCACCACTAATCCTTCATAGTGACCAGTCGGCTTATAACTGGTGGTATCTGCTTCGAGAGACTGTTCTTTGCTAATTATACTCCAGATACAACTCGATATGATGCCAAAACTAACCAGAGCACAAAAACCAAAGAGAACTGCAAAAGAATTAGTCAGACGCTGGCACGTGCTGATGTCACGCGAGAGCAATCTGCAAAAAGACTAACACAGATTGCATGATATTCAAATCGGCCTTGCTAGGTTGCATAACAACAACGAATCAAATGTTTTGCTTCACAAATATTCTAAAGAACTATCAGCATTTAGCAAACATATAATGTATGGCGCAATGCCACAATAGAGATGACCTCCTGCTGGAAGACAGGATTCAATTGTTAATGCAGCCGTGGTGGACAATGAAGTTGTACCTGGAACAATTCATTCATTCAATCGCGTGTTTACATACAATGGCACACTTTCATGACGCACGTCATAACAATGATCTATAATTGCAGAATACACTGATTCATAACTTGTGTAGCAAAGCTGACCATGGTTTACAGATTATTATGAAGCACTAAGTAGCCGAGTGGCGCTGTGCGTAAGATGTTTGTTTGGACAGAGAGTAGGTTACGGCCATTGAATGAACGAGCAAACGATTATTTATAACTACCCAAAATGCGGTACCAGTACATATATATATATATATATATATATATATATATATATATATATATATATATATATATATATATATATATATATATATATATATATATATATATATATATATATATATATATATTACATACATAAATACATACACATACTTACATGCAGGCATACACGCATACGTACATGCATACATATATACATATGAACTTACATGCACATATACATAATACATGCATTTATACATACATACATGCATACATATATATATACATATATACAAACATACATACATACAAACATACATGCAATCGTACAATCATACATACATATATAGATACGTACATACATGTATGCATATATACAAATGTACATATAAACTTACTATACATGCATCCTCGATAGTCGAACAGTGCCTCGTTACCAGCAGGTCGTAGTTACCCCTGTCTACATGCACAAGGACACGCACCGGTTTTTTCATCACAGACATCATCCTTGGCGCAGTTAATGGAAAAGAACAGCCCAGCTGTTTTCCGAATATACACGAAGCGACAAATGACGGATATACAAGGGTATTTATTCATCTGAGATGGTTTCTCGGTAAATAAGTAAAACAGGAATCTCTGATATACATACAGATTGAGACACAACAAATCACAACACGTTCAATGCCAACCAACCGGAAAACAAAGCAGAAGCGGGGTCAAATTTGGATAAACGATCTGTGTTCGGGATGAAGTTCTTAGCACAAGAGAGATGTGTTTGATAAGAGGGCAAGTTCTAGATGTAGAGATGCTAACGACAGCAAACATATCCTAGCAACATAACCCTGCTTCTGTTCGTGGGCTGTGATGGTGAACCACATGCTTTGTTCGGGGAACAGAAGTAGGTTGCTGAGGTTGAAAGATGTAGTACTGGGATAGTCGAGCACGGACGAATCACTTTGTTACGTAAATGTCATGCAGGTCTATAACCAGGGCTGTGTTGTTACACCAGAAGCCGAGTATTTACCGTCATATCTTATAAGCTATCGCTGTCTCTGTTAAACAGGGTTCGTATTGTTGTCACTTAAAGTGAATTCTCTGTCAATTGACAAGATATCTACAAAACTGAGGTGGTCGACTACCCGGCCTTAACACGATTTTTAGTCTCACCGATCGCGACAACAACAGACAAGAAACCGCCGCGCTGAGGTGGTCGTGCCTGGGTTCCGCTCCAGTTAAGCCAATTATCCCTGCTGCACCAATAGAGCAAGTGATATGCCTCTCCAACTAGGCATTTAAATATTTGGCAATCATTGTGGCTGATATGTCATCGTACCAACATGAATGAAGGTATAATATTGAGTGGTTACGTGTGTGCGAGTAGATGTAAACGCTGCGAGTGTATGCATGATTGTGAGTGCGTGTGTGAGTGTATGTGTATGTGCCTGAGTGTGTGTATGTGCGTGCGTGTGTGTATGTATGTGAGTGTATATGTGTGCGTGTATGTATGCATGTGTGTATGAGTGTGTGTGTGTGAGTGTGTTTGTGTGCGTGTTTGTGAGTGTTTGTATGTGTGTGTATGTGTGTGTGAAAGAGAGAGAGAGAGAAAGAGAAAGAGAGAGAGAAAGAGAGAGAGAGAGTGTGAGAGAGAGAGAGCATAGAATTATAGTCTTTTTTAGCAACCAGGCTATGTGCGACCAGCAGTGAGTGTGTTACTCTTAAGATGGTCACTGGCAGGGAGCACGCCGTCCTCAGAGGATCTTTTACATCCTCTTTCAGAGATGGGACCGCCATTATTACGTGATTATCCGAGTCACGATTTTCCAGTCAGGTTGTCACATCTTGGTGTCGAACCCACAGCCTGTGGGTCGAAACAGAGGAGAGAAGTGGCGAGTGGGCCCCTTCTGCGCGTGCATCATAGCGTAATCGGTGTGCGACTCGTTACCATCATGATTCTGGTATTAAGTATGAGAGAAACTGGATCGACAAGTGAGGGTGACAATTTTTCAACCTGGGGTCGATCTGTTAATGGTTACCACCAACATGAAGAACTGTAACATTATGCAGATTGGTTTATGAAAGTTAACGGTTAAAAATCGGCACTTCCTTCCCGATGGCCATGACGGGGATATATATAATGGGTGTTTTGATAAGTGTAACAGGACACCATGATTAGTATTATACCAATTTAACCAATATTGATGTCATCGCACCAAGTCCTTTGACCAGAGGACATGTCCTGAGGGTCGAGCAGGTGTGTCAAATGTAGAACCCTAACAGCCTAAATGGCCAGATTACTGACAGGATGAAGGCTGAATGAATTAAGATCAAAGGCAAGGTAGTATGTCTTACCACTGATAACAAAATACCTGTGAAAAATATCTAAGGAATTTCATTAAGGTGCTAACTATAATGAGCTGTACGATTAATCTCAGGAACCCCTGGCTACCCCCTGACAACGGTTACATTCGTGCTAGGTTGGCGATGCTTCTGAAAAATATGGCTCCCTTGACCCAACTATTACCATCAGCCTAGCGTCATAAAAAAGTGTCGTTGATTCCTGCTTTATTATGTTAAAGTGGCGCCAAGTATTATTTCTCACAACACAAAGTGAGACGAGCCATGTGAAGGGGTATATATACACCTTATTGAACAAGAAGAAACTCGCAGACGTTGCATTAATCTACAGGTAATGGAGTGACGCTGAATTAGGTCTTAAGGCTTGGCGCCGCTGCAACTGATCAGAGGAGATTTCGGTGACGATGCATTCATTTTGTCGAGACATTGCCACAAGTCCAAATTGCCAAAGTGAAGTTGAATTAGGACAGACTTGTATCAATGACATTGCATTATTCCGAAAGGGGCTAAATGACATTGCTTTAGACCGTAAGTCGCTCCATGACGCATCTTTAGAGAGCCTGTATATTCCACCTGATACCATTGCGATGACCATGATATCATTTCATTATCAATATAATGGAAAGGGCAGGTGCAGAATCCAATTATTCGCAGCAATCAGAAAGGCGGTAACAATGCCCCATGTGTACGATTGCTATGATAATGGAATGGGCACCCAATGTAATAATTAGCAGCCAGTATTTTCCATCATTGAAGCCTCTTGGGAATGTTGCAGGTCGCATTATTGCTGCATGGCGCTTGAAATTGGTGTTTTTGACGCTCACGTATACATTAGTCTTGTTTAGCGGTGAAGACCATGTGTCATCACCAATCGCCTCCCTCTCTCTCTCTCTCTGGGTTTGCGGTTGTACTCATTTTCGTGTTCACTACTTGTTTCATAGAGCTAATATATGGCATTGTCACCACGAAGCGAGCAAAGACTAACATCACGTTTTCCCTCTATCACGCTCTTAACATTTATATTATGCCTGACCTGTGTTTAAGTAATCTACACAATCGCCTAAGTTCGAAGTGTGATCTGAAGGTTATGTTGTGGCGTTTTTAGAATTTTATATAACTTATCAATGCCACTGACACCGCCCTAATGTAACTTGCCTGGAATGAACACAGAGTTGGGAAAAGCTAGCCTGGTTTAAATCCCAAGTAGATTTTAGGCTTGCCTATCTTATACCTTGGTGTATATTTTACAAAAGGCAATTCCAATCCCCATTCTGCCAGATTATACCTCACTCCCACACACACTAACTACACGAGTATACCGTTCTGTGATTAAGCAAGGATTATTCATTCATATTCTCGTGATCTCCAGTGGCTTTCACATAATCACAGACGCTCAGGTGCAGATTATGTGGAAGACTGATATTTCATATTCTACATAAGCCCCTCTCCGATGATGCCATTATTCTCAGTTGATCGTGTACTGCTGGGCGAAGGATCGCATCAGCTGCAATCTACAGTGGTCTTGTTAGTTGTGGTACCTACGAAAGCTGGCTCTTTCTCCAACGATCTCACACCCAACGCAGAGGCGATGTTTCTTTTAGATATGTAACAAATCAACATCTCAGATGAATAAAATAATATCCAAAGGTTCAACCGAATGACAGCGTGATTGGTCGACTTTATAACTAGGTATTACATATCACACCACGAGCCGGATAATTCAGTTCAGTGTCCACATGTAACTGTATACATTGTTTGTATCATAAAAACCAATATTAAATGATTGGTTATAGTTGACCTGATCTGACGGTGCCCCCCACCCCCCGCCGTGACTGTCCCTACAGATACCTCCAATAATTGTACATGCAGCGTAACATGGACAGCTAATTGTACATGCTTTGGCTTATCACAAAAACTATGCTAGAGAGTTCGTAAATAATTGACTAAGCAACAGTAGGTCTTGACAGGCCACAGGAAAAAAGCAGCACAGCACTCAAACATCAAACAGGCAAAGCATACATACTAGACAGTACATAAGAAGAGCCACATACAGACTGTGACTATTAAGAGGACACAGACAGACAGACTACAGACAGAAGACAAGACATACATACAGACAGACATACATACATACAGACATACAGACATACAGACATACATACAGACATACATACAGACATACATACATACATACATACATACATACATACATACATACATACATACATACATACATACATACTACATACATTACATACATACATACATACAGACAGACATACATACATACATACATACATACATACATACATAGTACAGACAGACACGTACAGACAGACAGACAGACAGACAGACAGACATACAGACAGATACATACATACAGACAGACAGACAGACAGACAGACAGACAGACATACAGACAGACAGACAGACAGACATACATACAGACAGACATACACATACAGACAGACGACAGACAGACAGACAGAAGACATACAGACAGACAGACAGAGAACAGACATACAAAATAGACAGACATCCACAGACAGACAGACAGACAGACAGACAGACAGACAGACATACATACATACAGACAGAAAGATACTACATACAGACAGACAGACACACATACAGACAGACATACATACACATACAGACAGACAGACATACATAGACACATACATACAGACATACATACATACATACATACAGACAGACAGGACAGACATACATACAACATACATACATACATACATACATACATACATACATACATACATACATACATACATACATACATAACATACATACATACATACATACATACATACATACATACACATACATACATACATACATACATACATACATACATACATACATACATACATACATACATACATACATACATACATACATACATAATACATACATACATATCAAAAACTGATACACCAGTAGACTAGTTCACACTCGATGGCAATTTACGGAATTATCGTGTTCCCTCCATTATCTTTTATATGCTATGGAACCTTCTAAGCATCGCGTCTCTTGATTCTCCTTTGATAAGCTTCCGAAGCCTGCCTTGTGATGCGTTAATATGAATGACGCACCTTTTATTCCTAGAGTGAGCTATTACTTATGGAGTTGTTGCTCCTTAGTAAAGATGTACAGTCTCTCATTTATCATGGCTGGACGCACACATTTTATTTAAAAAATATAATACCATTTCAAGTTTCTAAGCAGAAAATAAATTCCCAAGGAATGGCTGAACATTTGAATGCCGGTTAAATTATAGCAGCATGATGATACATGAAATCAGCTCAGGTTAAAAAAACGAAAATTGCATTGCAAAATACTACCACAGTGCTCAGATATTAATACAGTGTCACAATATTTAAAAACCTGGTGGACGGTGCAGGTCTTAAATAAATGTATATCTTGTGTATGTAATAGTGAAAACATTAGGCAGCTGTTGTGTCACCGTGTCTGCAGTACCCCTGGAGCTCTGTAACTGGCCCCATCTGATCAGAAACATCCGAACTATGGCTAATCAGTTATACTTATACTTCATTATGTTTCACCGTTAACATCAGGAATAGTTAGCACCACAAATGTGGTATGCCATTTCGACGAAGCTAACAATTTGCATAGCACATTGTACCAGAACGCATTACTGCACTGCACATTTTGATTCCGCTGTTCTACCGCATGGATTGCATTTTCCTCCTTATCAACTCTTTGACCCAGCTACGCTACCGGCACCACATCGGGTGTGGTTATGAGGGAATTGGGACATTGTAACTGATTTATGTATGATAAATCGAGTGGCTGGGAGAGTTTTGCATTGAAGATAACATGACACTGAAACTGATGTAGTAAGTTACTAACGGCATCTATTGCAGTTTGCGAGGTCATGGAAATTTACACTGTACGTCTTGCTTCACCTATACACGTACAGCTTGTACTTGGCCTAAGACGGGAGCGATGTAAATTATCTTCGATATTCAACCGTGAATAAATGTGAACACCCATCAGAGGTATGATTATGTCTATATCAACGCTCAAATAGCTTGAAAACCACGAGAGGAGGAGACAAGCAGGAATCGTTCTGTGGTAAATCGATCGTGCAATCATCATTTTCATAGTGATATGTAATACTTATCATGTATTACTGTAACCTAACATGCATACATACATGCTAGCGTATATTCGTAAATATACACAATAACTCGTATCTTATTATGTCTTCCAATTATAGTTGGAAGACATATTGGTTTAGCCAATTTTTTTTTTTTTTTTTTTTTTCTCTAGTCACGGTTGTTCGGGCTTTTCTCCGGAACGGTTAAACATATCAACATGAAATTTTGGGGAATGATAGATCAAGTTGGGACACAACTGACAATCCAATTTGACGCGCATGCGCAGTATTGGAGGCTTTTGGGATTGATTTTTCGTTGATTTTTTCCCCCATTTTCTGTAACTATCTCCTCCATAACTACTGCGGTTACGAACATATGAATTATATGGTTGTAACAAGCAATTATCGTAGCATGGAATAGGCGAAAAAAATACTTGTTTTCACCTTTTGTACTTTGTATAATGACATGTATTTTAGAGTACCTATCGCGATTTTTGCTGCGACCTCTCTCCTCGCTGATATCTCTGAAACGGCTGTATTTACGGACATGAAATTTTGTCAGTAATTAGAACTTGGCCTCGTGATAATGACTATAACAGTATTTTAAGCATTCACAGTAAAAGAAAACAGTAAAAAGGACGTTTAGTTTGAATGTTTTCAACTGCAGCAGCTTAGCAGCAGGCTATGTGCAGTTCGTATCTAAGTAGGCCAAACCTTACGTAATCGACCAGAGCCATTCATCGCTTACCTTGGCTGGCTTTAAGGGGTCATGTCAAAACAGGCCAAACCTTACGTAATCAATCAGCGGCAGCATTCATCGCTTTCGCGGTGTATTGACTTGGTTTAGGGGTCATGTCAAAACATCTAAGCGGCAGTAGCTTGTGATCTTATAATAGTGTGCGTTACCAGCTATTCTCGGTCCGTGTATATACTGTCTTTATGTCTCAGCGACAGTGTGCACTGGATGTCCCGGTGCAATCAAAGCGGGTATATATACACAAACACACATACACGCACACACATATATATATATATATATATATATATATATATATATATATATATATATATATATATATATATATATATATATATATATATATATATATATGTATACACACGGTTTCCGATGCCAAGCTTCCAAGCGCCGAGCAGCTACCTATAAATAGCATATATATGTGAATATTTATAAGTGTGTGTGTTTATATACGTATATATCTATATATATATATATATATATATATATATATATATATATATATATATATATATATATATATATATATATATATATAAATATTTATATATATATATATACATATATATATATATACATATATATATATACATATCTGTAGATATATATATATATCTATATATATATATATATATTTATATATATACACATATATACTCATATATATTTGTTTTTAGAGATAATATTGTTTGTGGTATATTGTTTGTACCGTATTGCTGGTCGTCCAGGCTTGTCGTTGGAAGACATGCCGTTGGCGCATGTGCCAACTCTAAGTATGCCAAACCTATAAGTGTGTGTGTGTTTTATATACGTATATATATATATATATATATATATATATATTATATATATATATATATGTATATATATATATAGACATATATAGAGATATATATATAGATACATATATATATATATAGATATATATATATATTCATATATTTACATATATATATATATATATTTATATATATACACATATATGTAAATATACATATATACATATATATTTACATACATATATATATATTTACATACATATATATTTATATATATATATATATATATATATATATATATATATATATATATATATATATATTTATTATATATCCTTGGCCCCTTCGAAACGACAGTCCAGGTCGTATAAATTTTTTTATATAATATTGAAGGTGATATTGCATAGTCCGCATTGGATTTGCGTACCTTTTATAGTATCGCAAATTTTTCTTTTGTGATTAAAGTTTTCACAAGGTATTATTTTTTATTTCGCTGAGCTGCTCCAGGAAGCTGCTAGTCACTCTAATGCTGAATATCTTCCCCCAGTATATAATGACCTGTAAAGATATATTCACATATTAGCGCCAGGGTGCATTTAATGGCAATTGAAAGATCAATCTGAAAACGGAATGAAACAACGACATTTATGGAACAATCTATCGCGTAAATCACTCCTCAAGCCTGAGACACTATTCTATTTCCTAACCTTTATCCACAGCATTGAAAACCATCCAACATCAAAACGCACTTCTCTTGAATCATCGTTCACGCCATGAATACTACTATGTATTGAATTAGACAATTGCGCATAAACCAGTTGAATTTGAAGCAGGTTGTACTTGAGACCTGTTTGACTGTTGTTGTTGTATTAAGGATTCATAGTTGATATATAACGGTTAATGAAAGACCTCGAGTTTTAATCCGCTACGCGGCGCCACTGAGCAATGCGGTCCCTCGCCCGCTTCAGGTATTCTAATACACACAGTTTACCATAGAAGGTTGCGCAACATCGTTATTTTTGATTGAAACCTTTCGAGTTATATCGTTGGTAACATTGGAGCAAATCATTACTGATGGATAAGTCTGACCTTACAGAGAATTGAACTCCCAGTTTGGCAGGATATGCAAAGCATCTATCAAAACAGACTTGGTCCGTATGGCGAAGTCGCTGACCCGCGTCAACCAGATTCGGGCCAAAGCAATTGACCACGGTATCCGTAATGAGCCTGTGGCTTGAAGGAATATGCAGAGTTGACTGGGACCGAAGTCAAGCCATGTGGGTTTGTAGTGTCCCAAACACACCACTATCTCGCATGCTCACCAGATGGGGTTGTGTCTGATGACATGATTGTTGAGGTCAAGTGTCCACAGTTCCAGGGACAAACCTGTCACTCCTGTCTCAGTGCCATACCTGGTCAATGAGAACAACCAGCTCACCCTTAAAGCCAACATGACTACTATTACCAAATTCAGGGCCAGTTGTTTTGCACGAACAGTCAACTTTGTCATCTTGTGGTGTTTACGTCTCAGAGTATGGAGATCGTCCCAGTTACCCGTGACGATGACTTTATTACTACTATGATTTCAGGGACTATTTCAAAGATGCTATACTTGATTCAATGTTCTTTCACAATTTCTCTCACTGAGTAGTCTTGTGCACTGATTTCTTTTTTCGTTAAGGAATCATTTACCTGCATATTGCATGTGGTGGAATGTATAATAAACTCATGAAAATTGAAAAGTATCAAGTGTTTTAATTGAATTATAAACAATTAACCCATTGGGGGTTCCAAAGTCACTCGTTCAATGAAAGGAACAAACATGAATAGGGTGGAAAACAATTTTTTCTTCAACAGTATTCACGTGTAGGGTTATTATAGATTACATTATAAGGCATATGGTATAAAAAGACTACTACATATCACCTTTCATTTAGATTCATATAATATCACACCCTGAGTGGGATATACATACACAGTCACACTTCACAAAAACTAAACTTCACCTTAGGCAGTTGTGGGGACGATACACTGCCGAAAGTTACATATTACAGAGATTATGGCAGAGGAAATTTGGACCTCACAGTGGATCATAGGTTCCACCAAGATTTTGAAGATTTTCGCCAAATCCTATTATCCGCTCAATGTGCACCCTCTTGCTGGAGATCTTCCGGTCTCTCTGACCACTTTCCCTGTCAGCTGATTCTTCTTACTGAAAAAGGTTGGTATATTTACGGTGACATCATAGGCCCGATGATAGGGAGCAGATAAGTCTTGCATGACAAAGCCATTACCCTGTCACCCTGGTCACACATTTCTGGTAGTTTTATCCTTTCCATCACCTGCCTGTCACTGCATGGCCTCCTGGTGTAGCACCCATCACCACCTTCATTGTGTTAAGGTTCTTGCACGTAGAAAAAGTGGCCTAGAAAACGGTATACCTGGGACCTTTGATCTCGACTTGGCCAGTTGTCCGTCGCCGGCCGGCTCATTTCACTGCGTTTCGGAGATACTCGTCCGCTACGCACAGCGCATTGACAGTGACAGCTTTACCCTAAATTTCGTCACCATCAAATATCTCATTACCGCGTGACGTATTGCGAGAAATTTTATTCGTCAAAGTGAAGCAAAATGGAAATGAATCTCTTGTATTTATGCGTACTACGCGAAGTATGCGCATAACCTGATAACTTCCGGTCGAGCTTGGTACCGCATTGCTCTGTACCGCCACCTCTCGGAGAAAACCGCAACACAGTCTCACATTCAGATGACAGGGTCAAATCATGATTCGCCTAACAAGTGAACATTATTGAAAGCATGTTGTTCAATTTTCTGCTTTTACAGAATGTTTCTCATATGAATAACACATGAACAGCTGACTATATAAAGTGTGAACGCACGGTTTGGTTGAATTATTGAAATGTACATGTAACGTCATCAACTGGTTATCGTATGACCTGGCTCATAAATGTAACCGAATACATTAGCAATGTGAAAATAGCAGATGGGTCCGGTTTGTCGATGTAAAGGATTTAGGTATCTATGCCAACTAATCCCATAAGGAGGGATACGATTACTGAAACTGCTGTATTACCTATATGGCCAATAAAGTATCATTGTACATATGTGTCTTCTAACTCACATTTACCCATAATAAGATTTATATGAAGGATAAATCTGAAGCCATGCTGCACAAATATTTACTGTGTATCAACTTCTTTGCAACAACAAGCATTTGGTAATACATCGACATGCCACACATTATTCACGAGTAGCTACATACATGCATCACATTTACTCAATACACACAAAGCATAGGAGGAAGTAGACAATACATTGAAGATCGCCACAATGTGCTTAGTGTTGATCAAGACCGAGCAAAAGCTGAATGAGCAGGAAATTGTGTTACGACTTACAAGGCACAGATCACTATTAATGTTGCTGACCTTACTCAAAGAAGGTTTTATAAGAATATTGTAACGATTCTGATAACAATACTTTGAATGTGATAAACACCTACTAGATATCAAGTTCAGGCATCCCCTGAAATATCCATCTATCTTTCATTGTTCAATGCTTTCAAAGCAATTCTGGCATGCAACTGTTCTTTCCATATTGCAAATTCTGTTCAGCTATGGTCACTTGTAGATAGCAGACCTGATAATGCGTGTCGATATAACATGCATTATAGCACTGTTTCATGCTTTACTAGCAGGTGATTTCTACATAACCTGCTGACCTCACTCATCGCAGTTATCTCGTACATTAAATGTATGTCTTTGAGGCGGGTCCTGTAGGTATTTCTAATAACCCCTGAGAGTTCGATGCAAAATCATGAAATGTTTGCTGTTGACGAAAGATCTTCAGTTACATGAACAAAATATGTCAATCATATGTTACGATATGTATTCAGTGCAAGATTGTCTAGTTGCAAAACTGAGGCAAGAGGTCAGTGATCTGAAGCACCAGCAACGATTCAATGTATTGAGTCATACAACGCTCAATACACAAATATATTAACCATAAATTGCATATTGCACCAAATACAATGCCCAATATTTTGCATTCAACCTTCAGCTCATAGCTATAGATGTGTGAATGGGAAATGGAGGACATATGTTGTTTAATTTCTACATTTGGAATAGTTTTAACAGTCGGTTGTCTGGAAGTGATTTTTGACACAAACGACCAAGCAGTGTTTACTGTAACGATGACTATTGTTTTTGCAAGCTGCCTCTATTGAGCAGCGCAAAATGTTGGATTGCGGAGCAGCTCGGTGATTATCCTGGCTAATGAGCATCGTTCTGAGAGAGAAGCAGGTGACAATATAATCGCCTAATATATCAGTTGAATGAAAACAAATGAACACGATAATTGTCTGATGACACAAACACTTACAGCCTTTAATCGGCCAAACCCTGAGTCGAGTTAGTGATGGAGATAATTGTTATCTAACAGATTATCTAACAGATTTGCGTGTCATAACGGTTCACGTGTGTGAAAACATCCATGCACTTTACATTTATTCAACTAATCGATGCCAGTCACGAATGCCAGCTCAATACTGAAATGATAGCTTTCGGTAAAAACAACCTTTGCTTCTCTCGGATTTTAAAAAAACTTATGTAAAGATGGCTGCTCAATGTTATAACGTATATCTAAAGGAAGTATTGTCGTCATGCAAACTCATATTTAGTAAAAGCGAGCAGGGGTTCATATTGTTACATAATAAAACATCATATTCAATGGATATAATACTGACAGCAGTTTGCTTACAGGAATTAAAAAAACTACCAGAGAGTCATTTCGTTGAACGTGTATTTCATCAGTAATCTGATCTGCAAGCAAAATTTAATTGCTTCAAAAAAGACCTTCCACTTTTGTCGTAACCCAGTTTTGATAACTAGAAAACAACCCAGAACCCTGGAAACGGTGAATCTTTCAACTTTTTGCGTAAATGTGTATTTCTATTAACTTGAAATGGCTAAACGCAATAGCCAATTGTAATGCAGAATATCTGTTTTTACTAATGTATCCTTTATCAATTCATCAGCATTTATTATAGTGGATCATCAGCCACTTTGGCAATATTATTGACAAGCAGCAGAAGCCTGATATTAGCGTCGTCCGATGCAATTAATTTTTGGAGACCTGTATGTCTTGAATTATGACCACAGTGACAGGTCGTCGTGTCTCTTCGCTTTGGTTATTATTCGCCATCCTATCAAATGTCACGATCCACTTCTGATCACATATATATAGTTTAACATGTCGGTATATAGGACATAGTCATTAAGTCCTACAGCCACTGAAATTTAAACCGCTATATGGTTCCATATAAACTTACAGAGCACCGACCGCTCTAAGAAATTCACACCATTGTATGTATGCATGTATGTATGTATGTATGCATGTATGTATGTATGTATGTATGTATGTATGTATGTATGTATGTATGTATGTATGTATGTATGAATGTATGTATGTATGTATGTATGTATGTATGTATGTATGTATGTATGTATGTATGTATATGTATGTATTTATGTATGTCTGTATGAATGTATGTATGAATGTATGATGTATGTATGTATGTATGTATGAATGTATGTATGTATGTATGTATGTCTGTATGTATGTATGTATATATGTGTGTGTATGTATGCACGTCCGTATGTATGTTAGTATGTATGTATGTACGTATATATAGATAAATATATATATATAGGGTATAGATATATAAATAGATATGGATATATGAGGAGAGATAGATTTATAGAGATATATGTAGATATAGAAAATAAATATAGATAGATATGAGGGGGACGGACGTACGTATGTATGTATGTACGGGTATATATATATATATATATTTATAGATTTAGACGTACTATAGACGATAGGGAGAGATAGAGAGATAGAGGGAGAGAGAGAGAGGGAGAGGGAGAGAGAGACAGATATATAGAAACAAATAGATAAAAAGATATATGGAGAGATAGATGTAGATCTATATATCTAGAGATCTAGATATAGATCTCTCTGTCTATAGTAGATATCTCTATATCTATCTATCTATATATATATATCTCTATAGATCTCTCTCTATATATCTATATATATCTATCTATCTATATATATATATCTATATATATATATATATATATATATAGTTCCTTTATGCTCAGCATTATATATGCCTATTATCCTGTGCGTGCAATCACATCATACTATATGGTTCTTTAATAGTAGACCTGAAGTTTAAATTGCATTCTTGTTGTTTTAACTGCAGTCACAGCAATAATTCACTGACAGTATTGGCTGTAACAATATATTGCTTAAACCTCTTAACCAATAATCGAGGTATCCATTTTGCCTTCTTGTGTGCTTAGCTCTGTGTCTTTCGCACAATATGAACAGTATCAAGCGTGATGTTTGGGATATTTAAATACAAAATCATGGATAAAAACACGAACGCCATTCTTAGAGGATAAGATAGCACCACGGACAGCTAATATCCTATGATAATGCATAATTGATTTTCTTTGATGCGATGGATTGTTGTGAAATCTACACTTGTCAATAAAATTTCGTGCATCAAGCTATTACAATTATAAAGTCGCTTAAGGAAATATTGGCAATTGGTACTATTTGCCTGGTGGATAACCGTGACGTTGGCGATAATGAATCCCTAATTTGATGCATAATCACCGGCGCTTGATAAGAAACGTTGGTGTAATAAATAGTGCCTATATATATCATTAACACAATTCGATAACAAACGCCAAAACGCTACAGATAAAGCAAATCATTGGTCAAGATAAGCACCCGCTGCCACAATACACTGGGACAGGTCTTGATGTGCTGCTCAATTACAGCAGCTCTCAAAAGCAAAAGAATACACATTGCTTGGTCGGGTTTCTTTAAATCTGCACAACAACACACTTTTATAATTATTGCAACTGCAGTTCCCGGTGAGTAAACATAATAAACTACATAGCTATTCTCCCTGCCGTTTGCATAACATCTGTCGTCTATTTATGATCGCTGCATTTAAGCATTTATGCTATTAGTCTGCATTGCTGCTGACGTGATAACGCAATTATTCGTAGCTAAGCTTCTGGACACCCGGTAAGTGTCGCTTTTAATAGGCTATAAATCTATCTGAGGGAAAAGAGAACAACTTAAAAGGTAATCGTATTTCTTCCGTTGGCGTTTCCAAAATGTTCTTGCGCATCTTTAAAGCCAACATTATGATGATATTCACTGAACGCAACCATCATCATAGATCTACAGCAGGTTCAACATTGTGAGGTGCACGCTTTGCGTCCACTAAATGTTCTTTAATATCGTACAATAGAGTTATTGCAATAAACGAAGCCGACAAACTGCTTCATCAGTGAAACGCATCAGGAAACACACCGCATGATGGATATTCTGACGAGTCATTCAAAGACTTGACATTTAATCGTCGGTTGCTAAGATCTACTATGATATAAAGCAAAAGCTTTGCCTCGTGTTTTGCTTCAAAGAGATACGTTTGCTATAATGTTAACTCTGGGGATGACGTCACTCATGGTTAGCTGCGCTCTGTAGAAGTTATTCAAACATATTAACGATACGAAAATGAATGATAGTTTTCCAATTGAAATTGTTTTTCAGACCACTTCCAAATATGTTGTAAATAATGGACAGCTGAACTGAGTGTAATGGTACATACTTGTCTGGTCACACTGAACAACCGCTGGGAATACGCGTAGCATTGAAAACCCGGTTTTAACTACACGACGGAAGATTAAAGCAGCAATTTTGCAAAATAAATTGAACATATTCAATGGATATGTGTGATGATTTGTTTTATCCAGGTATTCTTAGGGAAAACAACTAAGGAAAATAGCCTTCTCATATCGAGTTGTAACCCCGCGGAACAGCTTACCAGCCTCCATATTCGACTCCAGATTTCTTATTAGTATTAATTTTGTAAAATCAATAATTTAGCAGGAGTGTCTTGTACAATACTTCTTCGATGGTCTATTTAAGTCTTGTCGCTCTCGCCAGCCGTTGAACCCCATGAGCAGAGCATGAGCAGAATAAACGGTATACTTACCCTCACCACCCACCACCATATATTCAATGCGACATAAATACATATATATATTTACATATATATATATATAAATAAATATATATATATAGATATATATATATATATATATATATATATATATTTATATATATATACATATATATAAATCTACATGAATATACATATATATATATACATATGTATATGTATATATATATACATATATATATATATGAAAGATATATATATACCTACCTATATATATATAATAATATATATATATACCTATATATATATTATATATATATATATATATATATATATATCTCTATATATCTATATATATCTATCTATATATATATATATATATATATATATATATATATATATATATTTGAGTCATGTCCGCAGGGAATTCAAAGATCTAATAAACAAAATATATTAGAATGAATATTCTTACAATGATTGCACAAGGGGCAATCTGTGATATTTGGAATTGCTTCAGTCCAACAACATATTGTGCAACGCTTTTTTATTTTGTCAAGCTTCTGTCCGTATATTGCTGTCTTACCACTGTAGCATTAACGGTGGTCACAAAACAAATAATAAATGCATTACCAGTGACTGCTGCTGCATTTCATATGCTTGCATCCTAAACTAATATTTGAAGCTTGTTGTGTTTACAACGCAAACACAAACTAATCTTATGTTGCTAACTGAGATTCCGATGTTTTTTGCTGAATACTTATGGCATTGGGGCAAATTTTATCAGGCCGCAAGCAGTTGTTATTGTGACACGGGTGATATGTCATAACACGCTAATTCGCTGTAAATATATCCTTAAGAAGCACCAACCTGTCAAACATTCAAAGTGCAATAAAAATTGCTATCCTTCTGTGGTGCTCATCGCAGCGAACATGCGCTAATGTGCGTTGTACAAATTAGGCTACAGAGCGTCTCAGAGTGAACCGCTGTGCTGATGTTGTCTAGTTCGTTATGCCCTACCAAAATAGGATCCCGTTTGAGAAAGCAGACGAGACAAGCAGAGCTAATAAACGTTTCAAGTGACAAATGGTCTTAACTTCCCCAGATCCTCACATAAAATATACACTTTTCTGTCCAAGATCACCACATCACAAATAGACTTAACTGTCCAAGATCATCACATAAGCAATTCACAGAACTGCCTTTGATTATTACATTAAGTGCACTATCTGAGACATTCACATAAAGCATACAACGAACGGCCACAGATCATTTCATCAATCGTTTAACAAGCTGCCACAGATCATCGCATAAAAAAAAGCAATCTGTCTGCGATCATCACATATACCGAATCACAAACGTCTAAATTCATTACATCAAACGTATTACTAACTGTTTTTAGCAAATAATAGCATAAATAGTATTAACTGCCTTATATTATCATGACACAAATATGCTATAATTGCAGAGTTTATAGCTCCGCTAAGAGGGTTCACTCCATGTGGCTCTGCGGGGATAGATTCCCTAATTATAATACACAGCCATCGTTAGATGTCGCTACCGTGAGATAAAAAAAAACCGGGAAAATTGGGCTGATGTCACTGCGATTGATTAGAGCGGGAAAAATGTCGTTTCACTGAGTTTTTCCGCTACCAAAATATGTTGCACAATAGGCTGAAAATACACCTGTCTGGGATACACCTACGAAAACAGTTCGCCTCTTACTCCGTCGTCGATTGTTCATGTCCGCTGTGGATGGTGATATTTGATTGTTAAGAACCGTCTAGAGCGAGGGAACTGGCCTGGAGCAGACATTAACATTTGTTGGCATGTCAGGGTCATGAGAAGATTTTCGAGCAAAGAATTTAATGCTACGCTAGCTGTGTGGTGATTATGAAATTGCCTGAAATACTACCCCGCCATCAGATGACGATACCAAGAAATCAACAAAAGCTCATGGGACTGTTGATCCATCGTCTCGGGGGTAGACGTCTGTTTAACATATTGAGTGATCTGATTGGTCGAGGCGACCACCGCTCCGAATTAATAAGATAATTCCACGTGGTTTTAAGAGATGCTATGACAAAGCAACACGCGGCTTACAGGTGGCGTCTTCACATGTCTTCTTGAATTAGCGCTCTTATCGAAGCTACAAATTCTTTGCTAATACACATCGCCAGTGGCACTGGTTTAAGTCAGCACAACTGAAATGGACTGAACTGCCTGCGATTATCACACAGCAAATGTTGCTGCGTCCCGGTAGATCAATGGTTCCGCCTATGACTTCCGTTCCAGGGATGTGGGTCGGCAATCCGGCAATAACAATAGTTCGCTAATGACATTATTAGATCACAGACCAGCCATCACCATCATCCTAATCAATCGCTGTCATAATATAACCACGTTGTGTAACCCATGTCTCCCGAGTTGCATTACGTTTTGATGTCAAAAACACAATTGGACTAAGCTGGCTATGATCAGCATTAACAACTTGTTTACGTTGAGTTGTTATTCGATTGAATGCGACATGCTATCTCTGTTTGACATTGAGTCCTGAATACTGCATGATTCTTTTGTTTCTAAGCACTTGATTTTTCTGATAAAGCTTGTTGACTCATGTACATGTCTGAACCAGTGTGTTAAAGAGTGTACCTAATGGGATGTAGAGCTTCTATAATGCGGATGGTCAACGAAGATGATGAAAAGTTAGTCATCTCGACCAAAGACCAACACATCTTGGATTATGTGAGCTGTTCATGACTTATGTCGGTATGGAGCAACTTGTTCTTTGAATCAAGTTAGTAATAACATAAAAACGTAAATCCTTTGCGTGCTGTTTAAATATAATGGACATACTGAGCTGAGATTGCCCTACTCTAGGTCGATCCGTAATTGATCGGTTCATGACCAAGTAAATGTTTATTTTTATCAAGGTTCCGCTCACTTATTGGTAAGCACAGGGCCAATCTGTTAATGATTATCACAAGGAAAGAAGAAATGAAGCATGATATGGGCTAGTTTATGAATGCTAAACTTGATTAATAAGACCATTCCGTAAGAATGGCCCTGAAGTTGATATGCAGCTAGGATTTGACCCACAGGTTTGATTAGGATTATCACGTTAAATGGCGATCCCATCTTTGCAAAAAGATGCACTCGACCCTGTGGCTCAACGGGTTTGTTCCATGTGGGCGCTGGCACTCAATGCGGGTGGTCCAATCAACCACAATCATCCTCATTCGTCACGGTCGCGAGTTTACATCGTTGTTAAAAGTGACGTTAAATCCCATTACCATTACCACAACTTTGAAGGGAATATGCATGAACGCTATATGGCAGGCAAAAAATGACCATCTAAAATTAGAATGGTTTGGTGACTTTTATAGGTACTGAGAATACTGACTTCCTCAAATACCAAACACAGAGATTTGAAGACCTCTAGCGAGGATCGAGCAGTCGCGACACAGAATTCAAGTTGAATATTATTATTTCTGAGGAGATGCATACGTTCATGCTACCTGAACTTATAGCTCTTGATGTGATGGCTCAGGTCATTTCAGCAATTCAGACCACTCCACGAAAGCATCAGAAAACTGTTGCGACAAATTCATTTACCGATTCGCCTAGGGAATAGACATCAATCATAATTCAGGAGTTCATGAAGGGATTGGCATCACTGTCCGATCCATCGACTAAATATCAAATACGGAGTTTCAAGGCGGAAACCAAGGCATCTCACCTTGATACAGTTTTTTACACTGATTTCTGGCCTGAGGGTGTTTGTGTGTGGAGGTACTTCAAGACTTAGAAATCAGCGAAGATAAAAGTTTGTAAATACAGATACCTCGCGGCTCACCGCACTGATTAAGTCATTTTGAGTCCATGTTCAACTGTAGATTATATAATACTTTCCAATGATTTAAAATGATGGCCACCCAATACCTTATGGTGATCGGTGACATGGGCATAACGACCATTAGGTCCATAGTTGCCTTGCCAATTGTACGTATTACAGTGTAAGTGTCTTTCTAAGGTAATGTGTATGTGATGAACATATACACACGTTATTGAGGCTAAATAAATGTCACTTTTCATCTTTTGGCGTTTGAGACATGACATGTGATGTAACGGGATAAGAACGAGTGCAACTCAAAACAGCTGCCCTATTCTACACCGGGAATACAAAGGGTAGTGTTATATTTATGATTAATACGCATTTTACTCAAGTAGCTGATCATTGAATATGAGCGGCACGTTTCATGGGTAATTTAAGGTTCAGCATAACAGTTTCATATTAGAGTCTGTGTCACAGAACAAAGCGCGCGATGCGAAATTCCCGTTTTAATCAAGAATACATTTCGTCCTTTTGCAAGCAGATATTAACAAGTTCTGTCATCCAAATAGAATATATGCGACTTTCATTGTTACCAAGAGGTAGTCAATCTCTAGTCGTCCATACAGCGTAGGTACAAGGTGATAATGCGACCAGTTTTATGAGACAGAGGTACCCAGAGACAGGAAGTCATTTTACGATGCCTTCAAAGCAATCGGAATTTTATTTGCCTACAATGATGCAATCAAGCAGGCATGATTGCAGATTAAGTTTTCAGATTGCAACGGCTTGTTACCATGCAGTACGTCAGCTGGTGAGATACGATTTAAGACACAGGACTTGTCTGCTGTCTCCAATACAGCCTTGCAATCGTCAGCTCTTTGTAGTATAGATCAATATTAAGAGCGGTTCATCACCGCTTTAGGCCGTATGGATGATATAACTGCCAGAATTAATTCTTGCCTGGTCCCTTTAAAGATATTGCTAATTATCTGCAGTCAAAAGTAAGTTGATATTATTTGGGAAAAAATCCGGATTTATGCCACAAAGCAGGTCAATCAAGCAGCTATTGATAAATGCCAACAATATTGTGCGTTATGATCAATGGATCTACCCCGTGCCACCGTGAAGGTTGTTTCCATTCATGTATTCAAGGTGTCGGGATGCCTGTAATTGTCGCTATATAATTTTCATTTATCAATTTGATCTGTATGCAATATCAGCATCAGCGTCTACATAGGAAATTATAACCAACAAGAAATCAACAAAAGCTTTTAATAGTTTGAGGTCTCACAGTTAATGAGCGGAAAGTGTTAGATACTCCTTAACTCGTAATTTAACATGGCGCCCCCAGGCGTAAGCGGGTGATACAATTTATTACATGAGACAGAGTGGACGGCTTAATCAGTGTCACAGCATGCCTGACTTTCCCAATGTAGCTACACATTCGCCATGTTTGTTTGGCATAGATCTATGTGATTGAACAACTGATGATTAGCGTTAGATTGTGTATACCAATGGGACATGTGCTCGTACAGGAACAAGTGGACATTAATCCTATTGTACATGGCACTGATTTGTCTGGTAGTTCCGCGTATAACTTACCACCGACGCAAGCTGCTCAGTTGTTCCGTTCTATGAGGTGATAAAAATAAACACACATTGGATCAGTGTCGATTTATCTAAATATGTCGGAAATAGATGAAGGAAAGCAATGGCGTTCGAACGGGTGGGCATCTGTGTATGTGGCTATATATGAAATGAGTAAACGGCTGTAGCAGATATAGAATCTCGGCATTGTACGACATAGGCGCCAATCTATAGTATGATAGAAGTGATCTTGAGGAGAATTTATGTGAGTATTAACGCATGTATGTACGCATGTATGTTTGTATTAATGGCTCAAGTCATGGCCGGTAACAGGTAATACTGATTGATAAAAAGTAAATACAGCGAGGTCGATTTACCACTGATTATCTCATCTATTCCTCTTTCTCCTTTCTGTTCTACGACAACTAAAAGACAATTGATAACGCTCACATAGACCGATTGTCGTTAACGAGCTGTATGAGCACCTGGGAAGCAGAGAAGGTCGGGCCTACGTGGTGTTCTTTGTTATCTATTGTGCAGTGTGCGTTGAATACAGTTAGCGACTTTATGCACCATTTACCTTCTTACTTTCAATGCCAAATACATTCAGCAACTCGATTGATTAGACCTAATGCAGTCTGAGTGCTGTTATTCAGTCAGGTCCTCCCATGTGTCACTGCAATATCTCGTCTGTAATAACCCTTATCTATAAAAAACATTTCACAGCACAGCACAGAATATCTCACAGCCATTCGATATAATTTATGCGCATACAGATAAATATGTGTTACTGTTTACTAACTGTCCCTGTTCAATAGGTCACCCCATTCAACTACCATTAGTTACACTGCAATGAAACTCCACCCCATGCTTGGGTTAACGGTTTCTATCAATTACGCAGTAAGGCTACGTGAGTTATGGATAAGGATTATTGTGATGCTTTGGTGGTACCCCTAAAGGGCTGTCACCGCCCACTATTGCACAACACCGGGTTGCAAAGCCCTGCTGCTAGGATGCAAGGCCATTGCAACATCTTGCTTGCCCCTTGCCTTGCCTAAATAGTTATCTTACACTCCTAAGTTGCACGGGGTCTACACTTGCTAAGTCATTCCGTAATGTTAGAAATGGTGTTCCTTGGATTTTTAGTGTCACCAGGTTTAAGCATATTCTTTGTCAATATATAACGGTCATCTTGTCAAAAGGTACCAAAGCTTACCTTTGATAGCAGCTGTTCAAAATTATACCCATGTATACACACAAACACATATATATATATATATATATATATAGAGAGATATATATATATATATATAGATATATATATATATATATATCTATATATATATATATATATATATATATATATACTCTATATACATATAGATATAGGGATATTTATATATATATCTATCCTATCTCTCTCTCTAATATATGATATCTCTCTCTCTATATCTGTATATCTATATATATATCTCTATATCTATATATTCTATATATATATATATATATCTCTCTATATATATATATATATTTTCTATATATCGGCCTCTCAATATCATCATTCATTTACTCCGCAAGGACGATGAAGATGTTAAGCTAATTGATTTACGTCTGCAGGTCTCAACACAGTGTCCCTTGCATTAAAGAAAGGTTGTTGTGCCCCTTCCCGGCATAGCATGAGATCGGTGGTACAAACGCTACGGACCGACTTAAAATTATTACACTGCAAATTATCTTCACTGCCTACCTTTATCACATCAATAATAAATCGATCACAACACAAATATCTCAATGGTATCGCCTTGGGCCAGGTGCTTGCATCGCTTTTGTGCCAAGCAGTAGGCTTCTCTCGTTTAGAGGTGTTATTTGTGTGAGAATGATATCCGACCTCTGGATGACCTTGTGTCCGTGATTGATGGCCTTTGTTTTTCCTGTATATTGGAATTACGTCACGCTGACAAGCCTCTAGGTGGTTCATTCGCGTAGCTTGATTGCATGCCGCACTGCTGTCTGGCCTTCTACGATGATCTATAATAACAGGTCAGGTATAAAACAAACTAACGTCCGATCTTTTGATGGGAATTATAGGAGGTGATATCCGGTCATCTGTACTTCCTTTATATTAGGACACAATGACGATTGTATGATAGCATTACTTCAAAGAAATATATTTATATGGAAACTGACTACGGTACATCAGTATATAACAAACTTCATCTGAACATTCACCCGCTCTGATCTGACAATTGAGGATGCAATACGTTTAACAGTTTCCTAGTAGCATTTGCCAGGTAGGCGAGCTATTTATGGCATATAATATGTTTGTGTAACGACGTTTACTGACGTATGACTCTCTACAATCATGATGCCAGTATTTTAACATTGAACGAGTGAGAACATGGACATAGGTTCAATAGAATCTTGACAATTGTTTAACTCACAGCCCATTCGTTTATGGTTACTACAATATATCAAAAACTGAAACATTATGCCAATCTGTTCATAGATGTTTACCATGGAGAATAGGCGTTCCCGTAGCAATGGCACTGAAGTGAATATGCAGGTACTTTTTTGACAAAGATAAGTATAACAGAATACCATAATTAGTATATGCACACCAACTGACTATGTTGATATCATTGCACCTAACACAATGACCAGAGCACATATCCGGGAGTGGAGCAGAAGTAACAAACATTCCGCCGCCCCATTGGGCATGGATTCCTGACAGGATGAAGGTTGAATTAGTATAGGTCAAAGGCGAGGTGTTATTGCTTACCACTGATAGCAGAATACAGGCGTAAGAGATCAGACTGGGACTTAAGAACTTCATCAAGGAATTAACCATAATGAGCTGTACGATTTATTACAGGAAACCACCATTACAACTGCTCTAAGCTTGCCTAAGCAGAATCGACATTAATACCTGAATCGCAACTATTGGAGTCAAATGAGGTTATATATTGGCGGGACATGTTTCATACGCTAGCAAAGACAGACATCCCCTGACCACGGCTATATTCGTTCAAGGTAGACGACGTTTCTGAAAATATGTTTCCCTTCAATCAACAGTTACCCATCAGCCTTTCGGCTCTCTTGAACTCATCCACGCGATCAAATACCCTAATGACCGAACTGACAGTCATATGTAAACAAACATGTCTAAATGACTGTCACACAGACGCAATTTTTCACAACACAGTCTCCTTGATTCAACATAAAAAATAAACGCGGCCCGGTGTACTGTTTGGCGTCACACATCGCGTCACGAGAGAGCCTCACGACGCATTCTGGGACACGAAGCAGTACATCGCGCCAATATTATTTAGCAATGAGGTCACATCGAGGAGACTTTGTTGCGCCACTATGTCGTCTGTGTGATAGCAAGCTAGCCATTGTGTTTGCTTGCTATATGTGCTGAAGCCGAAAAGCTGGTGGGATATTGTTGCTTAATGGGAGCAAAACTCTCGAAACTATGTCGATACTCTAACTCGTCGATAAAATATTTAAAGCGCTTTTATTACGTTCAACAACAAATGTCACCATGCGATAATATTTTATGCCATAAACAGCGCAGTAGTCATGTTAAAGCCATTAGCAAATGAATTAACGAAGCTTGGAGATATATTGATTCCTCGATTGCCAGGTCGGTGCGGGTGAATGTTCAGATGGAGTTTATTTTATACTTGTGTAAACTTGCGATCATCTGTAATAACGGAGATATACACAAAATGTTGTCAGTGTTATTGCTAATACAACATCATAAGTAATCCAGATAAACGAATCTCTTTGAAGTAACGCTTTCTTCATTTTGACCTTATATAAAGGCCATGGAGATGACCGGTTATCACCTCATATAATTCCCAACAAAAGATGAGACGTAAGATTGTTTTACACCTGTTTGAGTAGTATAGGGAGTGGCGATTCTGGCGCAGTGACCTATACTACTACACTGTCTGTGAGCGTAATGTCGACAATCTACACCAGGACCCTGCGGAATAAGCTCTTCTAAACGACTCACACGCTCCATAAGGTCCTCAAACTTTGATTCCAAATCCCTCACCTCAATCTCAAGGTCTACCTTCTTCTTCACTAAATAATCCACATCTACCTGCAGTTCGGCCACCTGTTCATCGTTGCTCATTTTATACATCAGCCCTCATCTATCTAGTCCCTTGAGGACGACCCTAGGCAAGTGAGGGTCCCTCTATCCGGATTTTGTAGGGGAATTATGCTCTAAAGTGGGAAAAAGAGCGGTTGTGGAAGTGGGAGGGGGGCCGGATTTCTGCAGTCTGAACGATAGTCCACTAGGAGTTATAGATTGTATATAAATTTTTTTACCCCTATTGAATAAAAGGGATGTACGGGTATAATGAATCACCGGAATAAGGCAAAGAACGTTCGCGCTGCCCTGAAAATAAAGGTGGATGGGTTGGAGAGAAAGGTGGACGCCTTTGCGGGAGACGTGGAAGAGGAAATAGACGACAACTTGTCGGTTTTGGAGCACACAGAAGCCGCATCGAATTTCCTACCAAACCCAGAACTGGCCGCAAAGCCGACCCCAATTCGGGACCCTTTCTACATGGAATAGGAGACAGAGCAGGCAAATAGATTGCTAGGGGCGGAGGCCAATGGAGGGCTATTTTTCGGCAACTTGGTGGGAGCTTGTGGGGGCGAATTGGTGGCTGGCGGCCCTGGAGGAGGTTGGTTGGTTGGTTGTATAGTATCCATGACTAATAATCACCAAGCGTGTGACGCCCAAAACGTTCATGTTTGAATTCACGGTTTTAAGCCGCCTTATCCATGCTCTAAGGTTGCACTCAAATCACTTGAAAAGCGTAATGAATATGACCGTACATACAAGGAGATATTGGCTAGATTAAGGGCTGGGGTGGCACGCAAAGCAGCCCCAGTGCCCGCCCCACGCAGACCAGTCCCTGCCCCGCTCAGACCAGTCCCCACAGCGCTTCTTGAGTTCAAGAAGACTAAGTGGGCTGAGTATGTTGAGCCTGTGTTGCGTAATAAGCAGCAGGTGTAAAATATCCAACACCAATATCGCATATTGATAAGGTAACATGCTAACCTAGCCTTGAACGTCTATGGCTGGGATGGAAAGGCCACCATCGTTTACCATATCAGCAAACAGCCTGGTAGACGTATAAACCTCATGCTGGTTGAGGAGGAAGGCAGGTTTCATTACACGCAGATCAAAGACCTGAACCGCTTTCTGTATGACCAGAGTAAGCACGAACACCGCAAGTTCTTCTGTGAGCTATGTCTGCATGAATATACCACACAGGGTCGGCTTCTGGTGCACAAGCCTGAGTGCATGGGGATAGGGCAAACTGCTGTGGAGGGGATCATCAACTGTATCCCCAACAACATGGAGAAATATATTTCCCTGTCGCTTGGACAGTTGCGCTTCATTGACAGCGCACAATTCCTCCTGGCCTCACTTGATAAGCTGGTGTCTGCTAACAACCCAGATGCCTTTGATGTGACGGTTGAATATGAGACAGACCAGATGAAGCGGTGGTTGCTGTTGCGTAAGGGAGTCTTTCCCCTATGAGTTCATGGACAGCTGGGATAAGTTTGATTCCCCTCTGCCGCCAATCCAGGAGTTCTACAGCAAGCTCTCTGAGGAGGGAATATCTGCTGTAGACTATGCCCATGCACAAAAGGTCTGGAGCGTGTTCGGGTGTAAGAACACGGGGACTACCATTATCTGTACCTGCAGACAGATGTGTTGCTCTTGGCAGATGTGTTTGAGTTGTTCCGCAAGACCTGTCTTAAGCAGTACAGGTTGGATCCGGCCCACTGCTATACCAGCCCCGGTTTGTCGTGGGATGCTTTGTTTAAGAGCACAGGCGTGGAACTGGAACTACTCACCGACTATGACAAGCAGCTGTTCATTGAGCTGTTCATAGGTGGTATAAGCATGGTGTCGTGCCACCACGCTAAGTCAAATAACCCGCTCGATGATGACTTTGACCAGGATATCAACAAGCTACATCCAGTACCTTGATGCTAACAATTTGTATGGGTGGGCAATGATTCAGCCTTTGCCAACTGCTGGCATTGAGTGGGTGGCTGGGCCGGAGGATCTACAGATACAGGACCACCCAGATGATACTGAGACAGGATACATACTTGAGGTTGACTTGGAGTATCCTTCTGCACTTCATGACGAGCATATCGACTACCCACTGGCTCCGGAGCGGGTTATTGTAGAGAACAACTGGTTGTCGGATTATCAGAAGAACCTTCTCGGCGAGTTGGGTGGCACCTTGGGTGAGGTTGATAAGCTGGTGCCGAACCTGCGGAGTAAAGAGAAGTATGTGGTGCACTACAGGAACCTCGAGCTGTATTTGTCTTTGGGGATGAGACTTACCAAGATCCATCGAGCGTTAGTCTTTAACCAGAGCCTCTGGATTGTGCCTTACATTCGGATGAATACGAATGTACGTATGGTGGCCACCAGCGACTTTGAGAAGGACCTGTATAAGATGATGAATAACTCTGTGTTTGGTAAGACTATGGAGAACCTCCGGAGGCGGGTTGATGTCAAGATTGTTTGCTCAAAGGAAGAAGAAAGAATGCGTAGGCTTATTGCCAGTCCTGCCTATGCACGTCATCAGGTGTTTGATAATGACTTGGCTGCTCTGCACATGCATAAGACTCACCTGGTACTGAACCGCCCAGTGTATGTGGGCATGTGTATACTCTCCAAGCACCTGATGTACAACTTTCCTTATAATACCATGAAGCCCATATACGGCAAGAACCTTGGTCTGTTTTACACGGATACGGATTTGCTGTTAATGGAGATACGCACGCCTGACGTGTATCCTGACATGAAGGAAGATGCCCATCTCTTTGACACAAGTAACTATCATACCTCCAAAAGCCTGTACAGCAATGGGAACAAGAAGGTTCTGGGGAAGATGAAGGATGAGGGCGCCGGCGTGCCTATCAAGGAGTATGTTGGTCTGCACCCTAAGATG